>CM028133.1:1092267500-1092775000 GCA_016271365.2 Neoceratodus forsteri | reverse complement strand
CTACAGGAGCTTGACTAGGATGAGCTAGGACCAAGTAGGAGACTGCTCACTGGACAAAATTAATTGAAGCCCTTCAGGGAACACGCCTGAGGGGGGCAGATAGCATCAAGCACTAGAACTGCTTGGAGAATATTAAAGCAGATGCTTCATTGGAGCTAGTCAGAGCAGCCTGCCTACTAAACTGCATTTAAAGTCATGCTACATATTCATCAAGACTGCCTACTGAATTGCGCTTACAGTGTCACTCCACTGTGTTAAGAGACTACCTAACCATTTGATGCCTCCCAACGACCTGAACTAGCATGGTGCCTCATTTGAGACAGAAGATAAATAGAAGATAGAAATGTTTATTTTTTAGACAGTATAAAAACTGTTTAGACCACCATGGGCCTATTTTCAAAGTTGGACCTGTGATTAAGTACATCACAATGGCTTTGACATTGACATATAGGAAGACAAGTTTATTAGATTAGTATGGACATTGACAGATAGGAGGGCAAGTTTATTACATTAGTACAGTATGAACATTGACAGATAAGAGTACAAATGCAATGTATGGATCAAGACAGCAGATGCTGGTCCAGGGAAGGCTGCTAAACTGTTAGAGGATCACTCAGATAGTCATAGAAACATAGACAATGACGGCAAGTCTGCACTTGGGTTTTCCAGACCTTCTATGGGCCTCAGGACCTAGACCCCAACCCGATTCGAATATCCTCTATGCTTATGTGGGCCCTAGCCATAACCCACCCCCTCTTGAAAGCAGCCATGGTCCTTGATCCCACCACCTTGGCAGGCAGTCTGTTCCATGGCTCAATGACCCTCTCAGTAAAGTAGTGCTTCCTTAGATCCCTTTTGAAGCTTCCACACCGAAGCTTCCACACATGTCCTCTAGTGGCTAAGCCATCAACCCTGTTAAAAAGTTCAGTGTAGGGTATTTTATTAAGCCCCTCAGGAACTTGAATGTCTCAATCATACCCCCTCTCTGCCTCCTAGTTTCCAGAAAATACAAGTTCAGTGACTTTAGGTGTGCCTCGTACTAGAGCCCCTGTAGGCCCTGTACCATCTTAGTCACCCTCCTCTGCACAATCTGCAGTCTATCCCTGTCCTTCTTCAGGTGACGCCTCCAGAACTGGATACAGTACTCCAAGTGGGGCCTCACCAGTGATCTATACAGTGGGAGGATCACCTCCCTGTCCCTGCTGTCAAATCCTCTACCTATTCACCCCAGCATTTTATTTGCCCTACTGTAAGCCTTGTTGCATTGGCTAGCCTGCTTCAGGGTGTCACTTATGATGACCCTTAGATCCCTTTCCTGATGTGAGACACTTAGTTGGTCTCCATTAAGCTGATATTCTGCCCTTGGGTTCCCATTTCCTAGACGCATTACCTTACATTTCTTGGCATTAAGCATAAACTGCCAGACATTGGACTATTTTTCTAATCTCTGTAGGTCTTTTTACAAGTCCTTCACTGCCTCTGCACTGTCAACCCTACCCCATTGCTTAATGTAATCTGCAGTGAGGGCAGTCATGTTCTGAATGCCTACACCAATGTCACTAATGAACATGTTAAAAAGGACCAGGCCGAAGACCGAGCCCTGGGGCACCCCACTAGTGACCCCCCCTCCCATTACTTCATCCCATTTACTTCCATTCTCTGACATCTATCCTGTAGCCAATTACCTACCCACCTAACTATGCTCTTTGCAGTGCCCAGATCCTCCCATTTCCTAAGCAGGTGCCTGTGCGGTACTGAATTAAAGGCTTTACTAAAGTCGAAGTAGAGGAGATCCACTGGGTGTTCCCTGTCCACTTACTTAGTCACCCAGTGAAAAAATGAAATGAGATTTGTCTGGCATGACCTCCCTGCAACAAACCTATGCTGTCTCATGTCCTGGAAACTGTTCTCTTTCAGATATTCCACTAGGTCCTGCTTAAAGATCAAATGTACACCTATTTCATACACTTATTTCATAAAAAGCTTGAATTCACTTGAATACATGTCCCTGTGTCATGATTAGTGTTTCCCAAAAATAGCATGCTGTTTGGTTTTGTGGTTTTCTTTAAATCAGCATCTGTTAATGTGCTCTGCAGTAGCTGAAACAGTGAAGAAACAGTGAAGATGCTTCTGTCCCTGTCAGTGAGCAATGACATCATACCTGTCCAGCCTGCTGCTTTGCCAATTAAATCCTTGATTAACTGAATAAGCTGTTGCAGTTCCTAATTAGAGCAGTCTGTAGAGCTAATTGTTTTCACTCAGAGTTTGTGACTAACCATCTGGCTTGTGTTTAGAGAGATATGCTTAAAATCTATCTTTCTGTTCTCATGCAATGTTGATCATTTGGGGTGCAGTGCTGAATTTTAGTGGCACGAATGAATGTCTGTGAGAAATTACCTTGTCTGTATCACAGATGTCAGTTCTCTGTCATCAAAGCTCTGCATTCTTTTCTGGCTATATAACACAGGGTTGTTTAATGGATGTAAAATAAATCTGCATTCCATTAATTCATAGAAACAATGTGTCTTTGATGTAGCCTCAATAAATAAGTTCATGTAAGAACAATTTTGTTTTTATGTCAGACTGACAAACGTGTCTGACACACTGCTATTTCAGGAACATGTACTGTATGAACTCATAAAATTCAGTTCATTGTGTGATTCTGTCTCAAATTACATCATGTATGTGTATAACTAGAAATACTTTATGGCATCCTGATGCCCCTGTCTCCTGCCTGTCAGTTGAGGCTGCTGCAACCAGCTTCCCTCTGTCCCCCACCCCCACAATCAGAGCCAATGCACACTGTTGCCCCTTTTCCCTGTCTCCAAAGACAGGGCTGCTGTGCTCTGCTAAGCACTACAGTCCCCGGGCCACTGTCTTCACACTTTGGGATGCTGCACCATGCTTTCCCAGGCCTCCAAAGGTGGGGCATTTGCTGCACCCTGCTACCCACTTCCATTGCTCCAAATGGGCAGGGCTGCTGCACCATGTGCACCCTGTCACACAGTCAGGGCTGTTGTACCCTGATTCCCCACTGTGTCCTGCACCACAGTCAAGGCTTCTGCCCCATGCTGTCCTCTGTCCCCTGACACCACTGTGCCCTGCTGCACCATAGAGCCTCTTGCCACCATTGTTTGAGCTGATGCACCATGCTGCTCCCTGCCACTAGAATCAGATCCTTTGGTACACTGCCCAAAACTACCCGACAGAAAATGCAAAAAAATACTTCCATCTTGTGTGTTATAGGGTGGGGAACAGAGGGTAGCAGGGTGCAGCAGCCTAAACTATTTGTGCAGAAGGCAGCAGGGTGCAGCATCCCTGACTGTGTGGAGAAGACAGTGGGCAGCAGGTTGCAGCAGCCTCATATGAGGGCAGGAGACAGGGGGCTTTTGGGACAGGGAAAACGGGGAAGCAGAGAGCTGCTGCTTTAACTTTCAGGCAGGAGACAGAGACATCAGGATGCCATATAGTATTTCTAGTTATACACATACATTATGTATTTTCCCACAGAAACCCTCAAAGAACTGAATTTTATGAGTTCATACAGTACATGTTCCTGAAATAGCAAATTGTGGCAGACACAGGTTTGTCAATCTGACATGTAAACAACATTGTCATCACATGAACATATTTATTGATGCTACACCATAGACACACTGCTTCTGTGAACTAATGGAATGCAGATTTATCTTACATCCATTAAACAACCCTGTGTTATATAGCCAGAATAGAATGCATAGTTTTGATGAAGAGAACTGACATCTGTGATACAGACAAGGTAATTTCTCATGGACATTCATTCATACCACTTCAGTTCAGCAGTGAACCCCAAATAATCAACTGTTTATGAGAACAGAATGATTTTAAGCTAATCTTTCTAAACACAAACCAGATGGGTTAGTAATAGAGAGATTATTCCCCACAATAAACTTTGAGTGAAAACAATTAGCTCTACAGACTGCTCTAACTAGGAATGGCAACAGCTTATTCAGTCAATCAGGGGCTTAATTGATGAAGCAGCAGGCTGGACAGGTATGATGCCATTGCTGTAAGGCTTCTGCCACCTTTTGACTCCTTGAGGAACTGGCCATCAGGATACTACAGTCAACGTCAGGCAAGTTGAGATTGTCAACCATCACTGTATCCCCTTTCGGTGTTGTACCCCTGATCTCTACCAGAAGCATTTCATCCCTGTCCTCTGCTTGTCTTGGTGGCCTGTATACTACTGTGAAGCAGATCTTTTTCCCAGATGCTGAACTGAGCTGCACCCACAGGGATTCTACAGCTTCATTTTTGCTGATGTTGAGTGTTGTGGCTATCATCCCCTCCCGAACATATAGTGTTATGCCTCCCCCCCCGGCCCCCTTCCTGTCCTGTCTGACAGTCAATTTCAATTTAGTTGCAATTGCAATTTGTTTGAATGAACTACCTGAACTGTGGTGCCCAAAAAGAACTGCTAATTATGTGGTACCCCTTTGACTGAATGAACTACCTAACCTGGGTAGTGCCCTCTTTTGCTCTCAAACCAACTAGTGAAATTAGTGTACTGACCTTTTTTTCTCAATGAACTGCCTAAACTGTAGTGCCTCCCTAGTGCATGCCTTAAGTTGGTTGTTTATTTAAAGAGACTGCACATAGCCAGCTAAGTGGTGTGGCAAGCTGAGTCAGGGAGCCTTTCCACCAGGTGCGCTGGTGACTTGGGTTTGGGAATGAACTGGGGGTCACCGGATGCCAGCCAAGGAAGGAGAATCGAGTATCCTATGACAGCTCTCCTCTTTTGGGGGGCAGACAGCAAACCTGTTGTTTGATTACAACCTAGCGGCAGCTGAGTGGTGTCACAGCAGTCGCTTCCTGATTTGCTGGGTGCAGGTCGCTAAGGTGCATTGTGTCTTCATGCAGTACATTCATGCCCTAGCACACATGCTGGCCAAGGGAAGAAAAAAATGCTCTCAGGAGGGAAAATGACCAGAGTGAGCGGGGTGACAGTATGTGCTCTGCAGGCTCCATGCCACCCACCTAGGCACTCACCTACCCACCCATGTAGGTACAAGAGGCAGAAGGTAAATCCTGGGGCAGAAGGGTGGATGATGTGGCTGGGTTCAAAATGCCAGAAGGGGGCTACCTGGGAGTAGGTCGATAAAGAAATAATGGGAAAAAGACAGACTGCCCATGTGTGTGTGGTATCCCTAACCTGAACTATGCGACACGTGGTGCCCCAACTGAAAGTACCTTGTAGAGACTGCCTTCACTGTCCTGGTGTCCTTTCTGAGCTGTCCAACAAACACCTACTTGCCCAAGAAATAGCCTACCTATTTGTGTTGTGCTTCACTGCAACTGACTATTACCCAGGGTTTCCTCATAAAGACTGCCTTAAATCTCTGTGTGCCCAGCATCAAACTACCTTATTGTTGGGCAACCAAGTCCTTGCTGTGAAGTTATTTGGTGCCCACTGCAACTATTTAAAGACTGCCAAAGTGTCACACCTGATCTGGACTGCCTCTTTACATTTGCTTGTGGCACCCAACGGCTACCTAGATTACAATTTGGGGCAGGCGACTCAGCTAATGTTAGGACGATAGTCAGTGCAGGCCCTATTGCTACACTGTCAAGCTCTGTCCCTACCCTGGTAAGAAGAAAAGGAAGCATAGGAGCCACAACAGCTCACTAAAGAGGGCCTCCATCATGCAAAGGGGTGGAGTTTTCTTTTATAGGACCAGCATCCAGGAGCCACATCTGAAGACCAATGTCCAGGACCAGCATCCAAAGACCAGCATCAAGTACCAGCATCTGAAGACCAGCATCCAGAAGCAACATCCAAAGACTAGCTTCCAGGACCAGGATCTGAAGACCGACTTCCAGGACCAGCATCAGAAGGCCATCATCCAGGACCAGCATCTGAAGACCAATTTCCAGGACAAGCATCTGAAGACCAATTTCCATGACCAGTACCCAAAGGCCATCATCAAGGACCAGCATATGAAGACCAACATCCAGGAGCCACATTCGAAGATCAACTTCCAGGACCAGCATCTGAAGACCATCATCCAGGACCAGCATCTGAAGACCATCATCTAAGAACAGCATCTGAAGACCATCATCCAGGACCAGGATCTAAAGACCAGCATCCAAAACCAGTACTCAAAAACCAGAATCTGAATACTAGCTTCCAGGACCAGTATTTGAAGACCAGCATCCAGAACCAGTATCTGAAGACTAGCTTCCAGGACCAGCATCCAAAATTAGCTTCCTAGCTGCTTCAGAGTTGCAACCTAGTGCCTTTCTTGACCCAGTGGCCCAGTAGGGGGTTCATGCTGACAAATCTGCTTCAAAGTTATAACCCAATGCCTTTCTTGTCCCAGCAGCCCAGTAGGGGTTTTATCCAATGAATCTGCCTCCAGCTTGCAACCCAGTGCCTGTCACAAGTCCTAGTGATCTAATGAAGGCCATTCACTGAAGTATCAGTCCCCTGTTGCAACAAGTATCTCCTTTGGTTCAGGTGCCCTGGTTCAGGTTCCTATCCTTATGACAAATCCTTCAAAGCATCTTGATCTGGACTTAAAAGTAGACTTGCGCACATGTCCTAAATTGTTGTAATGCATGCAGTATAAGTCAGAGTTGGTCAACCAGATTCTAACAGTAAGTAATTGCAGCTGAAACAGGGTAAAGTAAATGTTTAGAAGTGCACTTTAGACTTTATTTATAAGGTATTTATTTACCTATTTATTCATACAGTTATTTATTGCCATTTTTACTGCTGTTATTGTTGATGAAAACCTGCCTATGTGACTGTTGATAGCTTTCCTGCCAAACACAATTTCTAGTTACATTTTGATCTCTAAGTATGACTCTTGCCTCTCCTTGCTGGGCAACTACATCTGCCTCATCTGGGAACCTTTAGCACCTTGCCAAAAGACCTGCTAGCGGTAGCACTCATGCCCTTGAGGGAGAGCATGTTTCCTTTTCATGACCCAACTCATGAGGGCATGACGTAAAAAGATTATTGGCCATTTTATCTTTCATTATTTCATTAGTTGCATATGAATGGACACCTTTTCTCTTGGGAAACTGTGGCATTCAAATCCCATAAAACTCTCAGTTTGGCATTAGAAAACTAGAATATCATTATTCTAGAATCTGATTAATGTTATTATGGGATGGAAAGTTTGGAGAGATATTTATTTCTTTTATATTAGTAACTGGGTCAGATCACTGGCACAGGTCCCTTTTACAAGAGTGACCTGGGCTAAAGGCCTGTTAGGTGTAAAAAAAAAAAAGAAAGCATGAAGAGCAGTAGTAAAGCAGTACTGTAAATACCACCAGAAGAAAGCAGAGAATATGTACACGGGATCCATCAATAGTATTTCATATAGTACATATAGAATAATGCTCAGGCATCTGTGGGTTATGAGGTTTTTTAATACCTAACGTGTGTGATGACCCATAATCCTTGAGAGACAAGCTCGAGAGGTTTATAAGGTCATCACACACTCAGAATGTGTAAAAAAATCTCGTAAACACAAAAATGTCCTAAGTGCAATTTTTTATAATAACTGGTCCCTGGTTTTAAAATAATTTTAATTGTTTTCTGCTAAAGAGGGACTCTGGCCAAAAGTGCTACTGTACATTGCAGAATTAAAATAAGCATACCCCCCCAGTATATCCCATACTAAAAACTAGATTTCTGCATTACTTGCTTTCAAAGTTATGAGCTATTTTGTCACCCTAATTTCACCACCTGTTCAAAAATGTCAGTTTCAGTGAAGTGCTGATGATGATATCATTTTCTGAACTCACAGTCTAGTTTTCACTGTCAGCAAGCTTATAGAACCTGTTTCTTCAAAATGTCAAAGATCATGTGCAATGGTTTTCACAAGTAAAACAGGCAGCACCATTCAGAAAACATTGCTATTCAACAAAGTGTGTTTCAGGTTTTTAACACAGTTGACAAATTCGTATTTTTTAATCAATCTATCAGTTAATCAATCAATCTTTATTTTACCAGGTGAAACATCATTGAGATAAGCTGATTTAGAAGATGGACCTGGGTAAGATACACATAAGTTAACAATTAAGCAATCAGTTAGGAATACATAGACAATACAGAATATAATATACAGAGTGTGGTATGATAGTAACAAAAAGTAAGAGGAGTCAGCAATTAAATACAATAGCCGGGGGATATTCATACAATACATACTGTATACATAATAAATACAAAATAGTACAAAATCTACAGCAGAACCCTTAGAAGGTGAGGGGCAGGAAGACAGATGTAAGTGATGAACCATAAGTAGAAGAGAAACAGAACAGCCAAGGGAAAGAAAAATGTGGATTAGAAGCAAATAACAGGTTCAAAATACATCAGGGGAAGCAATCACAAGTTTCGTTGAAAGAACACACGGACAGGGTTTTAAATGTACATAATCTGTCAGAGGAGGCTATCTTCAGAGTTTTTTGAAGGTTATTCCACAGGACAGGAAGGGCATGACTTATAGAGGATATACCGAAGTGCGTTCCTACTCTGGGAATCATAAGTGTAACAAAAGAAAGGCTTCTCAGAGAATAACTGCTAGCAGGGCAAAGAGGCAGGCAGTCAGAAATATACTGGGGAAGCTTATTGATAATTGCTCTGTAAGTCCAAGTCACTGCATTTTTAGACATCTGAATTTAAGTGAGTTCCACCCTAATGTGGAGCAGAGGGTACAGTGATGGGTGGAGTACAGAGCTCCAGTGATTAATCTTAAGGCTTTATGGTAATGGGTGTCAAGTTTTGTGAGAACAGTGCTAGGACCTTGTCCATACAGGAAGTCAGCATAGTCCAGGAGAGGAAGAAAGGTAGTTTGAACCAGTCTAGTTTTGGCTTCATGTGTAAGTAGATGCTTAATATGAAAAAAGACTCAAGAGTTTTTGTTTTATTTTAAATGAACAGGATTCCGCTGCAAAGTATTCCTCTAAATTTTGGAAGACAAGCAGGAACATGCCTAGGCACATGTCTAGCAAATCCTTGCCACCAAAGATTATCTCAGGGAATACTACCATCTGTGATAAATTGGGGATCTTAGATGCCTTTAACAATCATTTTGCTACCGCTGATCTTGCCTTTGACAACTCTCCTGCTTCCATGGTCCGCTCCCATGAGGCTGTTCTGATGACTAGACATCTGCTGTCTATGTACCTTGCCTGGCCTCTGGCTCCCTTCCCTCCTTCCATCTCCCTACCTTGGCTCATCTATCCTGCCCCTCCCCACCACTGTATTCTCCTTCATGGTTTCTCCTTCCACTTTTCACCCACCTTTGTTCTCTAGGAATTCTATACATCCCCTTAACTCAGCCCTATCCTTATGGTCAGGACATGGTATTACCAGTTAACGTCCTTACAATATTTTCATCCATATGTATTACAGTAGCACTCTGAGCTGTTTATGCTGCCCTGTGTATGACTGTTGTTACTTTGTGTATATACTTGATATTTATTTGTTGTCTGGTTGTTTTATGTGTCCCTATTGACTGTAATAATCTTCTCATGCAATGTATTCTTTGGCCCGGAATCAACCAGGTCCATCTTGTAAATGAACTTGCTCAATGATGTTCACCTGGATAAATAAAGATTTTGATTGATTAATTGATTGAGTTTCTTTGCCAGTTCCTCAATATGATCGACAAACAAGAGTTTATGGTCAATCCAAAGCCCTAGGTATTTGAACTTGACCATGAACTCCAGGGACTCCTTCATAAGAGTGGTAATTTGAGGAGGCGTACCTAGAGGATAGCAATTAGGTACATTGGCACAATGAGAAAAGGACATAGCATTGGTCTTTTTCACATTTAGTAGAAGTTTTAGATACAGTAGGTTATGCTGCAGCCAGTTAAAGTCAAGTTGTGGGTCCTTACAGGCAAGTTCAGTGGTGGGCCTGGCTATATAAAAGAACAGTATCATCAGCAAACAGATGGATATTTGCTGATTTGATGCTGGAGTTGGTATCGTTTATGTAAATTGCAAATAATAGAGGGCAGAGGACAGACCACTGTGGCACACCTCTCAGTAGGGTTTTCTTAAGGGAGAGGTTCCTGTCAGCCTTAACATGCTGTTGCCAACCAGTAAGATAACAGCTAAACTAATTCAACATGGTGGAGTCGAGACCAATATTGCGAAATGATAACAAAAGCAGGTCATGGTCCATCATGTCAAAGGCTTTGATCAGATCAAGGAATAAGGCACATACATAGTTTTTATCATTTAGGGCATTCAGCCAGTCATTGGTCAACTTTGCAAGAGCAGACACCATGCTGTGATTAGATCTAAAACTTAACTGTACAGGGGTGAGCAGATTGAAATGTTCCAAATGTTTTCTAAGCTGTGCATTGACAATTTTTTCAAGCAACTTAGAAAGTGTGGAGAGAAGGGAAATGGGTCAATAATTATTCAGATCACTCAGGTCATCAGACTTAAACAGTGGGATAACATGGGCAGTTTTCCAGACCGGGGGAGAGAACCCTGGGCAAGGGACATATTAAAAATGTGAGTTATGGGTGTGGACAGGACATAAAAATAAGGATCAATCTGGTCAGCACCTGTACGCTTCTTGGTATCTTGGTTCAATAGCAGATCACTTGTTTCAGGGAGACCTGGCCAAAGGAAAATTAAACTTCAGAAGCTGGGATGGCAGAGACTAGGGTTGTAAAATGACTTGTAACTTTTAAACAAAGTAACTTAGAAATCTCTTTTTTGGCATGAGGTTGATTGGGACTATGCTGATGCAAATTCTGAATGTATTGATGCCAGAAATTTTGACTGTAGTCCCTGTTTAAAAAATCACTTTTTATTATAACCAGCAGAACACTTTGTTTGAATACAGATTTGAACATCATAGCTTTATCATTTTAACTCAGTAGATTCAAATAACAGAAATAATTCATGCAGTGGCTTACTGCAGTTCTGATTTATGAAACCCTTGAGCTGTTCTGTAAACAGTCATGCTGGAAATAAAATCCTGGAAATCCTGGGATGTGCTGCAAACAGTTGCCCTAACAGGATGCAGTAGTGCCAAAGTCCAGGGGCCACATATTCAAAACTTTGTGCTGGGTGCAAACCATTAGCGCAGGGTTAGTGTGGTTCCACTATATTCAAAAAGCCAAATAGCATGGGCAAACGACATTAGCGCCAGGCAACAGTATAATGTATGCAAGGCGCAAAAAGAGGGGTAATGTACATGAATACAGGTGCAATGCTATATTCAGTGTAGTAGCGCTGCGCAAAGTGTTTTTGCGTGACTTAGCATGACACATTGTATGGTGCAAATCTTAAATCTGGGCAAACCAGCTTTGTGCGACTTTGTGGCTTTGCACAGCTTTGCTTGGCTTTGTGTGACTTGATGTGACATAGAACCATGGTTCATGGAACTCAGTAATTCACAAGTGTGAATGACGGAGTTTGCGAGGGTCTACCTGTGGTGGTTTACTGATCCTAACCAGTAAATATTAAACATAGAAGGAAACCAGACATGGAAGAATCATGCTGCACACGGATGGCACCTCCTATGTTGCCATCATCTGCCACCAGTCCCACCCATGTCAGGCATTAAGGGGTGACCCGGCACCCAATGAACACCACGGCAGTGTGTCCATACAGCACACACTTGCAGACCACCCTTCAGTGGACACCAACAGAATCCAGCACACACATGCAGTACTGTGGGTGTGGAGGGTGTTGAGGGGAGGGTGTACAACTGGCCAGTCTACACCACATACTGGGTGCTGCCACAAGGCTGGGACAATCCATGCAGTGCAAATGGTCCAGTGTAGGGAATAGCCCAACACCAGTGTGCCTGTCTGATGGTATGTGTCCCCCTGGCCACATACCACACATCTGTATGGACACCAGAGCACACACAGCCAGCCATGTATATGTCATTGTGAGTATACCATGTCAGTGGTGCATCGTCTATTGGTCGCACAACAGCATAACCAGTGTTGGATAAGTTACTTCTAAAAAGTAATCAGTTACAGTTACTATTTGCTGTCCCAAAAATATAATCAGTTACAGTTACAGATTACCCTGACATGAAAAGTAATCAGTAATTGTAACTGTAATGCATATTACATTTCATATTACTTTGTATTACTTTTAATACATGAAGTTCGTTTACTCATGATCGTATTAATGAGGCCCTGGCACACCCAAAAATCATAAAAAACAACAGAAATGGAATCTTGGACAAGAAATCAGTTTGTATGTTATTTTATTTCATGTTTTCCATGGAAAATAGGAAAACAGTTGTTGCACAGAAAAAATAATGTAAACATGTCATGTCACATTGTAATAAGGCAGCACATCACATCATGACTGACAGGATGATACAGTATCATATTTCTTAAAAATATGAACCATACTACTACATATTATATTATGTATTATTACTACAATATAGTATATTATGCCTAATTTTCTTATTATATGGGTTGCTGCTGTTCCCTACTGTCATATGTGGAAGGCTAAAAATATATGTTACAACTGCATTACTTAAGTACAGTCCGTGACAGTATGACAGTACGTATGGTACCTCATCGGATTTGTCTTTCTTTTTGTCTCTCTCTCCATTTCTCTCAGTCTCCTTTTCACTCTCTCTACCTTTCTTTTTCTGCCTTCCTCACTACCTTTCTCCCCATTCTTACTCTCTCTCTTTCACTCTCTCTGTCTGTCTTTGTCTTTCTCTTTATCTATTTATCTCTCTCCCTCCTTCCCTCACTAGTCTTTCTGTGTCTCTCTTTGAATTTTTTCTCTCTCTTTGTCTCTCTGTCTCCCCCTCCATCCTCTCTCTCTCTGTCCCTTTCTTTCTTCCTCTGACCCTCCTCTCCTTCTTCTCTCTCGCCTCTCTCTCTCTCTCTCTCTTTCTCTCTCTCTCTCTCTCTGTCTCTTCCCTCTCTGTCTCCTCTTGTCTCTCTCTCTCTCCGCTTTCTCCTACCTCCATCCCTTTATTCTCTCTCTGCTCTCTCTCTTCTCTCTCTGTCTCTCTCTCTCTCCATCTCTCTCTGGTCTGTTTCTCTCTGTCTCTTTCTCTCTCCATCTCTTTCTCTCTCTCTCTCTCTCACTCTCTCTCTCTCTGTTTCTCTCTCTGTCTCTCTCTGTCTCTCTCTGTCTCTCTCTCTCTCTGTTTCTCTCTATCTGTCTCTCTCTCTCTCTCTCTCTCTCTCTGTTTCTCTCTATCTGTCTCTCTCTGCCTCTCTCTGTTTCTCTCCCTACCTCCATCTCTTACTCTCTCTCTCTCTGTCTCTTTCTTTCTCTCTGTTTCTCTCGCTCTCTCTCTCTCCATCTCTCTCTCCATCTCTCACTGGTCTCTTTCTCTCTCTTTCCCTCTCCGTCTTTCTCTCTCTCTCTCTCTCTGTTTCTCTCTATCTGTCTCTCTCTCTCTCTCTGTATTTTTTGTTCAGTTTCAATAAAAAATAAATAGAGTGATGTAGTACCCCAGTGCTTGGTTTGTCATGGTGGGTTACATCAAACAAAATAAAATACTAGGAATTGAATGATTCACTCAGTACAACTCTGCAAGTATAGTAGTACCATATTTAAGTGTTTTTTTTGGGTGGGGTGGTGCTTGGGTAGAAGGGAAGTTTGTCCATGCAGTCCGGTCTCATTTATCCAAACTGGTCCATTCCCTTCAAGTGTCCCATCATAGTAGCTGCTAAGTCATCGACGTCCCACACCCATAGTGAAGCTGCTGAGTTTGCCTCAACTATGACTGGTAGTGGGGGCAAGTAATTGTTGTTAAATCCTCCATAATGTTTTGAAGACCTGAATGTGGCTGAGATGTGAACCATGCCACTTTGCCACATTGTGAAGGCTGCAGACGTGCAGTGACCAGCGTATAGTTCACACACACATAAGTACGAGGTGGAAGTGGCAGGTTTAGCTAGTGTCAGTGTGCAGTGTGATGTGGCAAATGTAATAAGACATAGATCTCCCTTGCTTGGCTCAGCAGGCCTGTGCTCTAATTCCATGCCTCATAGTTATACTCATTAGCTTGACGAGTATGTCATCCTTAATATACGGGGACCATACTTGTATGCAATATTCAGGATGAGGTCTTACTTGAATATTGTATACAAGAATGGTCCCCGTATATTACGGATGACATACATAAAACTGAAAGAGCTCAGAGAAGATTTAGTAGGGCTATAGTAGGGATGAAAGGGAAAACTTACGAGGATAGGTTAAAAGACTTGAATTTATATACTTTGAGATACAGAAGGCTAAGGGGAGATCTGTGTCTTATTTATGGCTTATTAACAGGATTCAACCCTCACTAAGGGGATGGGATTAATAGAATCCAAATTTAGACTGAGTAGCTGTAAACATAAAAGACAGCTATTGATCGGAAAATGGCACTCACTAAGGAAGAAAAATTGGTTTAGTGGAAGATCATCCCCAATATGGAACACTCTTCCAACAATTGTGGTAGAGAGCCCAACTATGGATATATTTAAATCCAACTTGGATCTAGTGATGTCGGATTCAGAAAAATATGTATAAATATAGATAAGAGATCAAAAGGCAAGAATTATGGGTTCATTGTCTTCTACTTGAAATACCTATGAAATCTATGAAACTGTGGTGCTCACCATGCCTTTTTGCGTGTGGCCCATGTTACTTAAAGTAAAGGACATTGAGGATTAATTTGGGTGACTCCTTTGATTACCAGAATGAACACAGCAATGCATAAGCATGCATCATCTCCTAATTGACATTTACTACTACTCTGGTCCAGACCCTTTAGTACAAAAAGTACAAAAAGTGGCGTGAGCATGTTTGTAACAAACAGAAAGTCATCAAAAAAGCTCCACAGGAATTAAATGTAGTCTTTGTTCCCTCAACCTTGATAGCGAGCATAAAGTCAGCAGCCAGCAGTCAGGGTAGCTAAAATGCTTAAAAGCCCAATATTGAAAAAAATATGTTCTCTGTTTTTTGGGGGGCCTATTTTTAATGCATTAGGTAAACTGCCACTGGTGGTGGCCAGAAACCAGAAACGGATGGCTCTTGTCTCAGAAAATTGCTCTAGTCTGCATATAAAAGCACATAGATCCAGAGTCTTCTGTTTCTGACTGACCACCACATCACCTGTCCTATTGCATTAAAAGTAGGCCTCCAAAAGGAAAAAAAACAGAGGATACTTTTATTAAATATTGTGGTTTTAAGCATCTTAGCTGGATTCTTTAAACATGCTTTCCACACTTGGTACTACTACAAAGACTCTTCACCAGGGTTTCATTCATATGATTCATCATTCATGTTAGTGTTTAATTAAATACCTCACCTACTAGGCTGTTGTTGTGATGATGTGTCTTCTTGTCATCATCGACCCGACCTCTCTGATGACTCCAGTCTTCTCCTCTGCAGATTGCTGGATGGACCAAGGATGATGGACGGCATGCAGGATGCAGCCTGCCAGTGAACCTTGCCCTCCTCAGGCTTGCTTCACTCTCAAGTTGACTCCCAGTACCTCCTGACTACGACTCCCTTGATGACTCCCTCCTGGGCCTGGTGACCCACCTCGGGTCCTCTCCTCTCTCTCCAGTCACAGTTAGGCCCTGCCGATTGCCATCTCAGTCAATGTCTGACTGGATGCCATGGACAATGCTGGAGTCGAGTACCCACCCGACCCAGCTGACCCAACTCCAACTCGAGGACAGGGACTCACTCTATCAAAAATGTATTTATTTAAAGTGCCAAGCGGCAGTCGGAGTCAGCCAGGCTCAGCCTAGATTTTTTATTTGGCCTTGCCTTGGGCACAGTTAGCCAACAACACAACAAGGTGTGGTCGGTGTGAGATGGTGACACCCATGACCCAAGAAGGTGGGCCACAGTTTTATTGATGCTGGCGGCAGCTGCCAAGCTGCGGGACTGCCCGCTGGGTACCAGAGACAGAGCTGGGCTTCTCTCCCCAGCAGTTGCTTGAGCTGAGGGTGGGAGATCTTCTTCTTTTTTTTTTTAATTTGCACGCTCACGGCTCGCCCGACCAGTGGCTGTGGACTCCACTATACGGCCTACTGGCTAGGACCATTGAACCAGCGCAAGCGCGCACTGTATCCCACCAAGATCTCTCACTCTGTTTCCTCCCAGTCCCAGGCTCTGACCTCCAGTGGTGAATAGCGCCAATAGGGCTTGCGTGGAAGGCTGCAGTCTGACTCGTTCCACCTCATCAAGACTGTGGCAACAGGCTGACAGCAATACTCAGCCAACCAGTGGCTGAGCCTGAGAATCACCCCAGCTTTTTAGCCATGCCCACCCATACCACACCAGCAGCAGTCTATAGAGCAATACAAGGAAGTCATTTAAAAAAAAAATGTTTTCTTGTCAAAATGTGACCACTTTTTTTAGGTTCCTGGAGTGCGGGAAAGGGAAGAATGAAAAATCATGTAAACTAATATACTGTAACACGTTACAGTAATGTGTAACTTATACGAAAAAGTAATCAGTAACTTGGGAGAATTACTGTTTTGTATAAGTAATCTGTAACTAGGACACATTACTAGTGCATGTAATTTAATTACAGTAGCGTGTTACTAGTAACGTGTTACTACCCAACACTGAGCATAACAGTAATGTTCACTGTCAGTACACACCTGCAAGATGGGCCTGTCACTGTGTGAAGTGCAGCAGTCATTGATGCCCTACACACCATAGGCATTGCTGTGTCCCTCACACTACTGGCCCCCTTGTTACTGTAGTGTGCTGTGCACTGTAGCAGAAACTACAGTTTGACAGTTGCATGCAGCACCACCACCTGTGCCTGTGCTGTGTAATCCCCTGGGGCACAATATTCTATGCAGTTCTGTACAAATGTAGCCTGCAGCTACCACCATGCACTTCCAGACTGACCTACAGGTGGAGCCGAGGGCAGACCCAGCCAGCCCCTGTACTTCCAGACTGACCTACAGGTGGAACTGTGGGACCCTGCAATAGCGCTGGCAAACTGCATGCAAATCAGGACATAATGAGATGCTAATGTGGATGTTTGCTCAAAGACTGCCTAAGCAGGCTAATTTGCATGTCACTTTTGAATATAGCTAATTTTTTGCCCCGGGCAAACATTTGCGCCACGCAAACGTTTTTTGCACTGTGCAGCCATTTCAGAAACAATGTACATTTCTGCATAATTTCACTTGTGCTGGTGCTTGCAGCTTTAATGAATCCACTCCTTTGCTAGCACACACACTGGCAACGTGGTTCACCTCTACCTTCGTTCACGTCACTGTGAACTGGGCTGCTGTTGTGGTTTGCACTTCCTGGTTGCTCTATTCAAAGCTGTCTTATTTCCCGAGCTATTTTTGCACTGCACTACCAGTCCAGTTTGCTCAGCTCCCTTAGCATGCTATATTCAGCAAGTTAAGCACCGGGGCTATCCCTTTTGAATACAGCGGGCTTTTGGTTCCAGGCTAATTTAGCACACTGGACAGTGCTAATTTAGCCCCGGGGCAAAGTTTTGAATATCTGGCCCCAGATCACTAAAATCAATGCTTTTAACAATAACTTAAACTTTAAGTTCAAACATAAAACTGAACGTTTATTGTAAACAGTTCATTATTATCTTTTGTAAAACGGGTCTAAAAATCAAAGAACTTTAATTTGATAAAACCAGTTAGGTGACTGTGTATTATTAGAGCATAATGTATAATCATCCTGGTAACAAACCTGACCAGATTTGTTAGTAGCCACATCACACAATGAGCAAATCAGTCCCCCTACAACCAGAACTGATTTTGTATCAGTCCCCCTGCAACCAGAATTTCTCTTCCATCACAAACATGGCTGCTACCTTTACATAGTAAAACCTTCGACTAGGCCCCAAAATAAAACTACCTTAAATAAAAAAAAAATAATTAAATGTTGTTTCCCTTATCATTACACCCCAACCAAATTAGAAAAAATAAATATTGTTCAAAGTTTTTACTACAAGTGTTTCTTTGCAGACATTGAAAAATCCTCCTTCTGTCTTTACCTGCTTATCAGAGAAATCTCTTTTTGCTTGCCCTGACAGAGATATAATTGAGTCTCTGGCTGTACAAGGGGATTTTGTTGTGTGTGTATTCTTCAGTACTCTTCATGGTCTAGTTGAGAGGCTTGCCATGGAAATCAAGATTCCAACTTAGTGCCTGAAGTTTCTGATGAAACGCTGTAATAACTGGGTGTGACATCACACCTAGTTAGTACGGTGTTTTATATCAACTGAATTCTGGTTGATAAAGCACCTCACCAGTTATTAGTAGCAGCTAGGAAACCATCAGTAACAAGACCTGAAATTCCGTCTTTGGATTCTGGTGACATTATGAAGTACTTGAACTATGCCCTCGTACAAGGTTACCATAATCCCTAAATGGAAGTACAGCCTTACTGAAGGTTTCTTATCTGTTATTCTATTTGTTCAAAATGTCTGTGTAAGAAAATGGGTTCTTAATTGTTTTTTTTTAACGTTTAAAGGGATTTGTAAGGGCCCTGCAAAATGGTTCATTTCATTTTTATTGTTTACTCTGGAGAGCACAGTGATCAACATTGCCCTTTCTCGAGTGCAACCAGCATTTACAAAGATCATGCAATACATACAGCAGGATTGAATACGTCCAGTAAAATGAGACATGTAGCAAAAAGGATACAATGGGATGTTACACTAGGATGTAAACATGAGCATCTAAAACCAGACAGATGTTTCACAGGCAGCACTACTGAGGAAGCAATCACTCTACAGTCACAGCAAGAACAGAGAAGGCTGAGAAGGGAAGGAACAGTAGCATTATTCAAGAGAGAAGAGACAAAAGATTTTCAGAGAGTCAGGAGGAGATAATTAACTATCGAGGTCAGGGGCAGTTGCAATCATATCTGCCAAGGAGGAATTGCCTGAGGTGGGTTTTAAATCATGACAGAGAGGGATATTGGGCCAAAGGAGGGGGAAGGCTATTGCAAAGTTTGGTACCCTTTTAGAAGAGGGAGTGCCACCCTTGTGTTGTGTGGCAGCGGGGTATAGAGAAAGCAATGTGTGGTGTCTGTCTGGTAGTCCTTGCATGTATGGGCTACTGGAACAGGAAGGTGATGCTTACAGGCAGATGGCCCAAGTGAATTTTGTAAAAGAAAGTGAGGATTTTATAGTCCAACCTATCTTCGAGTGAGAGCCAGTTAGCTGCCTTGTAGAGGTTGCAGTGATGAGTTCATCTGGGGAGGTCAGTGATGAACCAAAAAATGTTAAAGTAAGTAGCCCTTAGCTTGTCGAGGAATTTCTGGGAGGAAGTGGAGGAGTAGGCCAAAGAGCCATAATCTATTAGTGGTTGCAAGAAACTGTTGGCTAGGTGGGCTGTGGCTTCGGGAATAATGGTTGGTGGTCCAGTGGAGTTGTTTCGAGGCTGTGGAAATCGGAGGAACGGTGAGGTGGAGTGGCAGTTTCCATATGGGACGGGATACAGCCGGACTGTGCGTGGAGGACGTGGCTGGGTGCCTGTGAGAGAGGACTGGCTGGAGGAAGTGGAAGCCCTGAGAGGGGGTGCGCATGGTGTGCAGCAAGGATTTCTGCAAGTTTTGGAAAAAGGAAAGGTTGGGCCTCGGTCGGACGGAGGGACGTTGATCACTGACACTGGAGGGTGTTGGTGCTAATCCAGTTCCTTAGGGGGAGTAGGGGAACCACTGAAGGGTGATCTTGCTTGCCCCACCATGGTGAAGGATCGGGTTGAGCCTAACCCGAAGGTGAAATTTATATGCTGCCTGCCTGCCTATCTGCCATCGCAAAGGATTCCTAGGGAAGAAAACCACAGCGTGGGAAGAAAAGTGGGACTTCCTGGACCATCTGTTTGGTGAAGTACTCTGAATTTTTGTTTTGGGCCAGCGTCTGTTATATCTTTTGTAAAGATCAGAACTGGGTTCTATGGGGTTGTTGCCACCTTGTGAGAGGAGGCTGGCATACTTTTAAAAATTTCACAGTTTAAAGTGGTGAGACACGGCTGTGGACATTAAAAGACCTGGGAACTCTCTCTGAACTTTCAAAGGAAACTGTGGTGTTGGCTATTGGATAAGGAGGCCTTTTTAATATTAAAGCCATTCAATAATACTTTTTTAGTAGTTTTAGGTGGGGTGCTCCTCTTCCTGCAGTGGTGAGAGTACTGTGGGGGGGGTAGAACTAGAATTATAATAGATGATTTTACAGCACTAGAATTTGCTAGATCTTGTGTTTCATTGTGAGTGTTTTATTTTAGTGTAGTGCAGAGATGTGCTGGAGTGATTGTAAGGCGGTCGGGTATTATTCCCCCTCTATGCTTAGGGACCTCTGTCCTTTCTCCTGTCCCCCGTTGTCAGCTGACGCTTATAGGAAGTGTAGGGCTTTGGGGATTGTGAGAAGGAGACGGAGGTCCCATGCTGGAGGGGAATGGAAAGGAGCGAGGATTGGGATTGTAGGTCAAGGAGATGCCTGGGGTGAAATGGGCACGGGAGAGAGGGCCTTCTGTCTTGTGCCCATACCCAAGGGTTCTGGATCGGACCAGCAGGTAGGCGGTCTACTATCGGAGGTTTGTCCTACTCGAGCGGTGTTATGCAATGCCAGGTCTATTACAAACAAGACGGCTGTTATAGCTGATCTTGTTGAGTCATCTGACCTGGCATGCATCACCGAGACCTGGCTGGATGAAAATGTTGGCCTGTATTAGCCGTGAAATTCGCTGGGTACTCGGTGATACACCGCCCGAGGCAGGATCGTAGGGGCGGGGGTGTTGCCATGTGTTTTAAGTCAGAACTGGGTCTGGTGGAGGTGCCAGCGGGAGTCACCAGATCCTTTGAGTACATTGTGGGCAAGGGTGTGGGGTGCAGGATACTTCTCGTATACTGTCCACTAGGTAACAAGAATGTTTTTCTGCAGGAAGTCGCAGACTTCATTGTCGACCTAACATTGGGGTCCCCCAGATGGTTGGTACTGGGGGACTTCAATGCCTGGGTCAACGATGAATTCTCTCAGTTTGGTCAAGATTTCCTCCAGTTGATGATATCACTGGGCTTCACACAGGTGGTTTCCTCCTCGACCCATGTGGGTGGACACTCATTGGACCTGGTGTTCCTTCTGGGGATGGGAATATCTGACTTGGTGGTGGAACCGGTTGGATGGTCAGACCATCACTCCATTAGATTCAGTTTTGAGGCCACCCCTGTTAGGTCTGCCCCTACGGAGATGGTTCGATACCGCCCTTTGAGGGGTGTATCCCCAGAGGACCTGATGGCGGTGTTGGACCTATCGAGCCTACCGATAGATTGCATGGATCCAGGTGTTCTGCTACATGCCTATAATGAGGCAGTAACAGGGGCCCTGGATTCTATTGCACCATTTTGTGTTCGTCCTCTTACTCCTCGCCCCAGGTCTCCTTGGTTTGATGAGACCATGAGGGAATTGAGGAGAGTTGAGCGAAGGCTGAGAGGCGGCGAAAGTCCGTCGTGATGATGACAAGCTTAGTTTGATGGACCATTATTTGTCTAACATCCTCAATCTCTCATAAGAAGGCAGAATTCCGTCCAGAGATAGCAGCTGCACAGAATAGACCGGCTCAGCTCTTTCGACTGTGAACAGACTGTGCAATCCAGTTTGTCTTCAGCCCAGAAGAGCCTTATCTCAAGAATGGTGTGAGGAGCTCTCTTCTTGCAGATAAGGTTGCCAAAATCAGATCGGACATTCGCTCTTCCCTCCTAATGGGAGCAGCGGTGGTCGTCAGGAGATGTCAAACACCCAGTTGGAATGGTCTGACTTCAGCCTTCCCATAATCGAGGATGTTGTGATGATCTTCGAGCACTGCGACCGACCTGCTTGTGATTTGGACCCTGGTCCGCAGCCTCTTAGTGGGTTGCGTGGATAAGATTGGCCTAGTCCTAGCTTTGATCATATGGAAGTCTTTGGAGAGGGATTTTCCAGATCCCTCAAAGAGGCTATAATTAAGCCCCTTTAAAGAAACCCTCCTTAGACCCATACTGTCTAGCAAATTACAGGCCAGTCTCTAACTTACTTTGTGGTAAAGTTATTGAGAAAGTGGTCGCAGTGCAGTTGGAGGATCATCTGACCAACAACAATATCTACAATTCGTTCCAGTCTGGATTTAGGAAAAGGCATAGTACCGAGACAGCGCTCGTACGGGTACTAAATGACCTCCTAATGGCAAGAGATCGTAGGACCCGATCCATCTTGGTACTACTTGATCTCTCGGCAGCGTTTGACACCGTTGACCATGGTGTGCTATTGGAGCACCTGCGGTTAGTCTGTGGACTGTCTGGTACGGGCCTCAGATGGTTTCAATCTTACCTTGAGGGTAGGACTCAGAGAGTGGTGTCGGGAATTTTTTCCTCAACATCATTCTCCCTGCCCTGTGGGATACCGCAGGGCTCCATTTTAGCACCCATGCTGTTTTCGGTGTATATGCTACCATTGGGGGCGATTATTAGACAGTACGGTTTGGGTTTTCACTGCTATGCAGATGATACCCA
Organism: Neoceratodus forsteri; assembly: GCA_016271365.2. Classification (NCBI taxonomy): domain Eukaryota; kingdom Metazoa; phylum Chordata; order Ceratodontiformes; family Ceratodontidae; genus Neoceratodus; species Neoceratodus forsteri. The sequence continues at coordinate 1,092,752,512 of CM028133.1, read as the reverse complement.
GCTGTATATGTCTTTTGTGCCCGGTCAGGACGCTGCCTTGTCGGTATTTAATAACTGCCTTGAAGAAATCCAAGAATGGATGAATGGGAGTTGGCTGAGGTTAAATCCGGAGAAAACTGAGGTGTTGGTTGTGGATTTAGGTCGCTGTGAGGCGGGTCTGCCAGAGGGATCACCCTCAGGCCTATGGCTTGGAGGTGTCCAGCTGACGACCTCAGACCAGGTGCGAAATCTTGGCGTAGTACTTGATGACCGTTTGACACTCAAATCCCAGGTGTCAGCGGTCATAAAGACTTCCTTTTTTCATCTGAGGAATATTGCCATGGTGAAGCACTTGGTTCCGCCAGAGGACCTTCCAACATTAATCCACGCCTTTGTTACCTCCCGGCTTGACTACTGTAACTCCCTATACCTAGGGCTATCGGGGGTTGAACTTCGCCGTCTGCAGCTGGTGCAGAATGCGGCAGCCAGGCTGTTGACTGGATACTCTAGATCCAGTCACATAACGCCTGTGCTCCACGGACTGCACTGGCTGCCAGTGTTTTGGCGAATTACCTTCAAGGTCGGTTTGCTGACCTATAAAGCCCTACATGATCTGGGACCTGCCTACCTGAAAGAGCTCCTGTGCCCCTATAGTCCCTCTCGCCCCCTCCGATCCACTGACGAGGGATTGCTAGAGATTCATAGGGGTACATCTAGAAAACATCTGGTGCTAGATCATTTGGTTTTATGGCACCCACCTGTGGAACTCTCTACCTCGTCAGGTGCGAGATTGCCCGACCGTCCTTAGTTTTAAAAGGGAGTTGAAGACCCACCTTTTTAATATAGCTTTTAAGGATTTCTGTTGATTTGATTTACTATATTTATTGTTATATTTATTTGTACAGGCGCTTTGATTTAAGAAAAGCGACTTTTAAAAATAAAGTTGAAATTGAAATTGAAATTGAAATTGAAATAAGGAACCTTTTAACTCAGGAGAGCATGCCTAGCCTCTGATGAACCTTTTTCATAGGCTGGCTGATATGAAGTTTGTACAAGAAATCAAGGAGGACACCACGGTATTTAAACTGAGACTCACTTGATGAGGTTACAGTCATTGTCACTAAGAGAAATCAAAAAAATCATTTTTTCTGGTAACTGAAATGACCGTAGGCTTGTTTCTTTTTGGACTTGAGAACTAGACCATGCATGGAGTACCAGGACTGAAGTTTACTGAAATCCTTTGCAGTTTGTCCTGGAGGGTGGTGTGACACTTATATTTGCAGAGAAGAGCAGTGTTGTCAGCATAAAGAATAAGTTCTGTGTGGCAGCATATCTCTGGAAGCGAATTTATCACCAGCAAAAAGAGAAGGGGCCCGAGAATGGAACCCTGAGGAACTCTGTATTTGATGGAACACACATCAGAGAGGGAACCACCAATTATTGTTTTGAGTGTTCTATCACACAAGTAGTTTCTAAACCTATTATGGTTGTCACCAGAGAAATTTAGGTGGAAAATGGGAGTTGAGGAGGACTTTGTGGTCCACATGGTCGAAAGCCTTGATGAGGTCAAGAAACTCCGCTCAGGTGTAGAGTCCTTCACCACTGGCCTTCTCAGTGGTTACAGTTAGCATCAGCAGGACTCAAATAATATGATAGTCCACAAAAAATGGAATTTGAGGGCATTTTATTTACAAGTTTATGAGGTGCTAAGAGGGCCTCATGGATATAAAAGTGTTGTCTTGAGTGTCCTTAGGGCATGAGAACTGCCATTAGAGGCCTTCCTAGCACACCTATAAAATCATTATAGATCATGGTACCATTTAAAAAAAAAAAAAACTTTTCTGAGGTTCACTTCTCTGGTGCGAGTGGAGGTTATTGGGAAGCCCGTTACAGCGCAAGTGCATGAGGTACTCTTACAGCAATAAAGAGCACCTCATGTGCAACTGAAGGAAAGGCTATGATTGGTTGGGGAGCATCATGTGACACCCCCATGATCTGTAATATACATTTATGTGTACAGCTCCAGCATTTCTAAAGGTTGCCTTCTCCACTTTTTGGGGTGAAAGAACTGTGAGACGAAGTTAAGCAGCTGTGACATACAAAGAACTTGAGACGGCACTCGTGTATCGTGCATTTATTTATTTATTTATTTTCAAAAGTTTTTGAGGAAAGACATACTGAGCTGGTAGCAGCTCATTTCCAGAGGCATCTTGGGTGGGAGGGATACAACCAGGATATCACCTTAAGAGATGCTGGAGCTGTACATATTAGCACATGGTAAATACTTCTGTTTAAAACTGAAAAAAACATGGATTAAAAGAAAAATGTTTTGCTTATGAAAAGAAATCCCTGTGTGAAAAATATGGACTATGCCAAATTAACTTAGAATTTCAGAATGATAAAAATTGTTTGCATGAGACAGTCTCTTTTGGTTTTACATAGAGAAGGAAGCTCGGTTCTCCCAAGGGTGTTCAAATCTTTTGGATGGTGGCGACCTTTCAGTGGAAATTGGTGTGCTTTTGGTTCAACTGGTTCGAATAGTGTGAACCAGCTCAACCAGTTGGACAGACTGAACTGCAGTTATCACACATCGCCATGGTACAGCTTGCAGACCGACCCAAGAGTAGTGTAACAGAACAGATTTTTTATTTGACATGGCCATGTCAACAGAAGAAATAATATCCCAAGGTTTTCAGTGGACCTACATTTTATTGATAGGATGGCTTACCAAGGTTGTACCATGCTAACTTAACTATTACTTTCAAAAAAGACCTGCTTCCCCTCTTTTGTGACACTTATAGAAACAGCTTTTGGAGTAAAGAAATACAGTCAGCATCCACAAATGTAAAGGAATTTGCATCTATTAAGTTATATGAGCAAGAAAAACACATAGCATGCAAAATCTACCCAATGGTTCTACCAAAAATGCCAGCCAAAAACCACGGCCATTCTCCCTCCCATTCCCCTCCTCATCCACTCCCTGTATCACCGCCAGACTGCTGTTCCACATCAAGTGACTGAAATTTAATTTGCCGTGGTAAAATACAGCACAGTCAAAATACCACAAGACAAAACCACGCATGTCAAAAACAGCTATGGCCAAAACAGCGCATAATTCCCTCAAGTGCAAATTTACTGTTCCAACTCCACAACGCCATGGATCACCACTCCATTACACTTCAAGGGAAGTGCAAATTTATTGTTCCAACACCACACCACCGTGGATCACCACTCCGGTGCACTTTGAGGGAAGTGCAGATTTATTGTTCCAACACCACACTGCCATGGATCACCACTCCAGTGAAATTTGAAGTTGCGTGATTAAGGCACCTCAGTATTTTGTACACCGCGCAGTTTTGTCTTTCTGTGTTTTGACCACACACTATTGACCATGCTCCTTTTGTCCATGAGGAATTCATATGATATCCCAGACTGCTGCTTAACAACTGTCTCACAGCCCCATCACACCCTCCCTTCTTCTGCCCTTCCTTCTTGATCCTCCATGCTGCCAGCTTCCCCTTGGTCAGTGAAAACATAATCCAATAAAGAATAAAAATCCATACTGAAAGATCGTCCCACACCACATTTCTGAGCCACCCATGACCATCTCACACATACTAGGTGGCTTCTGTTGTGCAGGGTATGTTAATGAGGTCTACCAACTAATGGCAGAGTTGGTAGCTTTCATAAACATACCTTGCACTCAGGAAGTTGCCTGGTGTGCATGAGAAGGCTGTTGGCAGTGAATCAAGATGAACTAGTTTACCACTTGATGAACTTTATGGAGTTTGACCACCAAAGTTTGTGCAGTCAGCTTTGGGAGGTTTGCACAGCCCTGGTTATAAGGGTACCTGGAATGTTTGGAAATAAATAATCTCGATTGTCTTAAAAAGTTGTCATGATTTATAACTATGGCACTAAAGATATTTACATGCAGCCTGCCTCTTTCCCCCTAAAGGTTCAGTTGTTCCAGCTGTTTTCCCTGCCCTGAAGTCCTTATCCTCTGCTTGTGATGTCACATAATCCTCTGCTTGTGATGTTGTAATAATTTCTGTGGCAATAGGGTGTGATGTCATAAGCAGAGGATGAGGACTTCAGGGCAGGTATAAGCAATGTGAATGGACAAAGAGTAAGGAAGAAAGCTGCTGCTTTAATGAAAAAGTCTTTAGTAATAAAAAATGGAAGCTCCTGAAACTCGGATTTCAGGGGAGTTTGTTGTAATGGAGTTCTGCTGCTGGCCGCTGTGAATGTGGTGCTGGAAACCAGAAAATCTCTTTAATGGGGGAGGGAGGTAGTCAGATCTCAACAGGTAATGAACTCCACAGAAGAGAGACTGTGAAAGAACAGCCAACAGCAGATTTCAAACACTAAGGCTGTGTCCAGACTACAACACAATAAATTGTAATGTCTTATAGCATTTTATCACTTACTATGATGCTCCATTCCGATTGAGTTCAGCCACGTTTTAGCATGGGTAAAACATCTATGCTATCGGATCCACACTTGCTGCTCTGATTGTGCTCAGTGGGGCTTGCTGAAAACGCTTTCTGGAGGTCTGAAGAAGGTAGAACCATGCCTGCATTTCTAGACCTGGAGGTAATACAGTTCTTCACTGTGATCCATTTCAAGAACTGTTAAGGCCTAGGTCTTATCAAAGTTTTTACATGGCTTTTGAACTCATATTTAAACCTGCTCATAGTGCAGACACAGTCTGTGTTAGACAAACTTTAAATGGTTTAAGTGATGGGCCTGAGACTAGTATAGACTGTACACATGTTCCCTGTCATCCCATACAGTGGCTGACCAAACAGGTGAGAGGAGACCTGTGCCGATGGCTGTATTGGACCCTCCTCGTGGTGCCATCTACACAGGTATGGGGGTGGGTTGGCTAGGTGAGGTGCTTGAAGTAGGCAATGCAGAGGAGCTGCTAGCTGCCAGCTTGTCAGAGTGGCACTGGAATGTGTGCTCAGTGAGTGGGGTGTATCACTAGTAACTAGGGAATCACCCAGTATGTCAGGCCAGGTGATCAGAGGGCAAGGGATGCCACTAGACACCAGGGAAAACATAATTATTACAGGAAAGGAGATTGAAGGGTGGGAGGTGCCACTAAACACCAGGGGAAGCAACATTTTTAGGGGGTGGGGACCGAAGGGCGGGGGATGTCACTAGACACCAGGGAAACAACACTTTTATGGGGCTGGGTGATTGAAGGCAGAAGGTGCCACTAGCCACCAGGGCATAAGCTAAGCAGACAAAGATGGGTAATCTGAGATGGGGGTGCCAATGGACATCACAGAGCATGAGAATAATATGGGGAGGGGGTGATTGGAGGGTGGGGGTGACACTCGACAGGAGGGAGGACATTTGCATCGTAGGATGGCCATTTGGGGTGGGGAAGCTGTTCACCACCATTCCCAATGTGGTGAACAGCCACAGCACGGGCTCAGACCTGCTGCTGCTTCCCATGCATATGAGCCCATAATGGGCATGCAAATGGCCCTTAGAGCCTTGTATGCCCAATGGGCTCATTTGCATGTGTCAGCTAAAAATCGCTCTGGGGGCTCCTGGCACTATCTGGTCTGGAGACACGGTTCCCTTAACTTCCCTATGGGCTGCCTACAGCTCAGTTCAATGTCAGGGAAGTGCTTCTTGACCTAGTGCTATGCTGACATGGCTCTATATTTAGTTGGATAACACCGGTGTGCTACTTGACTGAATACAGCATCCTCAGGGTCTGGCACAGGGGCAAGCACAGTGCAAACCCTTCAGCTACACTATTGCACATATTTGAATATCAGGTCCTAAATTACTGGTTTGATGAAGAGCACTGAAACAGAGATTTTCCCAGTTCATATAATTGGCGGAGGCAGTATAACGCAGTGATTTAAGGCTCTTAGCTGCAAATCTGGAGAACTGGGTTTGAATCCCACAGCCCCTACTTGCATACTGTGTGACCCTGAGCAAGTCAGTTAACTTCCCTGTGCTCCCAGGTTGCACCTGTAAATAAGCTTTCAGCTTAGTGTGTCTCATCTGGTTAAACAATTTGAAAAAAAAAACCACAAGATGGACACCAAATTGTCTAACAAAAAGACAGCAGAAGGGGAGGATAAAGGGACAGCTATCTCTGAGAGTACCAGTCATGAGTGGGGTCCCCCAGTGGTCAGTACTGGGGCTAGTACTGTTTGGACTCTTCATTCTCCATTGAAATGAAGGAGTGGGTAACTGGTGTTCACAGTCTGCAGATGACACCAAGCTGGTTGGAGCAATAATGACAGAGGAACAGGGAATGGGCCTACAAGGGACACCATTAAGATTGTAAATTGGGATCCGAAGCGGGGCATGAAATTTAAAGAAGAGAACTATGCTGTGATGCATTTAGGAGGGAAAAATACAGAGTTGCTCATATATCATGGGAAATAAGACCATAAAGGCTACTACAGATAAAAAGAACCTGGGTGTCCATATTGTATTACGAGTGACTTAAGACATAGAAAGCAGACTACACAGTAGTCCAATAAATCAAATCTGATGTTAGGATGCCTGAGAAGAAGTTTTATCTCCAAAAATATAAATATAATACTACCACTGTATAGGTCCTTAGTGAGACCAACATTGGAGTACTGTTCTCAGTTTAGTGACCCTATTTTTTGTCAGGGAGAGTTATAGGCTTGAGAGGAACCAGAGAAGAACAACCAAACAACTTTGTGGATGCAAACACTAGAGTATGCAGAAGAACTTGAAAGGTTAAGACTGTAAAGTCTGGAGATTAGAAGAGGAGACCTCCTATTAATGTACAAGATCATGACAGACTGAAATCTGAGACTTAGACTTGGAGTTGAAAACAGTGGCTAGGATGTTTGTTTTTTTTACTGACTAGTGCTTGTTGGGGCCTTACTTGTGGAGCTTGTGGGAGCAGCACAAACTTTGAGGTAGGCCTGGGGAGATTAAAGCAGATTACACCAGTCAGTTCCCAAAGAGATCAAAGCTTGTACTATTTATTTTATCTATATATTTATTTTATTTATTTGCAAATTGGTGACTGGAAAATGCACATTGAGTCAAAATGTGCTTCCTCTTGTGATCCGGGGGGGGGAGAAGGAAGTTCCTCAAAACTAGACAATAAACATCAAAAGTAGACTAAAACAGAGAGCAATAGCACAATCAGCTGTAGTGATACCATAGAAATAAGAATACAATAAATAAGATAAATTAACAGTGTCAGACAGGTACATAGATAACAGGATGGGAAATCAAGAGAGAGTACATTGCTGCAAGGAAACTTTTTTTCAGCTCTGTTTTTGCTGCCTTCCTCTACTGACTGGGATTTCCTTCGGCCTTTCACCAGCGCTGCCTCCCATCCTCCTAAGGCCCCCTCTACCTGGTATCCTGGGGCTCCTAAGCCACCTGTGATACACTGCAAGGATACCCCCACATTTTGCCACCCCCAAAGTGGAGTGCCTTCTGCTTCTCAATGACTCCCCATGTGAGTCAATTGACAAACGGTGGAGGTTAAGTCCAGGAGAGGATCTAGGCCCAGGCAGTAGGGGCAATGTGAGATGTCACTGTCCCAGTTGGTGGCATTTTCTTGATGTTCTGTCCCCCCCCCCAGAGGAGCAGCCATGCAAAAATGTGCACAATATCACTGTATGGATGTCTGTACACAGCTCATTGATGTCCACAGATCTTCCACTCTATTTCTGGGCTGCTAGATCTCCTCACCCCCAGCCATCACTAAAGGTCAGGAAAATGACAAGATCCATACCACCATGGAAGAGGACAGCTGTCCCTCAGATGCTCAGTCCTCTCCTCCTGGCCACCCCTCTGACATTCCAGGCTTGTTCCTGAGCCTGAGTCATCTGCATTACAAGTGGCAGCACTACCATTGTGCACTGCCAGTGGGCTGGTATTTGCTAGGGAGTCTGATTATGCTACAAAGCAGGATACCAAAGATAGGCTCCGGGGAGCAATGGCATTCTCAAGAAATGCAGGGGATAGAGGTTATTTGCACACTGTGGGAAAGTCACTGGACAGACAGTGGCAGCCACAAAAAAGAACAAATGGAAAGAAAATCAGAAAGCAGCAATAGGAGAAAGGGAAATATGGACAAAGAGAGGAGGGGATGGAGAGATGGTTAGCTGCAGGTATGAGTGGAGGAGTTATGAAGGAGGGCTTTAAAGCATAAGGGAGGAGGAGGTATGGAGGGCTAGGTGAAATTAGCAAATTCCGATTTCACGGAATTTTCACAAAATTCCACAAATTTCATGAAATGTCATGAAATTTTGTGAAACGTTGCTGAATTTTCCAAACTTCTTCTTTAAACTGGTCTTACCTTGGTCAGTGTTAAAGATAGTGATCTGCAATTTGCAATACATACTGTATAGAAGTGACCCTAGAAGTCTGCCTAGTGTCATGACATTTGCATGAGGGCTGGGGAAGTTATAGGGGCTCAGAGTCTGGCAATTTCTTATTAATGTGAATATTCCTGAAACTATTTCTATGCTTACAACTTAGACACCTTTGGAGCTAGATAATTGAAAATTTGTATACGTACTTTCTTGGAAGAGTCTTAGAAACTTAAACTTGGGGTAGTCAGTGATGTAACTTGTAAGTTACAGGAATTCAAAATTTCACAACCATTTGTTTGATTGTGTGAAATTCTTCAGAATATTTGTATGTTTATAGCTCCACTGCCATTTCAGGTATACACTCAAGATCTGGCATGCAAACCAAAGTAAATATGTCCTGGAATCTAATTAAGCTGTATAAATGTGGTTTAGAAGGTTAAAAGTTATTGTGGATACTTTAGAAATTACTAATTGGCAACATTTACCCCAAATTTGGCTGTGTTACATGACTCCAATGTGTACAACAATGAGTAAAAATTGTTTATGTGATTCTCCCCACTGTGGTTACAAGGAAATGCATATTACAATACTCCTATTTTGACTATCTGCATTTGATATGCTGTTTTGTTACGCAGTCTCTTGAATGCATATATTCTGTGTAAATATGGCATAAAATCTAATAAAAAGAAAGTAAAAAAAAAAATTCATGGACGCGTAATAGGTAATGCCAGTAGAACTTCACTTGTGGAATTTAACAAAGTGCTTATCACCACTGACTCACCTTGCCTGCGCTAGCATCATGGCCCTGCAGTGCTGCTCCAACACTCCTGTGACAATGCTGCTCAGCAACTTGCTCCATCATGACTAAAAATATCCAGATACTCATGTCACAATGGACTCAGTCACAATTAGTTGTAAGACTTGGCGTCACTTGGTGCCACTGTTTTCAAAGAGTAAAATATACACTGTTATCTACAGAAATTATTAAAGAGTCAGTAGGTGGCACTGTACAGAAACAATGCTGCAATGTGCATGTGCTTCCACAGGTCATTAAGTCAGTAAGCTCTAGTGGTTAGATGGCATATTGCAAGAATTCAGGCTAGTGCACAGTGATGTCCATGAGTATTATTCATGGTTCGTCACTCAAGACAGTGACCTGACTCTTGGCACCACTGTACTTTTACTATAGAGCCTCCTTTGAATGTTACCTTATTGCCACTTTACCCTGTCTTTACCTTCATCTGCTGTGGCAACTCAAGTATATGACCGAGTAAAATGTATGGACATGGCTTCAACAAAAGTGCCACAACATTCCACAGTTTCACAAAAGCTCATGAAATTCAACTTTAATTACCAATATGTTGGAATCTTTGGCTGCTTAAAATATGGTCAGACTCTGAGCAAGAGATTAGAGAGGTGATACACACATTCTCTTTTTTTTTTTAACATTGCTTTTTCTCCTGGCCAGCAGCTCGTCTCTCAGGTATATGCCCTATTCAAAAGGATATACCCTGATCAGGCTGAACCCAATCATCATTCAGGTGGCTACCAAGTTTTTCTCCCACATTTTTTTTCCTCCCAGCTCCCTTAGTGGGGGCAGTGCCTCTGTCAGCCTCGTGGAACCACAGCTTCCCCTGCAGCAGGAGTGAGCTCCCTGGCCCACCCACAGGGGTCACTTTGTTGGTTAAACCCACTGCCAACTCTTCCCCAGCTGAGACGTATTGCCAAATGGCAACCGTCTCAGGCCATGACTGGCTTCCCCAAGTGACTTTCTGGGCTCGCTTTCGACCTGGGTGGTCAGCATGGCAGTGTAACACTCTGTTGGTGGGCAATGTGGGGGAGGGGTTTTGGGACCAATGAACCTGAAAATAATTGGTGATATTCAGTTCTCTAGTTTTAAAGTTATAGGGGCTCAACATCTGCAGTTTATATAATTGTAAAATGTAATTTTAAAATGTTTGAATGTTTGGAGTCTCAATACTGCTGTCACACTTCTGTACGTACCTTGCTGATGTTATCCTATCAAATGTAGTGCAATTTGGACAATAGTTTTAAAATTAGATGGAAATAACTGAAAAAACAGTTTTGGTGAAAGTTCATGAAATGTTTGTGGAAACTGTGTGAAATGTCATGGCAACAAAATCAGAATTTCTCCAGAATTTCACTGGAGGAAGAAACTTTTTGCCCAGTCCTAGAGCTAGAGCAGGGGTTCTTAAATGGTGAGGCCAGACTCCTTGGGGAGGCCCCAACTTGTTCCAGGGAAGGCTCAAGCAAGTCTGAAAAAGTTCTGTATTTAAATTTTGAGTTTTATATATTTTGTGAGAAGAGATGAAGCAAACTGAAAGAGGACAAAAGTAGATGAAAGTTATGTATTTATTTACTAATAGGTGACAAGGGAAAGTGAATGAGCCAAGGCTCATTACAGGTGTACCCGGTGAAGGGTGGGGAGTGAACACATTTCAAAAGGTAACTGTAAAACAATCAAGAAATACACAATGAACAATAGTGCAAACAAATACGAACAATGAACTAATAATGAGTGGTGGTAATTGATCAATTTGTATACTGATGGCAGAACAGCCAAAATGCAAGGGTTGAGCATAGAAGTGCTAAGAGCAATAGCAGGAAGGAGCAAAGTAATCCCAGAGAAGTTGCTTAGGAGCAGGGAAGGAGGGGGAGAGGAAAATATGTAGGAAGGTTATTCCATATAGAGAGAAAACGAAGAAAGTAGTCTGACCCATGAAGGTACTGCAACAAGGGGTAACAATGGTTCAAGAATGAAAATAGCAGAGTAAGTAGGCTGGCCTTTGGGGGGGTTACAATAAGCAGAGTAATATTATTTGTTATTTATTTGTTATTCAGATAATACCATTGAGCACAGGAGCTCTTTTTCAAAGGTTCCACATCAGTATAAGACAAAGAACTGAATGTGAGCCAAGTACTCAAAGGGGTTTCAATTTATTCATGGTGTACTGCGCAAATTACAGTATGTTATTTTTCTTTGGGGAGGCCCAAGATTATTTCAGTTTTTGGGGAGGCTCAAAATATTTTCCATGGATTTGGGGAGGCTCACTGTGACAAAGTCTAAGAACTATTGAGCTAGAGGAAGGTCATTCTAGAGGAGGGGAAGGCAGAGTGCCTACAGAGTTTTTTTTGGGGGGGTGGTGGCAAAGGAGCAAGAGTCAGAGGAGTGAAGGGAGTAGTAGGAGGGGAGTGGAGGAAGGAGAAGTAACAAGAAAAGGAGCTGAACCACAATTTGGAGAGGAACAAGGCATAGTGGGATTGGTGCCAGGAATTAAGGGAGTGGAAGAAGAGATTTGAATAGAAGGAGCAGTTGTGAGTGGGGGGAGTGTGAGTGTGATGAGGGCAAAGCAGCAGAAGGAATGTAAAAGAGGATCCTGCCTGGCCAGGGCAGGTTAAGGAATGACTATGTACAACATATCTGCTTAGTAAAACATTGAGTATATTATTTGAAGGACAGTCTCTCAGCAGACAGGGCATGAGAGGCAGGATTTGTTACAGTGTGGCGCACAAAGTTTAGGAAGAGATTTCTGATAGATTGAATCAATGTGGTGGGAAGAATTAAAGCTTTGATCCAATCACACCTCGAGGTACTTGAAATGGGGTAAATTCTCCCGGGGGGTGGGGGCACATCCAGATTCCCAAAGACAGGGATGTTGTCGAGTCTGGCAAGGCACTTCTAGTTGTCAAAGATCATAGTGACCATTTTTCAGTATCAGGTTGACACTGATTAATGCAGAATTAGCACTAAATGTTATTAAAATCACATGGAAGAGTGACTTCCAGCTTCCAATTTAGAAGCCAAGGCTCTGGAATCAAAATGCATGGAGATTTCAGTGTACATGTGGATGTATAAGGAGTCACAAACTAAGCAGTTATATTAGAAGATGGGATTAGATAGGGATTGGATGGGGCCCAGGACAGAACCCTACCAACTTTGATAAAATGGGAAGGGAAGGGAGAGGGCATCACCTTCTTGAACCATGACTGACTGGTGTCTATGAAACACAGAAACCTAGAAAGGAGTTGGCAGAAAATGACTCATAGTCCATCTTGTCTGCTCATTTGCCAGTCTGAGCCCTATCAACCTACCCTTGGTCTTGACTAGACTGAGTGACCATTGGTAGTTCATCCCCTTCCTTCCAACAGTCCATACCATTCACTGTCTGTGCTGCAAAGGACACTGATAAAGAAACTGAAGAGTGTAGTGGTGGGATCCAAAGTAGTGAATTAGGTTAGAAACCAATTAACAGTCAGGCAATAGAAGATGGTTGTTATCGGCACTCACTCTAATGATGGGAGAGTGCACTCACTCTAATGTTGGGAGAGTGAGCAGTGGGATACCACAGGGCTCAATACTGGGACTGGTCCTGTTCAATGCCTTCATAATTGACACTATAGATAAACTGGAAAGGAAGGTATACATTTTTGCAGACGATCCCAAAACCTGTAATAAGGTGGACAATAAGAAAGGGTTGGAAGAATGCGTAGGGATCTTGTGAAACTCAAGGAGTGGCCAGAAGCATGGCAGTTGGGGTTTAATGCCCAAAAGTGCAAAAGCATGCACCTAGGTAGGATGGTGGGGGAGGTACTGTTACTAAGCAGGAAAGAGACCTTGGGGTTATCATATCTGAGGACCTCAAAGTGGTATGGTAGTATGACAAAGCAGTGGGTAGGGCCAGTGGAAGGAATGCTGGAGTGTATAGGGAAAGGTATCTCCAGCAGGAGGAGGGAGGTGGTGTTGCCATTAAATTATTTTTTGCAGTGAATACATAATAACTTTGCACCCATATAGTATATTCTTTCTACTAAATCATTCAGTTGGGGTGACTACATAACTTTGTACCCTTATAGTATATTCTATTTATTAATAAGTTTTATCTTTAGAATGTTTTAATGTGTTGTATTTATGGTTTTATTTACTGCTCTGTGCTATTGTAATGGCACCCTGAGCTACTGGGAAGGGGCGCTATACATAAATAAAGACTACTACTACTTCTACTACTGCTACTACTACTACTACTGCTACTACTACTACTACTGCTTCTACTACTACAACTACTGCTACTACTACTACTACTGCTTCTACTACTACTACAACTACTGCTACTACTACTACTATTACTACTACTTCTACTACTACTACAGCTACTACTACTGCTACTGCTACTACTACTACTACTGCTTCTACTACTACTACTACTGCTACTACTACTTCTACTACTACTACTGCTACTACTACTTCTACTACTACTACAACTACTACTGCTACTGCTACTACTACTACTGCTTCTACTACTACTACTACTGCTACTACTACTTCTACTACTACTACTACAACTACTACTACTGCTTCTACTACTATTACTACTACTGCTACTACTACTTCTACTACTACTACAACTACTGCTACTGCTTCTACTACTACTGCTACTGCTACTACTACTACTGCTACTACTGCTTCTACTACTACTACAACTACTGCTACTACTACTACTACTTCTACTACTACTACAACTACTGCTACTGCTACTACTACTACTGTTACTACTACTTCTACTACTACTACTACTAGACTACTATTCACTGGTGAGACCCAACCTGAAGTATTGTGGCCAGTTCTGGATACTGCAGCTCATGAAAGACATAAAAAGGGTAAAGGCAGTCTAGAGGCGGGCAACTAAAATGGTGCAGGGGTTGCACCAAATGCCTTGTGAAGAGAGACTGAGGGATCTCAACATGTATGCCCTGGAAGACAGGTAAGCAAGAGAGGACATGATAGAGACCTATGAGTTCTTCACAGGGATGAACAAGGTACAGGAGGGGAGTCTCATTTAAATGAGGAAGAATGTCAGAACCAGAGGGCATGCAATGAAGCTGGAAAGGGGAGGTTTGGGAGGGATGAGAGGACATACTACTTCACTGAAAGAGTGGTGAACACCTGGCATAGACTGCTAGTGGAAGTGGTGGAGGCACAAATGGTAGGGGGCTTCAAGCATGCTTGGGATAAACACAATGGAATATTAGTAAATGGACAGGGAGGGTCACTGGAGATCAGTTAGGGTCTACGGAGACAGACTAGGCAGGGCCCATCTATGCAGACTGGGTGGGCTTAGCAGGCCTTTTTCTGCTGACAAATTCTATGTTTCTATGTTTTTAGTTTTCATCAAACCCTTACAGCTGTCATATGCTCTCTTTGTTTCTATGGGTCAAATTTTCAAAGTGTGGCGCAGGGCTTGTGGCAAGACCTGCATCAAACCCTTGCATTGGTGTGACTGCAATTTTACAATTTTAGGTGCAGTTGCAACAGTTTGCACTATTTAGGGCTACTTGTGCTAAATATCTGGCGGAAGCTCTGTAAAACTGACCTCCGGGATTGGTTCAAGTTAGACCACAAAAACTTGGTTTAACTTGCGGCCATTGTCACAGGGGATAGAAAATCCCAATAGATTGCCATAAGTCCAGTGTGCCATATCATCAGTGGGGCTTGTGGCAATCTAAGCCATCTGAAAATCCAGCCCAATGTTTCTACCACCTTGGCAACCATTCTATGTATCCACTACCTTTTCTGTGAAGTACTTTCTTACGTGCTTCCTGAATCTGTCCCCCACCAGTTTAAACTTGCGTACTCTAGTTGCTGATCTGGGGAATATGGGTGTGGGCAGGACAGTAGTGTGGTGGGTAGGTAACTGGCTGGGTGGCAGGACACAGAGGGTGGTGGTAAATGGCTGTCACTCCACAGAGGGAAGAGTGACCAGTGGGGTACCACAGGGATCAGTGCTGGGACCGGTCCTATTCAACATCTTCATCAGTGACATTGCACAGGATCTAGAAGGCAGAATTTCACTGTTCGCTGATGACACAAAGCTCTGTAACAGAGTAGACACACCAGAGGGTGTAGACAGAATGAGAAGGACCTGCAGAAACTTGAAGAATGGTCAAGGGTTTGGCAGTTGAAATTCAATGCAAAGAAGTGCAAGATAATGCATATGGGGCACAAAAACCCTGGCACAATATATCAGTTGGGGGTGAGGAAATAGCATGCACCAAGCAGGAAAGGGATCTTGGGGTTGTCATCTCTGATGACCTCAAGGTAGGAAACAGTGTGACAAGGCATCAGGTAAAGCAAATAGGATGCTGGTATGTATAGGCAGGGCATCACCAGCAGGAAAAGGAGGTCATAATTCTGCTATACAAGACACTAGTGAGGCCCCACCTGGAGTACAGTGTACAGTTCTGGAGACCATACCTACGTAAGGACATAGACAGGGTAGAGAAGGTTCAGAGGAGGGCAACAAAGATGGTGCATGGGTTGCATCACAAGTCCTATGAAGACAGGTTGAAGGAACTGAACATGTACTCCCTGGAGGAGAGGAGGGAGAGGGATATGATAGAGACATACAAGTATCTTACAGGGAGGAACAGGGTGCAGGAAAACACTATTTTAAGCGAAAAGATGTTTCAGGACTAGAGGGCATGGGATGAAGTTGGAGGGAGGACGATTCAGAGGAAACATGAGAAAGAATTTCTTCACAGAACGGGTGGTGGACAAGTGGAACACCCTGCCAGAGGAAGTGGTGGGGGCTGAAACAATCACGGGATTTAAGAATGCATGGGATAGACATAAAGGAATTCTAGAGGTCAGGGGTAAGGGGAAATAGACTTCTAGGAAAACAAACTTAACTTACAAGCTCAAATGGGCAGACTAGGTGGGCCATAGGCCCTTATCTGCCGACACTGTCTATGTATCTATGTATCTATGTATCTCATGCTCTGCTGAAACAGATCATGACACTCTACTTTCATATACTTAAAGGTTTCTATCATGTGCCCCCCCAGCCCCCTGCAAGCACATGCACAGGCAGGCTAAACGCTCCTCATATGATTTTCCTTGCTGATTCTGTATCATCCTTGTCGCCCACCTCTGGATAGATTCTATGTGGTCTTTATACTGTACTTTTTCAGTTGTGGGCTCCATAGCTGAACACGGTACTCAAGGTGTGGCCTTACCAGTGATCTATACAGTGGCAACAGTACCTCTTTCCTACAATTAGAGAACCGTCTTCCTATAAATCCCAGCATCCTGAATTGTTGACTTGAGTTCGTCACTTATGGTGATCACCAAATCCCTTTCTTCAGTGGACAGACTGATTCATTCACCCCTAGTCGATAACCTCTCTTTGGTATCCAGTGAACACAGTGACCATGATTGAGTACTTTCAAAAAGGGCAACTCAATCACAGTGCCTGTGTTCATAGCTACCTGGCAGGGTAGTGACAGGATAACTGGGTGGGCGAGGTAGGGTGACGGGAAGAGTACGTGAGCGGAGGTGAGGGGAAGGGGAGGGGAGGTATGTGGGAGAGAGTGTGTCAGGCAGCTGCTGAGCTGGTTGGCTAGTGATGTGGGAAGCATGGTTGGTTGGGGTGTGCAGGGTTTGGGTTTGGCGTGGTGTGTGTGTTTTTTTTTTGTGCTGGCAGGTGGCTTGCTTGTTTTTTAAGAATTTTGCCCCCCAACATGCACTCCCCTAGAGTTGAGAATCCTTGCTAGGGGAGTACGGGCTGCAGCACCACATACATTTAAATTCTATCACGCGTAGTTCGCCATTAGTGTACATTGCCGTAATTCATTTTCAGCAATGTACACTCGCCAAAATGGAGATTGCTATTCCACGATCACCATTACCACATAGAACCCCTATCTTTGTCATACTTTGAACCACACCTCCAACTTTGCTAGGTCCCTCTCTATGTCCATGATCCCCTCCTTGGAGTCCACACTGCCACAGAGTTTAATGACACAGACAAAGAGACACTTGTTTCCCTTGAAATCTTCCCCTTTATCCCAGATGAACACATAGAACAGTACTGATTCCAGCACCAACCATTGTGGTACCTCACTTTTGCACTCCCTGAATTGTTAATGTTCCCTATTTACAATCACCCTCTTGGTCCTTCCACCCAGCCAATTTGCCAGCTGTCTTGTTAGCTTTGCCACAGTACTTAGCTGCCCTAGCTTCATGATAAGCCATCAGAGCATGGCATTAAGGTGGCTGTACGGGGATCCCTGAGATTAGGCGGCAAGTATTTATCAGTGAAATGGTTCTAAAAGGGCTAGCAGCCCTAAAGATAGATAAGGCCCTGTGGCCAGATGGGAGGCATCTGAGGGTGCTTAAGAAATTGGCAGTGGAACTAACTGAACCCCTAGTAGGGCTGTTCAATAGCTGAACTGAGACAAGGGTAGTTCCAAATCACTGGAGTGTAGCAGATGTAATTTCACTTCATGGGGGAGTAACTAGGTAACTACAGACCTGCCAGACTTACCTCTATTATGGGTAAACTGATGGAGTCAAAGAGGACCCCATGGAGTACCTGGAGAGCAATGGACTTCAGGATAGTAAATAGCAGTAGTTCCTTGCAGGGAGGTCTTGTCAGACCAAAATGATAGTATTCTTTAACTGGGTAATAAGGGTAGTGGATAACGGCCACGCTGTGGATTTACTGTACTTCAGTTTCCGCAAGGCTTTTGACTCAGTGCCTCACAGAAGGCTGTTGAAGAAGATAGAGGATCTGGGTGCAGTGAAGAACATAGTTAAATGGGTGAGAAACTGGTTGGAAGGAAGACAACAGAGGATTGTGGTTAATGGAATAAAATCAGAAGGGGACAGAGATCACCAGTGGAGTGCTACAATGACTAGTCCTTGGTTCAGTCCATTTCAATATATTCAGCAGCAACATGGGAGAAGGAACCTAGGGAAATGTGTGTCTCTTCACAGATGTCACTAAGCTCTGTAGTACAGTTGACAGAGAGGAGGAGGTTAGGGAGATACAAAGAGACTTGCAAAGATTAGAGAGGTGGTCAGAGGTTTGGCAGTTGAAATTCAATGTCAAAAAGAGCAAGGTGATGCATATAGGGAACAAGAACCCCAGGACAGAGTACTGGACGGGGGATATAGCCGAGCATAGCCTCTGAGGAAAGAGACCTAGGGATCATTATCAGTGTCTCCCTAAAACAATCAAGCCAGTGTAACAAAGCCTGCAGTAAGGTAAATAGGTTGCATTGGTATAGCAAGGGGTATTGACAGTAGAAGGAAGGAGGTACTACTACCTCTCTATAGATCACAGGTGAGGTTCCACTTGGAGTACTGTGCCCAGTTCTGGAGTTGTCACCTAAGGAAAGATAGGGACAGGCAGGAGACAGTGCAATATAGGGTGAGCAAAATGATTCAAGCCCAAAAGGGAAGGTCAAGGCTCTGAAGATATACTTGATGGAAGCCAGGCGACAGAGGGAGATATGATAAAGACCTTAAAGTTCCTGAAAGGAATGAACAATTTTTAAATTGCAAGGAACCGTTAAGTATAAGTAGTGGATCAAGAACATGAGGGAACAAGTAGAAACTGATAGGAAGGAGACGTTTAAGAGGAAAATGAGAAAGTTATATTTTACAGAAAGGGTGGTGGAGCCATGGAGCAATCTGCCAACTGATGTGGTGGGCGCCAAAACTATCAAGTGTTTCATGGGCTGGGACTGTGTGAAGGGCTTAATGGTTGCTCAGGGTGGTAGCGGTACAAACATGGGAATAAGTAGTGGGGGTTAGAACCCTGTATGTACAATAGGTCCAAGGTTTTTTCAGGGTTTTATGGTCAGACTAGATGGACCAATGGTCTTTTTCTGCCATTATTGTCTATGTTTCTATCTATGGTGTACCAAGTCAAAGGCCTTACTGATATCTAGACACATCATATCGACTGCCAGGCCCTTGCCCACTGTTATTGTCACAAAGCCAAAAACTCAATGAGGTTAGTCTGGCAAGACCTCACTTCATAAGGTCATGCTGCTACCTGCCTTAGAACCTATTTGCTTCAAACAGTTCCGTCATATGCTACTTAATGTTAGTCTCCAAGAGTCTACTCACCAAAGATAGCAAACTAACAGCTCTGTAGTTTCGTAGGTCTTCCCTACACCCATGTTTGTGCAGAGGGACCATGTCCACCTTCTTTCAGTCCATTAGAACTACTCCACTCCCCAGAGAGTGATTGAACAAGACAGTCAAATATCATGCCAATTCTTGCACCAATTCCTTTGATTTTCTGGGTTGTAACACATCTTGCCCTGACTTGTCCACTCTAAAAGCCTTTAGTCCTTTAGTTACCCAATCCCTAACACCAGTCCCAAGATCAGTTTCCTCCGTCATACCACTCCCCCATAGCCTACCTACCATTGTCTGGGATCAGGCCTCCCAACTCTACTGTAAAGAAGGAGGAGGAGTAAAACCACTTGAGTGATTGGTCAGATAGTCCAGTCCTGGTGAATTTGTCAAGAAGGATGTCATGGGGAACAGTGCTGAAAGCTTTTGCAAGATTAACAAAGACTGTGGAGGTGAACAACCCCTTATCCATCTCCTTCAGGAGTGAGACACACAAGGAACAAAGCCATGTGTTCTCCAGTCATCAGGACACAGGAAATGGTGCAATGGTGAGTAAAACTGCTTCAGAAACAGCTGATGCATGTCACTCCAGTAATAATATGCTATCAAGAAGAACTCTTTCAGATCCAGGTTGGTAGTAGGGGTGTTTAAATAATTAGTAGAGCCTCCTGAATACCACAAATAATAGGCTATCCAAGACATATATTAGCCCACTTCATAATCAGCAGGTATTTGTATTTGTAGCCCGCCATCTACAAACAAAGTTTAAAAAACAGAACAACAAATGCCCCCTCCCTCATGTGGCCAGGGCTGGTCTCACATCCCCATCAATATTCTTCTGCCCCTACACTAGTCCTTTTCTAACATAAAACACATATCTGGCCTCCTCTCAGTCACTTGACATTCTCTTTTAGAAGACCCTCCACTTGACTTCTTACCATATCCTTTTCCAGTCCCAAAATACAGATAAGGCCAAGGTTCCTGTGATGGTCTTCTTTACTCTGTACTCCTGTTCCATGACAGAGGTGGTGCAACAGGTTCAATCCCACCTACCCAGATTTCCACCATCCCCACAATGCCACTGATAACATCTGAAGTGCATGGGGAGAGGAATCATTTAGCTAGAGTCACTGAGAAATGCTTGGTAGATGATACAGTAATAGAAGAATGGTTCAAGATCAGTAACTAGGGGTATGCCCCAGTTGAACCAGCCAGCTTCTCCTCTCTCAGTATGATATGCAGTTACCCATGACTGTATGGGGGATGTTGTTGAGCTCAAAAGGGCTGCAGTGCCACAAATCCTAAAGACACTCTGCATTGGTTGGATGTCTTGTATAACAGACTCACAGATTCAACCTTGTGAAGAACTCAAAGACCCACTGCAGCCTGTTATACAGCAAGCTTAACTTTCTGAGCCAGTCCCCACCTCACAGGGACTTCCATTGGTATACACTTCTCCATAACAGCATGCACAACCCAGCATCTCTACCTAACTGAAATCCCTCTCCTCCCCTGACCCTACCCCCTCACCCTCTACGATGTGCAGAGGCACCTGGCTAGATAGTGCCTATATTCAAGAAAGACTGTTGCAGATGGGTCTTCTATTTCCATGGTTCTGATGATTGTAGCAAAGTGCTGACATCCTTCCAAATAAGCCTTTACCTTCCTGCTTTTTTAATGTAATTACTGGAGCAGCTCAGGGACCTCTGTAGCTGTTTAGCTTATACTAAACTACCCTGGCTCTCACCTCTTCTTCCAGAGAACTTACAAACCTTACTCCACTTGCTCCAGGCCAATTTGGTCCCAAGAATTTTTTCATGGAACAATGATTCCCTGCCTGTTCTCCTCTGTCCCCCCCCCATAACTGTGACTAATGGAATGCCTATAACTGCCAACAAGACCATCATGAACCTGCTCTGTAACTTCCACAAGAATAAGAATTAGCCACTGTGACTGCATTCTTGTACCTTACTGTGCTGCATGTTAATGTAAGCAATTTGTACTCTAACTGTACCAAGGGATCCCACAAAAATGAGTTATTGCTTTACATGGGGTCATCTTAACAGCTGTATGATGTGCATTTAAAAAGCAATAAATCAATCAATAATCAATCTGTCCTATGCTATACGCATCGATTGCACTGCCAGCATCTAGCTCAAGTGCTTTGTAAAGTACTTTGTAGCTATAATTTAACTCTATCCTAGTCTAACTTTTTTTTTTGTTGTTCTGGGCAGTTCTAAAGATGAACCAAACAAGTGCCCAGGTTGTCTGCACTCCTCACAGAAGTACTGGAATAAATCTTGGTCGTGGGTCACCCGTATGATGCTTAGAATAATTCATAAAATAGCTAGGTGAACACTACTCAGTCAGAATATGCTCATTTGCTTCTTTACTGTTCCACACCACACATCAATATTTGGGTAACATTCCATAGCTAGTTCACAATTTCATCATATGTTAACTGCGTTATTGTATCAAACTGTACTATTCATCATGTATCTTTTGCATATTTTGCAAGGACTGAGTGCCTCAATCCTCTTTCGTATACTTCAAACTTCAGTGCTCGTTTCTCATAAATCAGGGGATGCACGCTGCATTCCAGCCATCTCCTTCAGGTATAAAATGCATTTTTTGTCACCCTCTTCTTCCATGTCCTCCACCCCCTCCGCCTCTGTGGTATGGGGGAGGGTCTCGATATCTCCCTTCTTGGAATTTTCCTCTCCTTCTGAGTTTGTATCTCCCCCTTTGTTGCTCTGTTCCTGGACCTGTCTGTTGCTCACTCATACCTGGTTGTTGCTCCTCTAAAAAATCATTGTCAGTGTAATTCCATGTTTGGCATCTGTACGCAGTAGAGGCTATGCTGTCCCCACTATCTGTATCCAAGTTGTAAAGGATGTTTCTGTTATAGGACCTGGGTTTCAAGTGCCAAGTGTAGACTTTGGTTTCATGATAGTCTACAATGTCCCACCTTAATTTTTAATTTTTGTTGTTGTTGTTCAATGTAATCATTGTCTGATAGACTTTTGTTAATTTTTCCAGATAACTCATGTAGTCTTGTAGTTCTACCTTGCTCTTGTGTTCTTCCTTAGCCTGGTTAATTTCTGTTATGAGCATACCCTTTTCCTCGGCAATGGCTTCAGTTCACCCAGGTCCACATCTCAACATCCTCTCTACTAATCGAATCCTTAACTATCAAACTTGCACTCCCCTACTCCACCCCTCTGTTTGTTACAGGCTCCTACTGTGCCCCAGCACCCCCATGCCCAGTGTCCTAGACCATCTGGCCAAACTAAATGCTACTGCCACAGCTGGTGAACTCTATGTCCTCAGGGACTTCAATTTCAACTGGCAAGCCAACAACTGCACCAAACTAAGTACCAAAGTAAATGCCCTGAACCTCTCCCAACAAATCTCCCAACCTACCAGACTGAACCACAAAATGCTTAACCACTCCCTCCTGGACTGGGCACTCACTACCCACCCACACAGGACTATTGGTGCAGACCTGCTCCCCGACTCGCTAAGTGATCACCACATGATATATATGGTAAGAACAGTGCACCAACCCTCTAAACCTCCCTCCAGGTCACTTCTAGCCAGAGCCTACAAATCCCTATCTCTACCATCTCTCCTGTATGAACTGACTCAGGTTGACTGGTCCTTCATACTGAAGGCTCCATCCATTGACGCTGCTCTCGAAAATTTCAAATCATGCTTCCTAGAGGTATAGGACTACCATGCTCTGATAAGACCCACGAGAGTAAGGGGCTCCCACCTTCCCTGGGTCTCCGCCGATATCATTAGCCAATGCCTCGCCAAGGATCTGGCATGAAAAAAATAAAAATTAACTAACTCCCAAGAATCCCTACAAAACTATCGTTCCCTCCACAACTCCTGCACAAAATTGATATGCCAGGCTAAACAGAAATACTTCTCGGTGGCGCTGAACTCAAATCTGAACCACCCTACCAACTTTTGGAAAACCATCAAATCCCTCCTCTCCACTCCTGCCCAACCACCAACCCTGACACTATCAATTCTTGGCTCGCTCGTCACTGACCCTGGTGAGGTAGCCTCTGCCTTCAATGCCTTCTTCACCAGCAGCGCAACCTCTCTCCTGCCCAGCCTCCCGCATGGCCCACAAAAACCAATTACCTCAATGAAATCCCAGAACTCCAGCTCTACCACCAACTTCTCATTCCGACCAGTATCCCCGAACGAAGTGTTTCAAGCTCTGAGAGCCCTTAACCCTGACAAAGGAAAATGCCCCTCTGGCTTGGACGCCAAATTACTACATTTATCCGCCCCCACCATAGCCGCTCCATTAGCCGACTTGCTCAACCTCTCCTTCTCATTGGCCAAAATACCATACACATGGAAGCAGGAGATTGACATCCCTGTACCCAAGGGAGGTGACCCCATCATACCGGGAAATTACTGTCCCATCTCCCTACTCCCAATTCTGGCCAAAATTCAAGAACACTTTGCCCTTGCTCAACTCTTCCAATTCCTAAACACCTCCTACTTCTTCACCCCTTATCAGTCCCGGTTCCGTAAGTCACATTCTACCATCACCTCCCTATTAAGAATCACCAATGATATTCTCTCAGGCATGGACAAAGGCCATATCACCTCGGCCATTTTTATAGACCTGGCCAAGGCCTTCGACACCGTCTCCCACAAAATGTTACTAGACAAATTAAGTGCTGCCGGTCTCTCCAACCATGCTACAAGCTGGTTTCAGGCATACCTGTGTAACCCCTCACCCCTTCCTTCTTTGCAAAATGACAGAAGGCATGCTGTTGAAGCTGACAGCAGTACCTGGTGGGGACTGGGTTCTGGGAGGATGAGGTTACTCAGCACAGGGGACCTAGGTTTGGCTACTCTGCACAGGGGCACCCAAATAAATCTGAACACAGGAAGCAATAACTGTAATGTCCAGAACCAGGAATGGGATTCTACAGTGTGGCTTTTATTCACATCCAAGCTGACAAACAAAGCATAGATGGACCCCCACGGGGCTACATTCCTGGTAATGCAGATTAGAGACAACAGAACACTTTTTCACTATTTCCAGCCCTCAGGCTCTGAACCCACCAGGCACACAGCCCGGACTTGCACGCAGCTTTGGGTACACAGCCCGACTTGTACACTACTTGGGTTTTCCCCACTGGCCCTGCTCCCCTGCTAACATTTTTGATCCATGGTCCATTTTGGGAAATGAACCACTTTTCCTGTTGTGGCTCCCCAAACCACACTACAGCCTTCGAATTCCTAGAGGGAATTTTCCTTCCAATCCACATCTGGGTACTTCCTCATCACTGGCCAAGTGCCTGAGGCAAAGTAGAAATCCACAGAGTAAATCCGTAGAGGTGGACCTGGTCCCTAAAGATGGGGGATCTCCCACCTCCAGCTCCCGCAGCCCATACCCATCCATTTCTCTGGAAGCTAAACAATTCCTTTACTGAAAACTTGTAAATGTAGATTCCTGGGTAGACGTCTGTCACATCTCCTCTACGTATTATTTTGATCCCAATAAGCTCTGGACTTGAACCCACTTTTACTTGTTGCTTGGCCCATTACTCTAGGCCTCCCACTATCTCAGTAGTTCAATCCCCACATTGTCACACAAGACCCAGGGTGAAAAATATAGGCCCTTTCAGGAAGAGCAAACACTCACCCTCCGTTGCAGGTGCCCCACAGGCGACTCACAAGTCTTCTTGTTCCCCAAATAAACTCTGGAACAGATAGGCAGCTTCTCCATTACTAGCAGAACTAGGGGGTTGCCCCAGGAATTTGCAGGGAACCCTTTCCTGCCCCCCGAGGGGGGGGGCACTGAGACCCGAAACAGCGGTCTCCACCACTTCAATTATCTTCTGTGTCTCTCTTTTGGTGGAAACACACACCCTTTTTACCTAAAAGTAGCCCTCTGTCAGGGCTGAGGCTCCTAGAGCCTTAACTGAGCTGCTGTGCTGCTTTCACAGCAAGCTCCCAACACCAACTGACCACAGACTCTGTTCAAACCTCCCAATATTCTATTCCAACTCCCTTGCTGCAGATTCCAAAGTGGCTCATGCAGCTGCGATAATTCTATTGGTGATGTCATCCCTCAGTCTCAGCTGAAACTGAGAACAGAGTGAGGCAGTGTGAAACCCATTTAACTGGAGTTTCACAAGCTACCTTCCCTGCCTACCACTAGGTCTTACTGGGATTCTAGTAACCCTGGGTAACAAGGGGGTTACACCTGGATGGTAGACACCAATCAGAGAAAATTGGCCCATACATATCTACCCCCCTCCCCATCACTACGGGGTTCCCCCAAGGATCAGTCCTGGGCCCAATATTATTTTCAATATTTCTAAATGACCTCCCGTTGGCCTGCTCACACTCATCGATTCAAATGTACGTGGATGATACCATACTATACGCCACAGGCCCTTCCGCTGAAGCAGTGCACAATGTGCTACAGCAGGATTTCAATGCCGTGCAACAATGACTCCAAACCAACCAGCTATTCCTAAATGCAAAAAAAAAGTCTCACTAACCTTCAGTTCGCAGTCATGGCTTTCTCACCTAACAACTCACCCTCCACTCCTAACCCTGGATGGATCACCCCTGGAGTCCTGCACCTCCTTCAGATATTTGGGGGTATGGCTCGACCAATACCTCAACTTCTCCTCAAACGTTAAATCACTGCACAAAAAATTACACCCCAAACTTGGTGCACTATATCACAACAAAGGCCATATGTCCATTCCAATCTGGAAGGAAATAGTCCAAAAGATGATATTCCCAATACTTGACTACGGGGGACGTGGTTTATGGAGCCGCCTCTACATCCAACCTGGCCAGCCTGGACACACTTTTCCACTCCTTTTGTCGCTTCATCCTGGAGTGCCCACAACTGACACATCACTGCGACCTATACAGCTCCCTAGCCTTACCCTCACTCACGGCCCGTAGACAAATCCACTGCGCCAGAGTCACTGCTAAATTCTGGTCCAGACCCTTCCCCATACCTAGGCTTCACACTAACGGCTCAACCTTCCCCTGTCTACCCACTCAGACTCCAGGCTTCTACAAGTCCCACTCATGCACACCTCCAAGGGCCAATCAGCTTTCAAATATCGCTTACCAAAACTTTGGAATGACCTGCCTGCAGATGTCAGACACTCCACCCACCTTAGCCACCTTAACCCGTGCCTCCATGCTCACTTTTCCACCGCATGCACTTGCTCCTGGCAGACATAAGTACAAACCCTCTAGACCTCTGATTACCACCACCTGATAGTCACATGAATCAGCTGTCTCTGCTGGGCTCTCAATCTAGGTTGTCCCAGCCCGAGGCTGTATACCAGGGATGTTATGTAGTGCCCAGTACCTCTGCTATTGTAAACTCTGTACAAATGTAAATCTGCAATATATTTATAACTGGTAATCTGTTATGTATGTATGACTTAGCCCACTACTGTATACTCTGTAACATTGTGACCCTGCAAGTTTGTATGTCATCCTGTGTGTCCCTCCACCCTATTTCCCCCAGGCCGCATCTGGAAACGAGCGGTTCTCCACTCAGTATGCCTGTCTGGTTAATCTCTTAAATAAATAAATAAATAAGTGCCAACATAAAGTCCAGTGAGCACTTATTCTGGATCCCTGTCCATTTGTCGGATAATTTAGTTGTCCTGAATCCCAGATTCAGCTCCAATAAATCTCTTAGGCCTCAAGGTGCTTCTTTTGTTCTTGATATATTCTGTCAATGCCAAGGTATGCCACTCCAACCTAATGTCCCTTTATTGTAAATGTTCAGTTTTGTTAAGTAATGTGGTAATTATGGTTGTATCAGACCATGTTAGTCCTGTTTAAGTAAGTCTAATATCTGTTTCTGTTCTTCGCTCATGAAATTATATGACGGACAAGTTCTCTCTGCTTTAGGAGGCAATGTAACACTGTGGTTCAGGGCACTGAGCTGCAAACCTGGAGAGCTGGGTCTGAATCTCATAGCCCCCACTTGCATACTGTGTGACCCTGAGCAAGTCACTTAACTTCCTTGTGCTCCTAGGTTGCACCTGGAAACACACTTTGGCTTAGTGTGCCTTTCCTGGTTAAACAAGTCCCCCTTTTCCCCCTTTCTTGGGCTAGCTCAGGGAATGGTTCTTGTTCTATACTCATTTTAGTCTATGTGAATGGTGTTTGTGTCCCGCTGTTCTCAGTATTACTGTTTCCAAAAAGATTGCAAATTCTAATTCAGAGGGTCTCAGAACTGGGGAGGGGGGTTGGTTATTGAAGGTTCTGAAAAAGCAATAGATTGGCTGCACTGGATATTTGAGTACCTGTAACACAACACTCACACCGTGCTATGTAGAGTTAAGCCACTGGACAAATATGTGTCAGACCTTTTACAAGCAAACCAAGCAAGTGCCCAGGTTGCCTGTATTCCTTACAAAAGTAGTGGAATAAATCTTGGTCTTGGGTCACCCAAATGATGCTTGCAACAATCCATAAAACAGTTGGATTAACACCACTCAGTTAGAATATGCTCTTTTGTTTTTTTTACTATTTCACTCTACACATCAATATTTGGGTAATGTTTCATAGCTAATTCACAACTTTGTCAGACCCATCTGTTAGCTGTGTTCTTGCATTGAGCTGCACTATATATCAAATATCTTTCCCATATTTCATGATTTTAGCCATTCATTGTATACCTTAGAGAGGATTATCACTCTTGCCAGGCTAGTGTGCCCCATCCCTCTTTCCTACACTTCGAGCTTCAGTGCTTGTTTCTCATAGATCAATGAAAGCAAGCCACATTGCAGCTGCCTCTCTCAGGTATAAGGAGCTCCTTAGCAGAAGCAAAAGAGTGTATTCTGACTGAGTGGTGTTCATCCTACTATTTTATGGACTGTTCTAAGGATTACAAACTGCGCAGCCACTGTTAGGCAGAAACAATAAAATGTGCTCACTGGCCTTTACAATGGTGCCACTGTTCAAACTCATGGGAGTCAAAAAGCAAAAGAATAATAAAGATGGCACACACAGCAAGTTACATAGAGAAAATACTTTTTAACTATTTTCTTTTTTACTCTGTTCCCAGTGCTGTCCTCTACCTGACCACCTCCCAGCCCTGTCCTTAATTTCTCTGTCATTTGTATCGACCTCTAGGGAGTCTACTGACTGCTCTCCCCTTTCACTGTGGTCCCTTGTGGGGGTTTGGAATGCAGTCTATCATTGGAATTAATTGGTATTATGACGCAGAAAGTGGCAGAGCAGCTGGCTCAGCGGGTCCTGAAAGTGTGTGGGCCCCCATTGAAAATGAGCATTGGATACCCTTGGGTTCTTACCCGACAAAAAAATTTAAATAAAAAAATAGTGCCAAACCATCATCATGCTGTGTGTCCACCACAGAGTTCAATAGATGAACTAAGGTGCTAACTGAGAGAGAAAACAGTGAAGTCACTTAGCTTAAACACACACAGATACTGTATATCTAGAATATGGTTAGGACTTATTGTGTATAGAAATCAGACACTTCAGAAATCTTGTTGTGCACATTCTAAGTTGTTGTGCATGTTCAAAAATAGTTGTGCATGTTCTATTATCAAGTGCACTGGTGTCCTGGCTCGCACTAACTGAAATCAACTTTAGCCTGCTTTTGATTTCATTTAGCATGGAGATTGCGGGGAGTTCTTCCCAGCAGCATGCAGTACTGTGATTCAAGAAACTGCTGGTGTTTTGTGTCTGACACAACAGGCAGGTTAAATCCATATACTATAAAAAATAAAATATGGGCGACACTACACAACTGACCCTGTATTTCAGTCTCAGGGTTGAGATAACATCATGGAACTCTTGAGATTCGCTCTAGAGGTCCATGTGCTGTGATCTCTACCCCTAGTTGGAAACACCGGCTTGCTGTGTATGGTCACCCATACATTATTCCTTATATTGTATATGGTAACCCCTTGTTGTGCATAGAGATTGGCCAGTTCAAAATTCTTGTTGGGTGTTGTTCTAAAATGTTTGTTGTGCATGTTCCAAATAAAACCAAAACAATGTCGCTTTACGCAGGGCATTAAGCATGGTGTCGGTGAGTATGTATGATTAACCATATACTTTACAAAATAGAATATGGACAACTATACACAAGTCGGCATGTGTTTCCATCTTGAGGTTGAGAGGACATCAGGGACCTCTTGAGTAACGCTTTCTAGGTCCCTTTGATGTCCTTTCAACCCCTTGATTGAAATGCAGCCTTGTTATGTGTGGTCATCCTTATACTATTCTATATACTGCATATAACTTTGCTCAGCTGGCCAATTCTTATTAATGCATACTAAACTACAACTGTACTTTCCTTCTCTCTAAAGTTTAACCTACCTTTCTCACTTTCTTTCTCACAAACATTATTGAACTTTTAACTGTTTTTTACTTTTTTCTTCTAAATTCTCTTCCTGACATTGACTGTTTTATCACCATCACTATAAATAACCATTACCTCTTTTATTGAGCCAATGCTCCCTGGACCTTTGTCTTTTCCTGTGCTAATTCCCCAACATCCCTCTAACAGGCATCCTTTTTTTGCTACATCCTTTCATCTGTAAAACCACTTTCATGATTATCACCTCCATGCTACATGCACCCTTCCTTAATTACTGTAGCTTGTGTAATAAAACACTATGCAGCTTTAGGTATAAAACCTGCTTCCTTTGCCCAAGTGCTATCACAACTGAGGAAGGGTCTGCATGACCCTGAAAGTATGTGTACTGTAACTTCTGTGTACTGTTTCTTTATTGGTCCAAGAAAGATATCACAGTATTCAACACATTTGGACTTCAATATGAAAGCAGAATCACTGTCCCCTAAATGTTATCTGCTCTGGCTGCTTGTCTACACCTGGTATGATTAGACACATTTACTCACAGCTTACCTGGAACATTGCCATCTGAATCAGCTACCTCTGCTCTGGTCTCACTGCTTCCATCTTGTGTTTACACACTCAGCTGTGCAGTGTTACCAATGGCCTTCTTGTGTTTTGGGTGCATTTTTGGCCAGCTGAGAGCATGACAAGAGGACCTGCTGTATCGGACGCTGACAGCAGTGAGATCCCAGGCTGAAATAAATTTACATTTATAAAAATACAAATAATGTAAACCTGTGATCTTGTCTTGCTCAGCATCAAATACAGAAGCAGGACCTAGCAATGTAAGGGCAACCCACTCCCCCCCCCCCCAGTCCAAACGTTACACAGTTTGCCTAGATTATAAGAAGGTAGAATGAAAGATTCAGAAATCCATCATGCAGATAAAATAAGAAGAGTGCAGGAGTGGCTCGGTGTGTCACAGGGTTGCACCAGTGCAGGTGGTGCAGCATGTTTACATAGTGCCAAAGAGCATCTGCACTGGTACACAATCTCAGCAAAGTACAGATCGCCCTGCACCACATCAGAGTGACTTGCAACTCTCCCAGAATCTGTTTACACTACTGTGTCTGCACCAGTGCAACTCCTCTGCAATGTTTAAAATGGTGCAGATCAGGTAGTGCAAATGCACCTTAAATACAGTACTTTCCACAATCATGACTGTGATTCATAATTCCAGTATGGAGAGGAAGTGGAACTAGAGGTGGGCGTGAATACCCTACCATGGCACTAGGCTGGAGTGTAAGTTAGTAACAACTGTGGGCAGATTTGATGGTCCATTGGTCCCCTTCTGCTGTCAGATGCTATGTTTCTATAGGTGTGTTTACACTCCCTGATCTGCACCATTGTGAGCAGTGTAGATGAGCTGCACCAGTGAAGATCCAGACCTGTAAACAGCTTGTGGGGGATTATAGGTCACTTCACTGTGGCACAGAGGAACCATGTTTTGGTTGAGAGCCGTTTCGGGGCAGGTGTGTTTTGCTAGCATGTAAGCATACTGAGCTACCTGCAACAGTGCAGCTCCATGATACCCCACACAAAAAGAGGCAGTATAGCGTAGTGGTTTAAGGCTCTGAGCTGCAAATCTGGTGACATCCAGCAGACCAGACCTGGGTTTGAATCCTACAGCTTCCACTTGCATACTGTATTACCCTAAGCAAGTCACTTAACTTCCCTGTGCTCCCAGGTCGCACCTGTAAAAAAGCTTTCAGCTTAGTGTGCTACTCCTGGTTAAACAACTAAAAAAAAAAAAGTGTCTGTTTTTCCCCCCTTGAGCCAACCCCCTCCCCACCCCACTCTCCAATCCAGGTGGAAATATGGATCATAATCAAGGAAGTTCAGTCCACCATCTGACCTGACCCTGCAACAATCTACAGGCAGGTGCATTAAGTGCCAGGCGGCAGCATTTCAAGAGAAGCAGTGGTGGGTAAACAAGACAGGACCGCAGCAAGAATGGTAATCTAATCATGCATTTTGATCCTCTATTTATAGGCCTGTTTACACTGAGCATTCTGCAATGGTGTGAGTGGAGCAGAGTCGCTGATCCACCGCCAAAGGATAAGTGTAGATACTTGTGGGTATCGTTATAAGCTGATCCATGTCCGCTCCTGTGAAACTCTGCCGTGGTGGGGATCTGAAACAGTACAGGAGTTTTAGAATCCCTTTGTGAACCCGTCACTCAACCTGCAGTGATGCACTTGTACTATGGACACCAGCAGAGGGACATAAATAAAACAGAATGGGGGGGCGAGGGGGAGCCAGGCTGCCTACAACACTTTCACAACTTCTGCACCACTCCACACCTCACGTGTGTTGGCGCACAGAAAATGGCCAAAACAGTGTACTTCACACACAGGTGCCAAAACTGAGTCGGTGAAAGTGTATGATATGACTTCACAAATGACACCACAGCAACAGACTGGGATGCTGAAAGTAAAGGATTATTATGTTGGGTGAAAACAAGCAGCCAGAGCAGGAGCAGTCTATGGGGTAGGGATTCTGTTTTCATATTAAAGGAGTGATACAGTCAGAATCTGCAAAAACCTATGTTGTGCAGAGTGTATTGATATGTGTGTGTGTGTGTGTGTGTGTGTGTGTGTGTGTGTGTGTGTGTGTGTGTGTACAGTAGTCCTGGTGTGTCATTCTCTTTATTAGCTATTAGGAGATTTTTCTAAATGTACCTACTAGTTTTATGACCCCTAGGGATCTCCATGTTATCACGGGTTATTGATCCTCTTTTTCCTACAGTGCACCCTGTCTCACATGACAGTGATGTGTCCGGAACCACTGATTCACTGAGGGAAAGTACTGCAGCAGTAATCTGCAGATAGGAGCCTAATGTTCTAGTCTCAACTAAATAACTGATTTGATATTTTAGTTTTTTATGTGTGTGTCTAGATCCAGCCAGCAGGAGTAAATGTTTTGCTGTTAAAAGCTTTTCATTTCATCAACCTTCGCACAGCCATAAAAAGCACACCAATCACCCCGATCATCAGTGTTATAATTAGTAAAGACTAGGGCCCAGATATTCAAACTGCTCCAGTCTGAGGCGCAAGCCCCTGCGCTGCTCAAAATAGTTGCGCAGGGGTGTGGCCGGGGTGATATTCAAAGGAGTTGCGCTGTTGAGCAACTCCTTTGAATATCGCCCCCGAGCCACAGCACTTGCGCATGGCGCAGTGGAACTTGCGCTACCGCAAGTTGCCAGAGTTGAGCATCCAACTTGCGGTGGCGCTAGTACCATTGCCATGCTAAATTTCCGATATTCAAAAGGTGACATGCAATGGGGCCATAATTTTATGCATAGGTACAGGGGGCCATTTGCATCTCTTTTATGGCCCCATTGCATGCCATTTGCATGTAGGTGCTGTCGATCCCGAGGACTCTGTTCCTGGCCACCCTGCCAGGCAGCAGCCGCCAGGGACCAACTCACACTGGCCAGGGTGGCAGCTGCTGTGTTGCGCCGCAATGCAGCAGCTCACCTGTGGGTGGCCCTCGACTTAAGCCTTTTTTGGCTCAGCTTGTGCGGCGCGGCTTGAGCGATGTGACAACCTTAACCGACTGAATATCGGGTTACGCGAGGTTATGCATGGATCCTCCCTCCTGTTGAGCATGCATTCATTTGCATTGCTCTCTTGTGCAACCTGGTGCCAGTGGCATAACTGCCTCCTGCTGAATATCGCAGAATGGCGCATTTTGGACTTGCGCATGGCGCAACCCTGTTGCGCATGGCGCAACCCTTTTGAATATCTGGGCCCAGCTGTTTTCTTACAGAATAACCCACTCAGATAACCCTTAAGTATTTTCTAAACTGTAAATGTATCCTTCAGTGCTCACTCCATAAGGAAAGTTATTAAAATCACAGCACTAGTGCTGTAAAATTGACTCTGAACCAGTATTTACTGAATCTATGGTCCTGGATACACCACTGTAACACCACTGTAACATGGGTCAAGAGACACTGTAGGAAAAAGAAGACTGCTTCAAAAGAGGATCGAACAGGACAAGGGGAAGGGTCAATGGAGGGGAAGGGTGGAAGGGAGGAAGGGGCAGCTGCAGAATAAGGGGTACTAGCTGCACATTCGAGCAGACTTGATGGGCCTCTATGCCTTTATCTGCTGGCAAATGTTGTATGTTCATAGCAATAAACCATGCTAACATGGAGATTCCCAGAGGCCATAAAACTTGCAGGCTAATTTAGAAAAAAAAAAAGTAGTAGAAAACAAAGGAAGGACACACTAGAACTAGAAACACAAATCAAAACACTCTGTGACACATGTTTTTTGTAAATTCTGACTGTAGTACTCTTTTACGGTCCATAGTTTTCAAGAAACAGAGAAGCTAAATGCAGAAAATGCATCAGCTGAAATGACTCTAAAATTATGTGTTTTGAAACTCACCCTCCAGACACTGGGGGGATCTGCAAAGTGCCAGAGTGAGCTGACTCCACATCTCCATTCAGATCCTGTTCCAATGGATGGTGCTGTGATTTCCTCTCTATATCATTCATTTCTAAGCAGCCTGATGCACCGGAGACAGCTTCTCAGGCTAGCCCTGTGGAACATTTTACTGATCATCATTCTGTTCTGACTGCTGTAACACGGTAACAAGGAGTGCAGGCTGCGAGCAGCTTGGGCTGACACTAATTGAGAGGTATCACAAGTGGTAGCAGAAGGGAAACAGAATGCCAGCAGCTCATTGTCATCAGCAGAGCTGGATGACGGGGCTGGAAGCACAGCAAAGTGGCAATGACACATTGGTTTGGGGTCTCATACCTGTTTTTCATGGCCTTCCCTGTCACTGCTTCAACATTCCTGCCTGAACTGGAGATGAAGAAGTGTATGCATTCTACCTGGCTATCCTTTTGACCAAATGTTTTAGCTAATTGGTTATTGTTTTGACAAATGTTTTAGCTAAGACGCTAAGGCAATATTTACTCCTTACTCTGGTCTTCTCCTAAGCAATATTTCACTGCACTGCCCTACATCATCAGCTCTTTAAAATCAATTCTAGCATTGCCCTTTTTTAGATGAGAAGACAATGGACGATCATAGCACTCACTGTCTACAGGACACAGCAGCAATCTGCATTCCTATCCACCTGCATTCGGTTTGCACAGGACAGTGTTAATGTATGCATGCATATCCACTCCTGTCAATAAATATCCACAGGATAGTTGTAGCAACAGTAATAGTAGTAAAATGTTTTTATTTTTATAATCGGAGTTACAAAAGTACCTATTAATGTACATATTAACTCTTTTGGTACATACTGTTTAACTTCTGTACAGCAGCTATCTTACTGTGCAAATGTCTGTACTGCTTGTATCACATTATGCTGTCCATTACTCAGTTGTTCTTATGTTCCAGCCTTGTATTCCCAATACCCCCCCGTCACATCTGTAAATGAGATTTTTGCTGTATCTGTGTATGCTTACCTGGAGAAACAATTTCAATAACTAACTAACTAAATAAGATAGGACTACACAGGTGTGGCCTAATTACAGAGTCATCCTTTTACCAAGCATTCAGATCACAGCTGCAGAAAAACATGAGGTTACATTTCATTTACGGAAATGTTTCATGATATCAGCCAAGAAGATAGGAGGATCAAGGGTAATGATATTGACCATGGTAGTACAAATGATGGAAGCATTAATCCCCTACAGAGGAGGGCTCTACTGGTGGATTAATGCTCGGGTGTGAGTAGGGGGTGCCGCGAGGCCACAGGCTGAGTGCTTCCAACCACCCACCGGGCATTAATCCACCAGTAGAGCCCGACTCTGGAGGGGATTCATGCGCTTGTAACATGGCAAGTGAAAGGGAGATATTCAGGAAAGATTGTTTCTATATACAGCACAATACAGTTCCCGACATCTATAATGATGTGTCTAAAAATCTCTTGCACTCTGTTCGTAGGTAGACAATGTTATTGTGCAGAAACATGCGCATTCCCGTTGCTGGGCATACTACTATTTATATAGAGTCGAGTACTTTAACGAGCCATGCTGGATGCAATCTTTTTCTCTGACACACTGAACAACATTCCAGTTTTTTGATTCCTACCGACAGTTTTTCTACATTGTACGTCGATGTTATACTAACGATACTACAGTACAGCGGTGCATCCTGGGACACTTTCACAAATAGCTGGTAACACTGAGAAGTATGGACACACTGATTTTTGTTACTTTTCCTGTGTGTCTCTTTTCATGCTACCACTGATGCCTGCACTGTAAAATGTCCTTTTGAACTACTGCTGCACTTACCCTCCTGTGCTGCTGCCTCTGACGTTCCCCGAGCCACTCCATCGATCACCTGTACATCGAGGAGCACGGTGCTGCTTGTCTACGAACAATGACATCTACAGCTATGCAGACACACCAACAGTGAGAGAATCCTAAGAATACAGTGTCGCTCTATTTTCCGCATTCACACTACGAGGCGCGCCCCATCTCTCTAACATGCACTAGCAAGCGGGCTCTACTGCTGGATTAATACCCACTCACTTTTGGTCACCTGATGGCTTTCAACCACTCTGCTTTGTCCATTTCAATGTGATGTTCAGTGCCATGTTACAATTATTTTTATAACAGGATAAGACTACACAGGCGCAGCCTATTTACAGAACAACAAAAGAACCCCGGAGCAAATGCACTTGGGCAAGGGTTATCCAGAGGACATTAGCCATACAGCCAAATATTTAAAAAAAAAAACACAAATTGCACATACCCCAATACTGCAAAGCATCATGGGAAGCATGTGCAAATGTACATGAATTAATTTGGACTGGCTCAACTTTAAGCAGAATTGCATGGTGGCAGAAGGCCTCACAATACAATCAGCAAAGGCTGAGAACAGCAGACACAGGCACGTGTTTTGTCCTCATTTGGACTCGTCAGTGTGCCATATCTGTATCTCAGCCCAGGGAGAGATAGCCAGCCACCCTATAGTAGAGCTTATTAGTTTGGGTCATGGGCAGTCCAAAGTAGAGAGAGAGAAGAGAACAGCAAAAGACCCCCAGAGCAAATGCACTGGGGCAAGTGTTATCCCGGAGGATATTGGCCATACAGTCAAATTTTAAAGAAAACACAAATTGCACATATCCCAATAATGCAAAGCATCATGTCTGTGTTTGTGTCTGCTGTTCTCAGCCTTTGCTGATTGTATTGTGAGGCTGTCTGGCACCATAGCCTAGGTTCACAAATGCCAGCACTGCTCAATAACTTCCAAAATAAGGCTTTATTCAGATAAAAATCACAAGAATGCCAAGGACATACATGTAGCAATGGACACCCTCTACCAGTTACACTCTACATGAGCATCATCAGAAGGTGGATACCACACATGTGCAAGGACACTAAATGGTGGAAGATTTAAAGTGACAGGCTGTTTATCAGATTTGTGCAAACGTACTTCATAAATAGTGATGATAAATGTATATATATAAAAAATATAAACATATCAAGAACC
The DNA here is from genome assembly GCA_016271365.2 of Neoceratodus forsteri. Lineage (NCBI taxonomy): Eukaryota > Metazoa > Chordata > Ceratodontiformes > Ceratodontidae > Neoceratodus > Neoceratodus forsteri. The sequence goes on along the minus strand of CM028133.1, from coordinate 1,092,715,354 downwards.
CAGAATGAGTTTTTATGTATAGATAAATAAAGTGGCTATGTGCATTTTTAGCAGTGAAAAAAATCAATTATCTAAACCACATATTTTAAAAACACATTAAGAATCACATATTAAAAAACATTGGTTTTAACTTCCTGTGCATACAAAAACTTCCTATGTATACAAAAACTCCTTGCTATATTTGTGTGCAGATACACTGGTGAAGATTGCTTAATATTAATGCTTCCATCTATAACATACACTGCTACAATAAGTATTACCTTTTTGCTGCTACATCTAGTATTAAATAAGCAAAACCATTCCTGCAATGCGTTCTGTCAGTTCTCAAATTTCAAAGGTCAGGAGGTAGCACTGGCATTTTAAACTCCTAAAACCTACAAAAGAATATAATAAGGACTGTTGTAAATAATCTATTATGATGTGTAAGACACACTGTATTACATTCAGAGGATCACTGTAAGCATGTAAAGAACTAAAAACATTTCTCTCATCTATAACTAGGTATATCTGGAGGCACACTGTATGTTAGTTTGGCGTGATATGCAATTATAATCTTGGGCTATTATTTTCTAGGTTTTGTGCATGACATCACCTCAGTCCTGTCATTTAAACCTGGGTGTACCGTGGCCCCTAATGTAAAAATCCAATATAACTCCTGGTACAACAACAAGTTATCTATGCTGCCTCCCCTGGGACTTAGCTTTACATGTTCTATGGCACAACATTTAAACTTATGTATACTCTGGATATTCTTTTTTACATGCACTATTAGTACATTTGTTTGCCTCCTTCCCCCCGTGATGACCCTAAAGTGTTCTCCAGTCCTTATTTTGAGGGGTCTAGTCATTTTCCCCACATAGAAGGCTCCACATGCACAGGTAGCCAGGTAAACAACATTGTCTGTAGCGCATGTACAAAAAGTCCCTATTTTGTACATCTGTGTGCTGTTACAAGTAGTGAAAGTATTTGCCTTCATTATATAGTCACAGAACTTGAAATTTCCACATGGGAAGTTCACTTTTGGAAGTGGCGGCAGCCAGGTTTGTCCTATGTTGTGTGTATTTGGCTCCTCTGCCTGGTAGCTATGCACTAAATGATCTTGTAAGTTTCTGCCCCTTCTGTACACCATAAGTGGTTTTGTCCTAACATGTCCCTGTAAAAGTGGGTCATTCTCTGGGAAGTTCCAATTTAAATTAATGATCTTTTGTGTGGATCCTGAGTGTCTTGTATAATTTGTTATAAAATTAATTCTTCTTTGTGTTTCTCTACCTGGGGCACCCTGTAACAAGGTATCTCTCAAGATATCAAATGCATGCTGATATGCCTCTTGTACTAAAGAGCTACTATAACCCCTATTCACAAATCTCTCACACAAGTCAGCACCTTGCATCTTGTAATCTGAGTCTTGCAAACAGTTTCTACATACTCGCAACATCTGGCCTTTGGGTATATTCCTTATCATGTGTCTGGGGTGGCAGCTGGAAGAGTGTAAAAGGGAGTTGTGGTCTGTCTCCTTCTGAAAAAAGTTTTGTTTCTAGGGTACCCTCGGCTAATTTAGTGATCTGTAGATCTAAGAAGGAGACAGTTTTAAGATCACTCTGTACTGAAAATTTATAATTTGGATTCGAGCCCTCCAAATAATTTTTGAAATCCCTTAACTCATCCAGCGTGCCCCTCCAGACTAGAAATATATAATTGACACCATACAATTCTACTTAAAGTTGAGACAGTCCAAACTGATTAATGGACATTTGCATATGCCTCCCATGATGCTTTGCATTATTGGGGTATGTGTAATTTGTGTGTTTTATTTACAGAGTTGCCCTGTACCAATCATTCATATCACAGTTGCAGAAAAACATAAGGTTACGTTTTATTCCCCAAATGGAGTATAATGTATGGGCTACCATATGCAACAAGGCTTTTTTTTCCATCAAGGAGTTGAAATGACAGCATATGAACCTCAAGAGTGAAGCATGAGCATCCATGCTGTTGTCTCAACCCCAAGATGGAAACATATGCCAAGTTGTGTGTGGTTGCCCATATTTTAGGTTACATAGTACATGTTTTTTTTCTCACACAGGAGTCATAGAGGTGCCCCCCCCAAGAAAAAAAAAAAAGAAGCAATTTCTTTGTTCTGTTCTATGATTGTAATTAAATTTACAGACTTTAACAAGTTAAAAGGTGCAACTTTGGGCACTGGGTGGTTAGTAAGCTGGGTGTGAGGTGAAGGAGGAATTTAAACGTTTTTGACCTTTGAACTGTGCTAAAGAAATGTTCGGAATGTGCACACTTTGGAATGTGCACAACAGTTCAGAATGTGCACAACAAGGATTTTGAGCAGGCTGATTTGTATGCAGAACAAAGGCTAACCATACACTATAACAATGTTATGGCTGAAGTTTATTTATACTTTAATGGGACTGGGTACTAGACAGAAGCCTGTTTTCAGGACCTTCCAGTGTTCAGGCATACAAGGCTACAGCAAAAGTGACAACATAACATAATACGATAACAGGATTACACAAGTATTGAAGTACAAGTATATATCAACACAGACCAATTGGCGAGTGCTACCTTAAAACTAGTGTGAGTGGGAAGATTTCAAACCTTTGGTAGTAATGAATTCCATGCTGTGGTTGCTATGGAGTTAAAAGATATTGCACCATATTTTAACCATGTTTTTGGAACTACAATTCCCCTTCCAGTCATTTCCCGAAGGAGATATTTTGGAGAGACTGGGTTTAACTTATTCAACAGATAAGATGAAGCCTGATTTGCCATACATTTATAAAGAAAGCCTAACAACTGTCTTTCTCCTAACTTTTAAGGATGTCCAATTAACATTCAGAGGCAACACACAGTGATGCATCAGTACAGGTGGGCCTTATTGTACTGTGAAAGGGAGAGGATCATGGGTAATGATATGCCCCTTAGGTACTGCGAAAGGAGGAGGATTGGGGTAATAATAATGCCAACAGCCTTCATACTGTTAAGTGAGTAGGATCATAGGTATTGCTATTCAGCTTGTGACTGTGACGAGAGGAGAATTATGGGTAATGACATTGACCTTGGTAATATGAAGTGAGGTTAATCTTAGGTAATGAAAAGCAGCTTGTAATGCTAAGCACCTAGGTAGTAGTAGTAGTAGTAGTAGTAATAGTAGTAGTAAGATGTTTTATTTTTATAACAGGGTACAAGTACATAGGCATGACCTACTTACAGAGGTTTCTTGTAACAATTATTCAGAGCACAGCTGCGAAAAACTCTAAGGTTATATTTCTTTTGCAAAAAAATATCATGCTACTCAGAACGTGGGAGGATCATGGGTACTGATACTGACCTTAGTACTGTGAGGGGAGGTGGATCATGCGTAATGACATGCACCTAGTTACTGTGAAGGGAGGTGTATTATGGTTTATTATATTGACCTTTGTTCTGTTAAGGGAGGATTATAAACGATGACACATACCTTGTTATTTTTTAAAACCGGCATTACATAGAAAATAATGGATAGGCAAATATGTATCATGGATTTGTGTTACACACCCAAGGTGTGTTTGACCATAAACCTTGAGAGTGAAGCTCAAGAGATTTATGTAGTCATCACACACACTGAGGGCGTTTAAAAAAAAAATCCATCAATACACACTTGCCTTTCCTTTTTTTCATAATTGCAGGTGCATGGACTTGCTATATAGAACTACTTGGAGCTGAGAGTGAGGACTTGAGAGGTTCTGTATCAGAAGTGATGACTGAAGCGGTGTTTGTCTTGTAAAGAATATGGCATCATATATATTTACAAGGAATGCTTAGTAGTTAGATGTTTGTACTGGTAATGCTTTTTCTAGTAGTCACCTGGCATAGAATTCAGAGAGTGAGTGATTAGCTAAGCTTAGATGAGCTGCCGATGCAAGCCTTAGCAAGTGTTGTTGTAGCAACGCTCGCTAATGCTTGCATCGAGTCTTCTGAAGCCGCTGAGTCACTCGCTCTCCTCGCTGTATACTTGGTGGCTTCTTTCACAGAAAAGTAAGAAAAGTACTGTTTACCAGTACAAGCAGCATGCCTTTTACACCAAACATTCCTCTTCCTATATATTTATTTAGTACCATATTCTTTACAAGACAGAAGGCCGCTCAGTAACGCTGCAGTGAATGAGAAAAGTGATTGTTACTGTGGCAGAAAGCGATAGTGAAAGTTGTTTTGAGAATGCCATAATAACTGGATTTTGGATTATTATGGTGTTTGAGCCTTAATAACCTAAAATCTGGTTATTACAGTGTTTGACAGTAATCATAATCCGGCTGATAAATAGTGTCACCATTAACAATGCAACAAAAGGAGCAAGCACTATACCCAAAAGAAACAAGTTAAACACTGGAAAGGCAGAGCAGACACAAACCATACAGAACAAGGGTACTGGTCATAAAATTAATTTTTGAGAAAGGATGTAAGCAGCATCTGAAAAGCATCAGGCATTTCTCACATTTTATTTTTGTAATAAATTAATTTTATGAACAGTGCCCTTGTTCTGTATGGTTTGTGTGTGCTCCGCCTTTCCAGTGTTTTACAGCGTCACCAGTAATTATACGAAATTATCAAATTTAAAGAGTTAGTGTAATAAGAATTCTTAACTTCAACATGCTGACTGGAGTAACAAATTAGTGTCTATTCTCACCAAATATAGTGCATTTAAGCTCCTAATCTTTCTAAATCAAACATCTTAAAAAAACATCCATGAGGTATCTCTGGACTGAAACTATTACAATCTGGTCATCATGTGCACAACCACACTGTAAAAGAAGGTGACACTATGGGGGGAAGCTTCACTGCACTGTTTGCCATCTGCTGTCTGACAGGATCAAAGAATTAAGCAATAATGACTGAAGAGCCAGTCATTTTCTAGAGATTAATGACTGGCTGGGGGGGAAGAGTGGTCCGAGGTACAGCTGAGAGCCCCCAACCCCTCAGTCAGTCGTTAATCAGCTTGAAATGACCGGCTCGAAGGTCATTATTGCAATTATAAGTCTAATCGCAGTAATGACCCTTTTTTGGAGCTTTTTGGGGGTTATTCTCTTTAGTTCTGTGCGGCGCAGTGATTTACTGCCGCACGTCTTGAAGGCTGCCGCGTGGTGTGTGTTCATCCTGTTCAGCGAGTATCAAAATAGATTTGATGTACTTCCATTTTTTTTCTGTTTGCTGTGCTTTTCTTTTTGTGAGAAGCCTTTACCCACAGCTCTGTCAGTTTTGCTCTGTCAAAGCTGTGTAGGAAACAAAGGGTTGCAGCGCGAAGAGCAGTACGGCTGCTGTGCCGGGCGTTTCTAAGAGATTTCAGCCTGGCACAGCAGCCAATAAATGAGCTAGTTCAGCTCATGAATAATTAGTTAGACTTATAATACAAGGTACAGTCATCTTATTGTAGGAGCTTACTTAGACAAAGTGTTTTGATAAGCTGTCATGATTATTTTCCCTATCTACAGAAACATCACCATCTTTCTCTGTTTTGCAGAGGGGTTATAAAACCTTGAGGTTGAGTGCAGATTCCCGAATGTTAGATGAAAAAGGATCAGTTGATATCACAAATGTGTTTTTTATTTACCTTTCATTGTGCAGTGTTGGCAATTATGTAATTACTGTCTCAGATGTATCATTTTTGTAAAAGAAGAAATACTAAATAGTTTTTTTTTTCTTTTTCATTTTTCATTTTCCCAATTAGGATGAACTAAGAGCTGAAAAGAAGTGATACATGACTGTGGACTGTGTTGGCTGAGGGCTCTGGAACAGATGTTTACTTTGCAATCCTGCAAGACTTCAGAATATGGTATATGGGGATTTCTGCTTGAAGTGTTTTTTTTTGTGATTTGAAAGGCACAAACCCTCCACTGCCCGCCCGCTAGCAGTTACCCTCCCAACATGCACACTTCACATACGGTTACCACCTGCCTTCTGTCTCTCACTGTTGACCTCTCTTGCTGTTCGAAAATCATCCCTGAAAAGAGCATATACAGTACTTCTTTCTAAAAGAGGTGTTCTGCAATCAGTCCTGCATTAAGTCCAATGAGAGGAAAGAGAGTGACAGTTTGACCAGTGATGAGAGCATGGTAGGAGGGAAAGAGAGAGGAGGAATGCTTGAGTTACACAGCCCTCCTCCCCGTTTGTGATGCCATGGAAGTGCAGGTTGAGGATCCTTGATGTAGGATGAGCACTATAAATTTGAAATTGGTACTTCTCCACTGCAAGCAGAGAAATCCTCCTGCATCCTTCCTGATCATCAACACCATGGGGAGAGGGTGGGAGGGTGACAGAAATTGAAAGGAAGATTTGGGCACAGACAGCAGGGTGGGAGGGAGAGAGAAATTGAGAGAATGATTTCCACACTGTGAGTGAGACAAGATGGAAAGAGAAGTGCTACATGCTGGAACAATAAAATAATCCTCTCCACTCCAAGTTGGAAAACAATAAAATAATCCTCTCCACTCCAAGTTGGTATGCCTATCACTGAAAACAGACCTGGGGAGCAGCTGGTTAACTAAAGCTGCCCCATTTAGCAACCAATAAATTTTCACAGTGGCACTAGCACAAAGTAACGTTTTCCAAGTTCAGTCAGGGTGTTCTTATGGTGAGGTTTGCATAATGACAGCTTAAATCAGATTGCTTCTAAGCAGCTGCTCAATGAGAACATCACAACTGACTAAACAAGCAAAACAATTTAACAACAGTTTCTGAATAGTGACTGTGGAGCCTCTGTGCATACCTCTGAACCTTTTATCACTGAAATGAGGGACATGGACATTTTTGGATAATCAAAATGAGGGACAATGAGGGACACAGACCCTCAGAATGAGGGACACATCCTCAAACATGGAGATACAAGCTCAGAACACTGTAAACCATAGTGTTTACTTGTAGAAAGTTTATTTTGGATTTAGTATTTTAGAATATTAAGAGTTTCTACTTCAAAATCTGAATTTACAGCACATTCTCTGTGTGGGCAGCACCTTTTCCATGAGGGATGGATGAGGGGCAGAGCAATTTTAAGGGGCAAAATAAGGGATGTCCCTCGGAATGAGGGACACTTGAGAGGTATGCCTCTGTGTGTGGGAAGATAATGCAAACTTGATTTCAATACACTAGCTCTTTAATATACAATATGGTGGGAACTCAGTAATATGAACATACGAAATGGTATGTCTAGTCTGCTTGAGTGTGTAGCTGGCAGCCATCACACTGCTACTGGCCCACCAGCACAGCGGTTAGATTTCCACTTGTGACACTGATGACCCAGGTTCAGAAATGGACCCGGGGAGTCAGAGGGCCAGCCAGGGAAGAAGGATTGAGCATCCTGGGGACTGCTCTACTTTTCTGGTAGGAGGTAGTGTAAGAGCGTCAGGTGCTTGACGGACCCCTGGCGGAGGTCAGGGGTACTGTAATGACCCGTGCCAGTATGTCGGGGGTGGGGCAGACACTGGATGTCATTGGACGTCCCCACCCCCGGGGGAAGAAAGCAGTAGAAAATGCCAGCTCCCAGCATGATGGCCCCCGCTCCACTCCACTCCACCGTCCACTGCCTCTGAAGCCCACCGGAGGGGTTCTGCTCTCATGGCCTGATCCAGGGGGTAATCTGGAGCTTGCCCATGATGTCCTAAGGGAGTGGGAAGCCCCCCGGTGGCTCCACCCAAGGGAGTAAGCCTGGGCATGGGGGTGGTGAGCAGACGGGGGTCTGAGGGAAAGGAGCCTGGCCCCCCCAAAAAAAAGCCATCATGCTGCTGCTGCTGCTCCCCCTTCCCCATTCTCATACTGTGTTCTTTACCCATACCAGCTGTTATCCCTCCCCCCAGTGCCTCCTTGGTGACTTTCCCCTGACTTTGTCACATCCCCCTTTTAAAGCTGCCCACCGACTTCGTGATTATCACCTCTTCAGGCAATGCATTCCACCCTGTTACCACCCTCTCTGTGAAATAGTGCCTCCTCATTTCCCTTCTGAATCTATCACCCTCCAACTTTAGACTGTGCCCCCTAGTGTCCCTTGCTCTCCTTACTCTAAAAATTTCTTTGGTATGTCTTTATTTATGCACTTCATAGATTTCAAGGTATCTACCATGTCCCCTCTATCCCTCCATTACTCCAGGGAGTACATGTTAAGCTCCATCAGTCTCTCCTTGTAGGGTTTATCCTCCATACCAAAGATCCTTCTGGTTGCTTTGCATTTGACCCCCCTCCAGTAACTTAACATCCATCTTTAAGTAGGGGTGCTAGAACTGCATGCAGTACTCCAGGTAAGGCATTACCAATGACCTGTACAGGATGACCTCCTGTCTCCTGGAAGTTATTCCCCTGACAATTACACCCCAGCATCTTATTAACCTTAGCTGCTGCTTTCCTGCACTGCACTGAGTGGCTCACCTGTTATCACCCCAAGATCTTTCTCCTCCTCCTCTGTAGGGGATAATTGTACCCCTCCCAGATGGTAATAATTCCTTGGGTTTCGCGCTTCCAAGTGCATGACTTTTGCACTTGTTTGCATTTAACTCTATCTGTAATGTATCTGACCATTGCTCAAGCTTAGTCAGATCATCCTGAAGTCCCTGCCACCTTTCTGTGTAGTCCAGCACTGCACCAATCTCTGTGTCATCTGCAAAAGGCTGATCTTATTCTTAATCCTGTGCGAGACGTTGGCAGTGAAAAATGCTAAACAACTCTGGGCCCAATACTGAGCCCTGTGGTACCCCACTGGTCACAGCTCTCTGGTTTGAGAGTTCACCCCTTACGACTACCCTCTGTTTCTTGTCCTTCAGCCAGTTCATGATCCACCCAACCCCTGCTCCCTGGTTTCTCAACTTACTAATTGGTCTCCCATGTGGCACTGAATCAAAGTCCTTGCTGAAGTCCAGATACAAGACATCCACTGCTTGGTCCCTGTTGAGTGCCCTAGTCCCCCAATCACAAAAGTCCACAAAGTTAGACTAACAAGATCTTCCTGAGACAAACCCATGCTGTCTGATTTTTTGGAGACCATTCACTTCCAGAAAGGTCACCAGCTTTTCCTTAAAGATACTCTCCATTAGTTTTTTCACAATGGACGTAAGACTGATGGGTCTGTAGCTGCCTGGTTCATCCTTGGGTCCACTCTTGTGGAGAGGTACCATGTGTGCCATCCTCCAGTCAGAGGAGATGCACCCAGTTCTTAGCGAGGTGTTGAATAAGTCAGCTAGTGGCTCTGTCAGGTCCTCTGCCAGCTCCTTCAGAACCCTCGGGTGTATGCCATCCAGGCCAGGCGTCTTATCAACCCTCAGGGTATTTAGGCTGTTCATCTCCCTGTTCACTGGGATTTACCCATCTGGTACTCCCCCCACATGCCCACCCCCCATTCCCTGAGGCATTGGCCCAAGCTTCTTCGTGGTAAACACAGAACAGAAGCAATGACTTAACGCTTCTTCCTGGTCTTCCCCCTTTCCCACCCACCCGGCATCTTTCCTGATTTTCACACTTTGATCTCTGCAGTTCTTTCTCTCCTTAATGTACTTGAAAAAATCATTTTCTCCTTCTTTGATACCTTGTGCCAGCCTAAACTCCCTTGAAGCCTTAGCTGCCCTGACTGCTCTGCTCACTTCCCTTGATTTCTTCGTGTACTCCTCCCTATCCTCCCCTTTTTGGATCCCATAAATACTCTCATAAGTAACGGGCATGCTGAGAGTTGTAAATGTCAAATTGAAGCTCATGGCTTGCTACAGAATTGGAAAATGGGAACTGTGTATTTGACTGAACTTGTAAAGATGATATGTAGAGTTTCTAAACAAATTTTAAAACATCCAATATCAGCAATGGCATGCGCGGTATAATCCAAACTGAGCCAATATACAACTGATGCCATGGCAAAACAAAGGATTCTAAAGTATTGTTTATTTTACAGAGGATAATATATGGTCTTTGGTTGATAACCATACTGTAAACACTTTGAGAGGTTGCCATGACATCACTGTAAACCTCAAGAGTGCAGCTCGAGAGGTTTTCAGATGTCATGGCAACCTCAAGAAGTGTTTTCAGTGCAGTTGTTAGCCAAAGACCATACATTACATTTTATAGTGTATGGGCTACCAAGATTGTGTAATTGTGGATTGAATTACTTTACTGACTTACTTTACAGAACACTGATTGTTGTGAACATTCTGTTTTGTTAGAACATTGACTGCTGTGAGCATTCCGTTTTGTTATACCATTGATATGATATACTCAGGAAGGGTTAACAACAGAGTGATGTCATAACAATGGCATAACAAGGTTGTAATCTGCTTGATTTCAGTTAATAATAAGGGCTCCTCATACATTATAATACAAATAATGAAAGTTTTAATATGCCATGGTTACTGCTTATTAAAATACGATGAATTCAATTGGCATAGGTCATCGTTTTGAATATTTGGTAGTTTAACTCTTTTGTTTCATATGGTCTAAAGCACCCAAAAGAGCTCAGATATTGATGAACAACTGAATCTGGCCCATTTAAAAACACAAAAAGCACGTGAATGTAGTAGTTGTCATAGTAGCAGCAAAAATTGTATTCATAAAAGATTTATGAACAGGGATAAAACTCTAAATGGTATAGTGCGGTTAAAGCAGATTATGCTTGGGAGCCCTTTTTCTCCATATACTGTATATTCATACACGCTCTGTAGATTCAAATGTCTTCCAAGTAGGAATCTGGATTTGAAATAGAAAAAGAATAGAGTAGTTTCAACAATTTCATCTCGTCCATAGAATGTGCCCAAGGTTATGTGGTGCTCAACAGTATTTCATAAGAATTTAGTGGCAAAAACTGTGGTACACACACCCCAATTATCATTCGTACACTGGAGCTACTAAATATTATACTTTATTTATTGCATGAAAACCAGCACCAGGCCTAGCCTGATGCATTTTGGATACTTCCTTTATCAGGGCCTGGTGCTAGTTTTTATGCAATAAAGTATAATATTTAGTAGCTCCAGTGTCCGAATGATAATTGGGGTGTGTGTGCCACAGTTTTTGCCACTGAACTAGTTTCAACAATTTATAACTGTCACTTGAGATTCATTGATGGTCTTCCTCACATTTTGTTGATCTGTCTGTTAAATGATAGGCAAAATTACCTTTTACTAGTGACGCAAGTAAGAAAGTCAGGCAAGCAAAGGCACAGAAGGAGCTGCAGATAGCTGAAGGAATTAAGAAGGGGGAGAAGGCTTTCTTTCGCTATATAAGTGAGACAAGGGACAAGAAGGAAGGGATTGTTAGGCTCAAAAAAGGGGTGGAGTGGGTGGAGGATAATGGGGGAAAAGCAGAGACACTAAATGAATACTTCTGTTCCATCTTCACCAGGGAGAAAGATGGACCAGTGCCTTCAGGAGGAAAAAGAGAAGCAGGGGGCAGGGAAACACAGATGTAGTGATAGAGGAGGATAGAATGAGGGAGGGGCTGCTGGCATTGAAGGTGGACAAATCACCATGCCCGGATGGAGTACATCCAAGGGTACTAAAGGAACTGGCTGAGAATTTGGCAGGGCCACTGTCAGACCTATGTAATAGTTCACTAAAGTCAGGCGTGGTACTGCAGGAGAGGAGCATATGTAGCGCCGCTCCACAAAAGTGGTCCCAAGGATGACCCAGGGAATTACAGATCAGTCAGCCTGACCTCCATTGTGGGCAAGCTCATGGAGACCATACAAAAGGAAAGGTTGGTGGGATATGTAGAGGAGCATGGTCTCCAGGATGCGAGGCAGCATGGGTTCATGGGGGGGGGGGGATATCATGTCAAACAAATCTGATTGACTTTTTTGACTGTGTCACTAAGACAGTAGACAGGGGCCAAGCAGTAGACATCCTGTAGTTTGATTTCAGCAAGGCCTTCGACTCTGTGCCCTACAAAAGGTTAATCAGGAAGTTGGTGGGTCTCAAGGTTGGGGAAAAGATGGCAAGATGGGTGGAAAACTGACTGAAGGACAGAACCCAGAGGGTGATTGTGGGGTGAGAGTTATCTGGCACAAGACAGGTAACCAGTGGAGTCCCACAGGTCTCTGTGCTTGGGCTGGTGTTGTTCAATGTCTTCATCGATGACATTGGAGATGGCATTAAGGGCAAAATGTGCCTATTCATGGATGACACCAGGATCTGTGGGAGAGTGGACACAGCTGAAGGGATACAGGACCTACAGGAAGATCTGGAAAAGCTAGGGAGGTTGTCCAGGATCTGGCAGCTTGGCTTCAATACCAAGAAATACAAAGTTATGCATACTGGAGCCAAGAATCCTAGGACAGAGTACTGCTTGGGTGGAGTCCAAGTATCTGCATCAGAGGAGAAGAAGAACCTGGGAGTGATGATCACAAGTGACCTGAAGCACTCCATGCAATGCAAGAAAGCAGCAGCAGCAAAGGCAAACAAGATGCTGGGATGCATATCTAGAGGGATCAGTAGTAGGAGAGAGGAGGTTATACTGCTCTTGTACAGGTCATTGGTAAGGCCGCATCTAGAGTATGGAGTTCAGTACTGGTGCCCACTTCTCAAAAAGGACATTAACCTGCTGGAGAAGGTCCAGAGGAGGGCTACAAAGATGATAGCTGGTCAGCAGGGTAAGGAATACAAGGAGAGGTTCAGGGCACTAAGCATGTACTCCCTGGGAGACAGGAGAGAGAGAGAGAGAGAGAGAGAAAGTGGGAACATGGTTGGGACCTTCAAGTACTTGAAAGGGATAAATAAGGTTGGTAAGGAGAGTCTATTAAGCTGAGTGGCAACCATAACACGAGGGGGCACAGTCTTAAGCAGGAGGGTGGGAGGTTTAGGAGGGAGGTCAGGAAGCACTTCTTCACAGAAAGGGTAGTGGACACTTATAATGTGATGCCAGAAGAGGTAATCTCATTGAAGACAGTGGGCAGCTTTAAGAGAGGCTGGGACAGGTATTGGGAGGGTAAGGGCATGGGTAGGAGGATGGGAAGAGTGGGGGAGGGAGGCGGGACAGTAGTTCAAGCTGTGGACCCTGCAACATGAGCAGACTTGATAGACCAAATGGTCTTCTTCTGCTGGCTTCTTTGTATGTTCGTATCTATCTATCTATCTATCTATCTATCTATCTATCTATCTATCTATCTCTCGCTCTCTCTCTCTCCCTTGCTCTCTCTCTCTCTATCACATTGTTACTGTGAAGAGAAGGGAATCATTGGTAATGGTATTAACCTTGTAGTTTATGTTAATACTGCCACCAAGACCACTCTTATGGCTGTAGGAGTGGTCTCACATGTACTCTCTGGGTATGAGAACTGCAAACCAAAGGTGAGTGGTTCTGATACTTTTCTAAATATATACAGTAAGTGAGATCACTCTTAGAACTGCAAGTGTGGTCGCAGTGGCAGTATTTATATATTACTGATTGAGATTGTTCAATAATACTGTATAGCAGGTTATTTTCACTTTCCTTTTTTTTTTTTTCGCTACATTCGCTATTGCAGAAGATCAGCAAAAATGAATGAATAGTGAAATACAAGAGACACGATTGCTGTGACTTGTGATAACTAAGGTTCATCCGAAATCATAGCTCAAGGTATCACATAATAATAGCGACCCAAAATGAGTGACTACGAAAACAGTGACTCATTTTGGGCACTGTTGTTCTGGGCTACCCTGCAGAATAGCGAAGGTATGGGACAGTGACTATAGGGAAGGGCGAACAGAAGTGGAGAATAGTGAGGGGGAGGGGAGGGACAGGGAAGGGGTTGTCAAGGACTGGAGTACCTACTGCTGCTGAGCTAGCCATGTGGTGTGGTGGTGTGGGAGGCTAGCTCTGGCAGACCAGGTACTAGGTTCGGGACTGGAAACAAGTTACATTTTGCTGCCTGACATGCATCCCCCCCTGGAGTTGAGAATCTAATACAGGGGAGGCGGAGGGGGGGGCACAGTCCCCTGCATAACACTATATATCGGCCAATTTGTTTTTCGGGCGACATATTTATGCCGAATAGCTATCGCTGTTTTACGATCACTATTATGACATGGAACCTAGCTCAATAAAAACATAGAAACATAGAAGTTCATGGCAGATAAGGACCACAAGGCCCATCCAGTCTGGCCATTTCTTTATCTGCCTTATAAACATGCCATTGGTCTTTGCTCTGTCAATGTTCTATCTATTCATACTCATCTGTATTGCTCCCTTATGCCTATCCCATGCCTGTTTAAAGCCCTGCACTGTATTCATATCCACCACTTCCTGAGGTAGGCCGTTCCATGCATCCACCACCCTTTATGTGAAAAAGAACTTCTTCACATTACCCCTTAATTGGCCTCCCTCTAATCTCATGCTGTGTCCTCTTGTCCTGCTATTTTTCTTATATTGAAACATGTTAGACTCTTTCACCTTGTTAATGCCCTTAAGGCATTTGAATGTTTGATCATATCACCTCTCTCCCTCCTTTGCTCTAGGGTATACATATTGAGCTCCATTAATCTGTCCTCATATGTTTTCTGATGCAGTCCCTGCACCATTTTGGTTGCCCTTCTCTGGACTGCCTCAATTTGGTTAATGTCCTTGGGAAGGTGTGGCCTCCAGTACTGCATGCAGTACTCCAGATGGGGCCTAACCAGTGTCTTGTAAAGAGGGATTACTACCTCCCTCTTCCAACTTGTGATACCCCTACTAATACACCCTAACATCCCCTACCCTTACCTACTGCTTTAGTGGTCTGCTTGGATGATTTCAGGTCATCGGTGATGATGATTCCCAAGTCTCTTTCTTCCCTTGTGACTGCCAGCAACTCCCTTCCCAGCCTATAGGTGGCTTCAGGGTTTCTCTTCCCTATATGCATGATCTTGCACTTCTTTGCATTAAACTCCAGTTGCCACTCTTCCGACCATTTTGCTAGTTTATCTAGATCTCTTCTCATTCTGCCCACCCCAATCATAGAGTCAGTGTCAATTTACTGTAAGAGTGGTCTTGGCAGTGGTATTTATAAATTATTGATTGAAAGTGATCAATAATACTATCATTTATTAAAATTTAGAAAAGCCTGCCCCAAACATGCCCATTTCTAGGGTAGCTACACTTGAGACATTCTTCACAAAATAAGAGTGTCACAGGTGCAGAAGAAAGGAACATTCCAATTGGTCAGGAGTGATCCCTCAAGCTATAATAGTGGTAGCGGTAGTGGTAGCATAGTGGTAGTAATGTTTCATTTTTATAACAGGATAAGACTTTAAAGGCATGGCCTATTTGCAGGGTTGCCAGTACCAAGCATTCTGATCACAGCTAAAGGAATACACAAGATTACCTTGCATTCACACCACAAATAAACACAAGACCTCATGTACAGCAATCACTGACAAATGTCAACTCTTTCTGTTGCACGAATAAACTTTTGACAGAATTTAGGTCTCGAATTTCGGGGTGGCAAATTATTCAACTCAAACAAATACAGAGATACTGTACAGTACGAATCTCCTTTATAGAGGTGACCTGTGGCTAAGGCAGATTGGGAGGAAAGGGGATGGGTTGGGATTAGAGACACAATATGTATCAGCCAAGTAGGTCTACAAGAGCGGACAATAGAATCAATTATACACAGAGGCCCAGATATTCAAAAGGGTTACGCCCCGGCGTGATATTCAAATGGGAATTGCGCCTGGCACAAATCCTGATGCACCGGAGTGCATCAGTAATGTATGCAGGTGCAGGTAGGGGGGGGCGTGCCCATGCATACTCTGCACATCCCAATATTCAGCCTGGGATGTGCTGAGCCATGCATGCGCAACCCCTACTTGCGCCGTACAAAGATGCTCCAAAAAAAAAAAAGGAGCAACAGCTGGCCACCCACAGGTGAGTTGCCATATTGCAGGGCGCAACACAGCAGATGCCACCTGTGGGTGGCCACCCGAGCTTAGGCTGCACCTCCATGATGGGCCCCCCCATACCCGATCACGGGCATCAGTTAAAAAGAATAAGGTCCAGTATCCCTGGTGGTCCAGTGGACCACTGTCTGCCAGATCGCGGGATTAAGTAAATAAGAAAGACTCTTATATCCCTGGTGGTCCAGTGGACCCCCCCCACCACCCTCCTGATCCCCAGGCGCCCCGCTCCCCGGTCAGTGGCGGTGGTAACACCACCACCTGCCGCCCCACCACCCACCGACTGACACTGTAGGTAGGACTGTACTCCATTGGTCCACAGGCGTGAGCCAATAGGCGTGCAGCCAGTACCATACTACACATTCAGATATGTGAATGGATCCATTCACATATCTGGAATGTATAGTACAATGCTGAGCTGCAAGCCCATTGGCTCACGCTGTGGACCAATGGGCGACAACCCTACCTACAGTGTCAGTCAGCGGGTGGCGGGCAGCAGGTGGGTGGAGTGCAACCTGTGCCGCTGACGAGCGAGCAGTGGATCAGTGGCCCGGAAGCCAGGAGGGTCCACTTGAGACCACCAGGGATATAGAGTCTTTTAATCATTCAAATTCCCTCAATCGGGCTGTGGGGCACATTGCCGTGCTGCAGGGGGCGTCGGTCCCCAACGGCTGCTGCCTGGCAGGGCGCCAGGCACAAGTCGCTGGGGATCAGTGCACCTGCATGCAAATGGGGCCATAATGACATGCAAATGGCCCCATTTGCACCTTGCATACATTATGGCCCCATTTGCATGTGCACTTTTGAATATCGCGGTTGTTGCGCCTAGCGCAATGGAACTTGTGCTAGCGCATCCCTCTGTTCCACTCTGGCCACTGTGCCATGTGCACTGTGGGTGGCCAGGGTGCGATATTCAATGATGCTGAGCCATGGTGCAGCTCCGTTGAATATCGCCCAGTCAACACCCCTGCTCAGTCAAGTAGCGCTGCTCCCAGGCTTGCGCCACAGCCTGGTGCAGTTTGAATATCTGGCCCTCAAAGTTGCAATGAGGTACATAACTAGCAGGAATGAGGATTATGCAAAAATGTACAACAATATCAAGTCCAGGACAGTCATGAACAGTCAGGTGCTGTCATAGCAGATACCAACAGAATCTTAAGGGACTGTTTAGACAAGGGAACATCGGTATGTGAGCAAACTCCCAAGGCTAGGTTGTTCCATAACTGTGAGAGTCTATAGTCAAAAGTACATGAACCAGACTATATTCTGCACCTGGGAATGAGGAATAGTGCTCCAAGTTTGATTTGGCATTTTCCTTGTAACACAAGGGTCATTTTCCTTTAGCAGCCAAATTGGCCTGTTTTTCCAATATAACCAGTGCAAGTCTATGGGAGCAATTTCCCTGTAGATGGTTCCATTTCCCTGTGAAATACTGGAACTCCTGTACATCTGGGAGTCCTGGAACCGGGCTCCCATACGATAACAAAAGTTATGTGCAGAGTTAGGAGCAGGTATAAGTAACACAGAAACATGGAATTTGACGGACTTGATTCACCTGAGGTATTTGAAAGTTTCTATCATGTCCCCCCTCTCCCTCCTTTCCTCAAGGCTATACATCTTTAGTTCCTTTAGTCTTTCTTCATATGTCTTCTGATGCAGACCCTGCATCATTTTGGTTGCCCTCCTCTGGACAGCCTCCACCCTGTCTATGTCTTTGCGGAGATGGGGTCTCCAGAACTGTATACAGTACTCCAGATGTGGTCTTACCAACTGTCTGTACAGAGGGCCAACAACGTCCTGTTTTCTACTGGTGATGCCTCTCCCCACGCATCCCAGTATCTCCCCAGTCCTCCTTACTGCTTTCTCACATTGCTGGCCCACCTTTAGGTCATCTAATATGAGTACCTCCAGGTCCCTTTCCATTTTTGTTATCAGTATCTCACCCCCCACTGTGTACTCTTCCACTGGGTTTTTGTTTCCCAGGCGCATTACTCTGCACTTCTTTGCATTGAATCTAAGCTGCCATATATTTGACCATTCCTCCAACCTAGCCAAGTCCCTTTTCATCCTTTCCACCCCACCTTGTGTATCAACCCTGTAGCAGATCTTTGTGTCATCTGCAAAGAGACATACTTTCCCTTCCAGTCCCTCTGCGATGTCATTTATAAAGACATTAAAAAGGACCGTAATTTTTTTAAACTGCTGGGGAGTTTCTTGACACAGTATGCAAGCCTATATACTGTAGGTCTGGTGGGAGAAAGCAACAGGGATGCTTATTCAAAAGCAGCACAGAGTAGAAGACAGCAAAGGTTCTGCACCAAGCTGACTCTCATTAGGCATAAAACACTTCTTACTTAAGTAAAAAACTTTATTAAAGTAATACAGTGCCAAAATGTGCCGAGAAAAAAACAAACATCAGCACAGTACCTCACCCAAGTAGTGCCTGATGCATTTTGTACCCTTCATTGGTGCTTTGTCAAGAGCTAAAGAATCCCCTAACAGGCCTTTCATGATCATCCCTTAAAGGGGAGCTACAGTGAAGCTCATCAGGATGAAACCCACTTTTACAGCGCTCTGCAGTATGCTGCAACAGAGTTACTGCAGTAAACAATGTAGCTTCAATGGGAATTAATCCCTTTTGCCATGCAGGAAACTGACACTGCCAGGATGAAGTGAATGTCACAGTTTCCTGCATGACAAAAGGGAGTAATTGTCATTGAAATCACATTTTTTTGCTGCAGTAACTCTGCTGCAGAATGCTGCAAAATGCTTCAGAATTTGGATTCATCCTGGTGAGCATTACTGTATGCATGAAGGTGTGTGTGTGGGGTGTATGTATTGATTAAATGGCAACATAAAAAGTGTGAAATACAACAAATAGTTTTATTAGAATGTTAAAAATAGTTTGCAACAGCATCCAATCCAGCTGTCTTCATATATGTCTGCAGTTCATAGTTACACTAAATCTGTAAAAAGAGAGAGAGAGACATAACAGAAGTGACATCACCGCATAATAATTAGCCCAGCACAATCATGCAGCACGTAAGGAAAACTGCGGTAATCTGTAGGGTGGGATGGGAGTGGGGGTTTGGGAAGAGAGGCCAGGACAGTGTAAGTAATTGGAGTTAAGTAAGGGCCACTTCAGCCAGTCAGGCAGAGTGCAGTAAAGTATATGGAAAGCGCAGTGCAGTATAAAGTGGCAGAGAGCTGAACAGGTTATCCAGTTTAAGAAGGTGACATTTTAGAATGTGTGCGGCTGATAGGACCATAGTTAATTATGTATATATGATTGCACACTCAACTAGGTATTTCCTCAAACCTTGGGAGAGGCAGTCAATTACTCTGTAGAGGACTCCCAACAAGATTTAGAGGCCAGAGACTGGATATGGGAGAAGTCAAGGGATTTTGATTTGATTTTATGAACAGTTAAACCTTTATTCTTTACATTTCTTGAACTATGCCTATGCATGTCCAAGCTGAGCAAGATGGATGTGTAATTACAGTTGTGAACAAAGCAGCAGCAATAAATCCTTTTCCAAAGCCCGTTAAACCCACTGACAACTGCTGCAAATCAGATCACATGGTACCAACTTACTTCCTGAGTCAGTTGATCAAAATTGCTCTTCAAAAATCGATCCAGAGTCAGATTACACCCTCTACAAAAACTGCTGTGATGCTGATGAAAACAATATCTGCTGGGCCATCTGACATTCTGATTGGGGACAGAAGCATTATTGCTAGTAGCTCCTCTCAGAACTCAGACAGCCGCACTACCAAGGATATGCCTCGGGCTATCACTATCAGCCAGAACAAAATTAAAGAAGTGATAAGTGAGTTAAAAAATGCGACTGATGTGATTAAGAGCAGTTCTGAAAGATTTAATGAGAAACTCACTGAGACAGAGTCCAGGGTGGCAGCTGTAGAAGAAACAGTCAGTAAATGGAATGATTACTCTGATTTCTGTCACAATCAACTAAAGTTGCTATGGCAAAAAATTGACGACCTTGAAAATAATGGTCACCACAATAATTTAAGAACAGTAGGTGTCCTGGACTGAAGGGCTGAACATGATTCATTTCTTGCAAGAATTCCTGCATAAACTCTTACAACACATTTGGAGCTAGCCCCTGGAAGTAGGGAGAGCACACAGAGCTTTGTCCCCTAAGCCCAAATAAGGTTTCCCTCCCCTGCCAATTGTTGCTAATTTACTAATTTCAATTAACCAAGAGATTTTAAGGCTGGCCGGGTAAAAGAAATCCTTATTCTGCAATGGCAGCTACATTTCATTCTTTCAAGACTATTCGAGCCGAAACAGTCAGACAGAGAAAGGCTTATACTAAAATCAGAGGGGTATTGTAGCAGTTGGAAGTAGTCCCCTACAGGATTAAATATCCAGAGACCCTGATAAGCACAAATAAAGGGGGTACACATGCATTTAATGACACTGATTCAGCCTAGGAGTTTATCAGTAAAAAACTTAAGAACAAATCTGACAGCCACCATTCTTTTTAATTTCAACATCGTTCCTCTGACTCTCAGGCTCGAGCAGTTTCCCTGACTACTGCCACAGAACTTAGACCCTCACAGAATTCTAGCACTTCCATTCCCAGCCCTAAGCCCAAAGCCAGCCTCCCTGATGTGGCACGGCATAAGAGTGGCAGACCATGAGTTGGAAATGTAAGGGCCTTACCAGGGGTTGACCAAAAACCACGATGTTCACCTCAAAGGAGGTCCAGAACAAGAGTCTCTCAAGGAGTTACAGCCTATGATGCATGACGCACAATTTTCTTTAATAGCCAACAATGCAGACTTCCTTTCAGAAGAGGAAGTAAGGAGTCAGCCAATCAATGGAGATGGCAGCAAGAACTAATCAAATAAGTGGACTTCTCATTATGACCTGGATGTCCATGAGTATGACATGCTGATCCAGGAACTTCTTCCGGACAAGCTAGACTAAATATCTTGTGTGTTAGCTTTACCTTGTAAAGTAATATCATTGCATACGTTTCTGCTTTGTATTTTCTTCCGCTGTCCTGCCAGATGGTCACCTGTCAGCCTTCAAGATTAGTTCTGACTCTCCTCCTTTATACGCCAGGTCTCATCGCTCTAATGGGAAGCGCTTCTTAAAGCTGAACTGGACTATAAGGGTGGTATGTATGCCGTACTACTTGGCTGCTTAAACTGGATTTTTTTACATGGCTTCTTCAAATTCCCCCTTTTCTGCAATACTTAACCAGGTCTCATCCAGTCAAAGTTCTAAGCACAATTTAAAGTGACTCTTTTACGTGTAATGTAACCTGGTTTTGCAGGAGCTCTGTTGCTTGAACTCTGCTGATATATGAGGTCAGCATTCTCTTTCCTATGTGGAGTTACCACATGTCTGCAGATATCTACTTAATTTGTGAGCATTTATATGCAGCATGGCCCTCATGGTTTACATATATACTTGCACTGAATAATTTCAATGTCCAGACAACCCTCCCTCCCTCCCTCCCTCCCCATCCCACAATCCTCCCCCCCTTTTTTTTCTTTTTTTTTTTTTAATTTTGCATGACAGAAAAGACAGACTGTGGCCACTGTTTGGTATATGCACTAAATGGAAGGGAAGGGAAAAAGGTATGAGCTCTTAAGGGCTGAAAAGGGGTAGCATGGTACTGATAGCTTAGCGTACTAATGTTTTCTTTTCTGCTACAGGAGGAAGTGGAATCACCGCACACATGATTTCAGAGAAAAGAGGGAAGCCTCTATAGCTCTGCAATACCACGTCATGCCACTTCTCCCAAAGCCAATTATTCACATCATGAACTTTTGACCTGATTACTATGGCATCCAGTGATGACATATGATAGTGAGCATAACAAAATACTTTACATAGAACTTTTCCCTCTCAGAAAATGTAATGGTTGTTTTTTTCTTTCTCTTTCAGTCACCCACCCTTTATCCCCAGCTGAGCTATGTATTTACTAACTGGTTCACTGTCTTGTAATGTTCTGTTGAAGATTTATTTATCTCTGTGGGTTTCTACTCCTGTTTAACTGCTGCGCATGGTTCCTCAGCAGGAGAATTTTTAAAATAGTACGCTGCGAGACAAGGAACTGGAAACCAGTGGAATTGGATATTACCTCACCAGAATGAATCACAGGTCTAGACTGACTGTTTATAGTAGAAAATGGATTGTGTGGACATGTTCGGAAATCATTCTCTTTATTTTTTTCTTATTCTTTTAGACAGTTCATTACTATTTCTATTCTTATTTTGTTTAAAGTGATCTGTTACTATAGTAAGGTTATAGATCATGGCTTTTTTCACTGTTAATGTTTTACTTAATACAATGTGCAGAGATCTGTTGTTAAGGTGGATGTTTACAATGTTACCTTATTTACTGTAGCTTTGCAGTCATGTTTTGTTCATTCATATTTCGTGATAGGATTGCAGGGACTCAAGCACAGGGTAAAAATAGCTCTGTCACAGGCTTTTACTTATTTAAACACATCAGCCTTAGTTGGAGCCAACGGTTTATATGGTGGGTGGACAGCATTCGTATTTGTAGCACCTTTGCTATGCCTAGAAGCAACATCCTTTCAAAATATATTACACATTTTATTATCCACAATGAATAACAGTTGAGCTAATGTTAAATGTGTCTCTTGGAACGTAAAGGAGCTGGGCATGCCAATAGAAAGAAAGTGCTTTCATACCTTTAGAAACTAAAGACAGACATTGCCCTGGTGCAGAAAACTCACCTAACTGTTGAGGCTGTTAAATTGAAAAGATCATGGGTTGGGGTGGTTTATCATAACTGTCAGTAAGAAAAGGAAAGGCCTAGATACACTTGTCAGCAAAAACATGAATTTCACCTCTTCTACCACAAGATGGATTCCAATGGGAAATGGCAAATTCTGGTGGGGACAATAGATGGTGCAGAGATAACCATATGCAACATACTATATATGCCACATATTGTATGTGCAACATATTGTATATGCCACATATTGTATATGCAGCATATTGTATATGCTCCCAGTGGGGAATCAAGCACTTTCTTTTTGGAACGTTTTGATGATCTCAGCAACGTGACAAGAAAAACTATTGTATTAGGAGGTGACTTTTACTTAGCATTAGATCATTTAACAGATAGGAGTAATCCTGGAAGTACTGAAACAAATCTCAACGCTAGGAAATAACACAAGACAGAATGAATGACTTAGGCATAACAGATGCATGGCGTCTGATGTACCCTGACAAGAAAGACTTCTTATTTTGCTCCAGCAGACATAACACATACAGCAGGATTTATATTTTTATTTATTTATTTAAAAGTTGGTGAAAGGAAAGGCACACTGAGCCTGGGCTTGTTTCCAGGTGTGACCTGGGGGAAATGGGAAGAAGGGGAATACAATATACATAAAGTTCATTAGAACAACACTTTAGCAAATAACGTACAGTTAAGGAACAAAAAAATAAAAATGAGGACATTAGGTACAATGGCACAGTAAATAACAGTTGGTTAAATAAGCAGAATTAAATAGGACAACCATGAGTAAAGCAAATTGCAATTAGGAGGGTAAAATACAGAAATTATCACATACAATAATCATGTGCAGGTTAAATTACAATTGGAAGAATAGCTGCCTAGACATTATCACTCACAATAATCATGCTCAGGATAATTGATAGATAACAGTTAATTATATACAGGGAAGCAATTCAGACTGTGTAGCAGAACATTTAGAAGCTGAAGTGGGTCCTGAAGTGGGTCACAAAGGAGGAGATAGAGCTAATAAGAGTTAAACCTTTGAACTTGCTCAGGAGTTAAGTGGGAGCGTCTGAGTGACTTTGACTGGTGAAGAGGCAAAAAGAGGAAAATCAGCGGGTGCTTGTTGCATTGAATGTTTGGTAACTGTTAAAAAGTTGGTGTTTGCTCAGTGAATATTTTTGGGTGTCTCTTCCTATGAAGTGTGGGAGTGAAAAGTTATGCCGTGGACAGACATGCCTATTGGATGAAGATCCTTAATTGTTATTGAATCTCCCTGAATGTTGTGTGAACTGGGGGAAGTTTATTGATGGGAGTCTGAGTCTTGGAGCTGGTTTTCAGTATTGAAATATCGTGCATGAACTTTACGTGTTCTGGACTTGTGAGCAGAAAGAAATAGTGCAGTAGGGTCTGGGAGCAGTGCTGTGCAGTATTGAGGGTGGGGGGTCCTCCCTCCTTGTGGTTGGGGCCTTTATTCTTTTTCTCTGTGTAGCCCGGGACTAGGCAGGGTGTCCCTTCTTCCTCTCTGGGAAGTTGGAGCGGCATGGGGAGCTCCCTAGGCTGTCTAGGAGGCAGACCTAGGCCTGTCTCCAGGGCAGTTGTGGTCGTGGGTCGTGGGTAGCCGGTGTTTAAGGAGGATATTCCTGATGTTATAAATTAGGGGGGGAGGGCTCTCTAAGGATGCCAGTCATTATGTGCACATAGTTTGCTGCTTGTGGACACTGCCGCTGGACCTAAATTAAGTGACCAAACAGTTCAAATGCCGATTCGTCTGAGTGATTTACTTTTTATTTTCTGTAAAGAAGTGTCCCCTGCTATGTGAGAGGTGGTGTTGGGGGGGGGTGTTCATTTTGCCAGAGTAGTAAGAGAACTCTGGTTTTCATAGTACACATTCAAAGTTAATTAAATTAAGTATGTTTTAAACCCTGAAAGTGAGAGATCGAGGGGTATTACATTAATAGAATGTTGGAATTGTTGTTGATGTGTTTTAGTGAATATTTATAGTTGTCAGCTGCATAGGGAATATGTGTTGGAATCATGTTTTGGTGGGCAGGTGCTATTCCCCGTCCAGGTTGAGGAACCTTCGCCCCTTTGATAGTCCCCCATTACAGTCCGAGGTGTATAGGTGTTGTTGTGCCTTAGGTATTGTAAGAAGAGGCCGAAGGGGCGAGGCCCCCAGACTGGGGGGAGGAACGGGATGGATGGATAGGGGTGATAAGATCAAGGAGGTGCCCTGGGGTGAAATGGGTCCAGAAAAGAGGTCCTTCATGCCTGGTTCCCATACCCAAGGGCTCCACTGATGGTGGGCAAGTCACCCGTTCTTCCATGGCCTCCCATCCAACTCGGGCAGTGTTGTGCAATGCCAGGTCTGTAAAAAACAAGACAGCAATTATTGCTGATCTTGTTGAGTCATCTGACCTGACTTTCATCTCTGAGACCTGGTTGGACAAAAATGCTGGTCTGGTATTGGAGTCAGCGGTGCCAGCTGGGTACTCGGTGATACACCACCTGAGATTGGATCGAAGCGGTGGGGGTGTAGCCATCTGTTTTAAGATGAAACTGGACCTGGTGGAGGTTAAAGTTGGGATCACCAGACCCTTTGAGTGTATCTTAGGGGCAGGTGTGGGCAGCAGGATTCTTCTCTTCTACTGTCCACCCCGAGATGAGAAAGTTTTCCAGCAGGAAGTTGCAGACTTCATGGTCGACACAGTATTGGAGGCCCCCAGGTGGTTGGTCCTGGGGGATTTCAATGCCTGGGTCGACGATGAACTCTCATCTTTTTGTTCAAAACTTCCTCCAACTGATGATTTTGTTGGGCTTTACACAGGTAGTTACCTCTGCAACCCATTGTTAGGATCACACCTTGGACCTGGTGTTCCTCCTGGGGATGGAGGCTGATGGCTTGGTGGTGGAACCAGTTGGATGGTCAGACCATCACTCTACCAGTTTCAGTTTCGCGGCTCCCCCTGTGGGACCATCCCTTTTGGAAATGGTCCAGTTGTGCCTTTTGAGGGGTGTAACACCAGAGGGTCTGTTGGCAGTGCTGGACCTATCGAGTTGGCCATTGGAATGCTTGGATCCAGGAGATCTAGTGACGTGCTATAATAGGGTGGTACTGGAGGCCCTGGATTCCATAGCACCTGTCCGAGTTCACCCCCTCCCTCTTCGTACACAGTCCCCTTGGTTTGATGGGACTCTGAGAGAGTTGAGGAGAGTGGGGTGAAGGTTGGAACATCATTGGCAGAAATCTGGCCTGGAGGAGGACAGACTTAGGTTGATCACCCATTATTTACACTATCAATCAGAAATCTCCCTTAAGAAGTCAGAGTTCCTGTGCAGGGAGGTTACTGCAGTGAGAAATCGACCTGCTCAGCTCTTTTGGACCATGGACAGACTGTGCAATCTAGTCTGTCTTTGGGGCCAGAGAGTGTTTTCACAAGTTAAGTGTGAGGAGTTTGCTCGATTTTTTGCAGATAAGGTGTCCTCCATCAGGTTGGAGATCTGTTCAACTCGTTCAGATGAGTATGGTGGAGGTCGATGCAAGGGCACAGGCACCCAGTCTGTCTGGATAGTTTTTGACCGGTCAGCGATCATGGATATCATGAAGATTGTTCAGGGCTTGTGACCAACTTACTGTAGTTTGGATCCTGGTACAGCGCACATCCTGGTGGGGTGTATAGATGTCATTGAACCGATCCTCGTGGAGATAGTCGGGTGTTCGCTGGATCAAGGGGTGTTCCCTGATCCATTAAAGGAGGTGGTGGTGACTCCCCTTTTAAAGAAATCATCCAGCAACCCAGACTGTCTTCTGAACTACAGACCAGTCTCTAACCTACCCTTTTTGAGAAGATTATTGAGAAGGTAGTTGCGTTGCAGCTTGAGAACTTTCTTACCACCCATAAAGTCTATGATCCTCTCCAGTCTGGTTTCAGGAAGAGGCACAGTACTCAGACAGCATTAGTTCGGGTGATGAATGATCTCCTAATAGCGAGGGATCAGGGGACTCGTTTGATCTTGGTCCTTCTTGATCTCTCTGCAGCATTTGGCACCATGGATCATGGGATGTTGTTGGAATGCCTGCGGCTAATCTGTGGACTGTTAGGGACGGTCCTCAGATGGTTCCATTCTTTTCTCATGGGCAGGTCTCAGAGGGTGGTGTCGGGAATTTTTTCCTCAGCCTCCTTTACCCTGCCTTGTGGGGTTCTGCAGGGTTATGCACTGTCCCCCATGTTGTTCACAGTGTTTATGCTGCCATTGGGAGACATAAAAAGGTGGTATGGGCTGAATTTTCACTGTTGTGCAGATGATACTCAGCTCCACTTGTCCTTTGAACCCGAACAGAGTAGTACCATCTCGGTATTTAACAACTACCTTGCCGAGATTCAAGACTGGATGAGTGCTACCTGGTTGAAACTAAATCCAGATAAGACTGAGGTGTTGGTGGTGGACCCTGGTCACCGGGTAGAGAAGTTGACTCTTGGGCAACCATCTGGCCTGATGCTGGGGGGGTGACCAGTTGAGACCTTCTGAGAAGGTGCAGAATCTGGGGCTTGTGCTTGAAAATGAACTGACACTTAAAGCACAGGTATCAGCAGTTGTCAAATCCTCATTTTTCCATCTGAGGAACATTGCCCAGATAAAGTACCTTCTTCTGCCCGATGACCTTCCAGTGTTGGTTCATGCCTTTGTGTCCTCTCATCTTGACTACTGCAATGCTCTATACCTAGGGTTGCCAGGGGTAGATCTCTGTTGCCTGCAGTTGGTGCAGAATGCAGTGGCCAGGCTGTTGACAGGGCAGTCAAGAACTTGTCATGTCATGCCTGTGCTGCACGAACTGCACTGGCTGCCGGTGCGATGGAGGATCACCTTCAAGGTAGCGTTGCTGACCTATAAGACCCTACATGGACAGGGACCGGGTTACTTGCAAGACCTCCTGCGACCTTTCTGCCCCTTCCGCCCTCTCCGCTCCACTGATGAGGGATTGCTAGAGGTTCCCAGGGTCTGTTTACAGACATCAGGTGCTAGGACTTTTGCTTTTGCAACCCCGACCCTGTGGAACTCTCTATCTCGTCGGATTAGAGATTGCCTGTCCACTGAGACGTTTAAATCCTCCTTGAAAATGTATTTATTTGGCCTAGCATTTGGGGAGGACATTTAGTCATATCTATGCTGTCTTTTAATTCCTTGTGTTTTAACTGTTTATTGGTTATTTTAATTTGTATACGTGCTTTGATTTAAGAAAAGCATGTTAGAAATAAAATATGATTTGATTTGATTTGATTAAACAAAGGGGGAGGGGCAGGAGCTTGGAGGAGGGGTAGATGGGGGAGTGTTCACTTCAAGCACCGCAAGGAGGGTGATTGTCTAAGGGAATTAGGAAGGGAGTTCCAGAGAGAGGGAACACAGTAGGAAAAGACTGATTGCCCTGAACAAGACAGGGGACGAAGGAAGGAGAAGGCATGGGTATCTCTGGAGCAAGGGGGATATGAGGACAGAGAGGTGAGTGAAAGGAGAGAGAGGTTAGATAGGAGGGGAGAGACTCAAGCCAGAATTTTGAGATGAGGAGGGTGGCATGATGCTGATGGTGCAGATGAAGAGAGGAGAGCAAAAGGGAGGAGTAGAGGGAACAGTAGTGTGTTGGGGGAGCATTTAATGCAAAGCAACAAAATGCATTGTAAAGGGAGTTAAGCCTGGCTAGTGTAGTGGCAGGGACAGTATCATAGACTATGTCAGTGTAGTCGAATAAAGGGAGGATCATTTTAGTGAGAAGTTCACAATGGACAAACAGAGACAGGAAGTCTTTGTTTCTATACAAGGCCCCCAGTTTGGGAGGAGCTTTGAGTGGATATGATCTATATGTGCTGTGAAATCAAGTCAATCGTCTAGCCAGATGCCAAGGTACAGTATTTGAAACAGAGGACTTCATCAAGGATGGTGCCATTCAGGGTGGAGAAGGAGAGGGGGAGCAGAACTCTGCCAATTTTTGAGGAGTTTCAAAGGTCATTGACACAGTTTTCTTGGCACATGATATTGATATTCATTGGCCTGGCTAATACCATAGCTTGATCAACACAGATATTGGCACAATCGTAATTTCAGATCGTGCTCCTTTGTCTATTATATTAAACTTAGATCCTAACACTGGAAAGCCATGTCCCAGGATATGTAATTCTACATTGCTTAATTAAACCAAATTTAAGCCCTGGATTATTATAAAAGCAAGGCACTTTTTTGAAATTAATGATAATGGGGAGACTTCATACACCACGCTATAGGAAGCCTTTAAGGCAAACATTAAGGGAGGGATACTAAGCTTCTCCTCTTTTAAAAAGAAAGAGAGAGATAAAACTCTTAATGAAAAAGAGACGAAACTACAAGAATTATGCAATAGAATGCATTAGCAGAATAAGGGGGCTAGTGACACCTTACTTAGAAATATGATCCACTATGTTATAAAATTAGTATGATTCACATTGGAAAGGCAGAATTTGCCCTATTCAGGGTGCAGCAGAGTTATTGGGAATCTAGGCAGAAGGCTGGTGGGCATTTGGCCCACAGACTCAAAGAAATCCAGAATAGGAATACTATACATAGTATAAGGGGTGATTTTCAAAACATTTTCACTAGTACCAAAGATATTAATAAGGTATGGATCTGGATGCTTTAATTGGTTTAAATCGTATTGTATGCTTTCTAGTTTTGTAAAAGTGCTTCGATTATCTTTGAATTGCACTTTATATAAAGTTATTATTACTCTTTAAGTTCTATAGAGACCTATATAGATGCAAATCTAAAAATAATTTGGACACAATCAGGCACTTTTTGTCTAAAGCCAAACTTAACAATATTTCTGAATCAGAACAGCAGGGTTGGATAAAGATATTTTGCTGGATGAAATCAAATGGGCAGTCAATGATCTACCCAGTGGCAAAGCTCCAGGTTTAGATGGCCTGCCAGCCAAACTCTCATTTCTAAATGAGGAGATAACCCCAGTACTCCAAAAAGTATGCACAGAGACAGATAACAAAGAAGGTTTACCCTCAACAATGTCAGAAGCTATCATTATGGTCTCGTTAAAAAGGGCAAAAAAAAAAAAAAAACTAGATCTGGTCAATTATTGCTCAGTTTCCCTGTTAAATGTAGACTACAAAATTTTGGTGAACTTTCTAGCTAATACACTACAGAATATACTGAACCATTATATACATAGGGATCAGGTGGGCTTCATCAACAGGAGATCCGACTTCAAAAACATTACAAGGGTGTTGTCAACATTGAGGATGGCTTCTAAACATCAAGATAAGTCTATTCTACTATCTTTAGATGCCCACAAGACATTTGATTCCATTCAATGGCATTATTTATATGCATTGTTAAATGCTTTTGGGCTAGGGGATAGTTTTGTTTCACAGGTAGCTATGCTGTATTATACAATGGCAAGGAAATTTCCTGTATTTTGATTGGTCAGTGGGTGCCTGAGACAGCGATGTTATTACACAATAACATCACTGTATGAATTTATTTGAGCACATGGAGCATTTTTTTCTCCCTACAAAAACACAAAAAATTTACTAAAAACATTTGTAATGTTTTGTTTATTTTGTATAACACCGAGCCATTGTATAATTGCAATAAGGCACTCCAAGGTGTGTGTTATTGTGTAATAACGTCACTTCTGAGGTGGTAGAAGCACTCGGCTTCGCATCGTGCTTCAACCCACCCCAGGAGTAACGTTATTACACGATAACACACATCTTGTCGTGCCTAGTGTTTAATCAATTCCCCACTGATACAATATGTACCAATAAAATTCTATCTGAAACATTTTCACTTGAAGGAGGATGAGGCAAGGGTGTTCTGTTTCCCCACTTTTAATTGTATTGGCCCTGGAACCTCTTCTCTGCCTCATTAGATAAAATGCCTTTATATCTGCCATTAAATGTAACAAAATGGAACAAAAGTAGTAGTGTACACTGATGACTTACTACTGTACCTTTCAAATCCACATAGGTCTGTTGGACCCACTATGGATTTTCGGACAAATTTAGACTAGTCTCTGGTTTATCCATCAGTAAGTCCAAATCATAAATTCTCCCACTAAAATGTAACAAAGAAGACCTTAGACTGCTATGCTCCCAAAACAATTTAAAATGAGTAAGAGAACATATTACTTATTTAGGTATTCAGATTACACACAAGCTAAAAATCTAGTTGCTAATAACACAAGGTCCTTAACTGAAGAAATGAATATTAACCTGGAACAAATAGGATACGCGCAATCTGTCACTACGAGGTAAAATCACTGCACTAAAAATTATGCTGCTGCCCAAAATTCTTTACTTGTTAAGTAACATACCAATGCATATTAAGCCTCTCTGGTTCAATAAGACCAATTCCATTATTAGGCTAGTCCTGTGGGAGAAGAAAAAAGCAAGACTTAGTTTGTGGAAATTATGGAAAACATGGCAGCAAGGGATATGGGCCTTCCAGATTTTGAGCATTATCATCAGACCTTTCTGTATAGACAGGCCAGTCACTGGTTCCTGACAGGCAATAGCACACCTTTATGGTTTAAATATGAAGAGTATATTGTCAGTCCCAGAAGCCCGTCAAAATGGTGACTGTGAAATGGTGATCCATGAATTGGGTGACTGAACCACAGCACCGATATTTTCAGGTGACTGGTGGTTCCACTCATCCCCAAGGAATGCCCCCCTCAGAGTTAGTATAATAAATAAGGGGGGGCCTGGGGGGGGCAATCCCAGAAGGGGGGTGCGGGGGCAAAGTCCCCCATAAGAAAAAAGTTTTTTGAAAGTCATCGTGCTGTGGGACTGGTGCCCTATTCCCGGGTCACTGTTCCACAGTCATGATTTTGACATGGAACCATCAATCTCATCTCTTTATATCATATTATATTAGGGATATATCCAGCTCATATACTGTAGGTTCTCATCCATATTTGGAGACCTCTGCTAGGTCTGTCAAACGCTTTCTCAGTTACTTGTCGCTTTCCTTGATTCCTCCCAAGTACACCCCCATATGGAGAAATCTCACAATCAAAGTTGGGGGGGGGGCTATGGTTAATTCGCTATGTGAAAATAAAGGAATCTCGATATTGTGTGATATAATGGACCCCAAAACTGGTCTCCTTAGATCATTCACAGAGTTGAGGGAGATGTATAAACTACCATATACATAATTCCACTCATATCTGCAAATGAGGGAGGCATTGAGAGGCACTTTAGATGACAATTTTGCCAAACGTCTAAGGAATTTGAGAGTTTAAACATAATAACTAGGAGCAAAGGAGGCACTGGTAAATTTTACAAGCTCTCCTTTAATACAGGCCTCGATCTCACCTGTAAAACTAAAGAAGTTTGGGATGACCGTTTAGGACATGCAATATCATAGGCATTGTGGAACCATATGTGGCATAATTCTTATAGACCAATAAAAATTTACAGGGTTACCTAATCCAGTTCAAAATACTGCACAATTGGTATTATACCCCGGATAAATTGCATAAACATGGCCTTTCTTTGAAAAGCAACTGCTGTAAGTATGGATGTGTAAATGCTGACCTATTTCATATGCTATGGGACTGCCCACTTATTAAGTCCTCTTGGATAATCTTCTGGAGAGCCTGCAAACAGATTCTTAATGATAATCTGCCATTTAAATTGGAAATGTTTATTTTAGGGGATACAAGCAGGTTATTAATCCTAAACCTAGGAGAAAAGTGTTGGTTTATGATAGCAACAGTGGGTTTCAAATGTTTGATTCTGAGTCATCAGAAAGACAAGTATTCCCCCAGTTTAGATGAATGGGCTAAATATCTATCTAAACTGGCTCTTAATGAACACATTAGTCATCTGATTACAAGGACACTGTGTAAATACAACGCAACTTGGGACTCCTTTTTTAAATGGTTAAAACCAGGTTAGACACTGTATTACCTTATCACTATTTGTAGGAATCCTATGAAAATCTGTGGTGTGTATTTGGGCACCAAATTATTTCCTGTCATTGGTCTAAGTAAACATTTGGGTATGCTGATGTTCTAACCAATTTACCTACTGTACTTATGATAAATTCTGAATTTGTTGTAAGTGTGCCATGACTGCTATGTTTGCCAATAGTTATGTATTTTACTGTACTTCTGTCTTCTGAAATAAATAACATTTGTTTGAAACAACAACAACAACAAATAACACTGCATATCCAAATATATTTTCAATGGTACTGGAGCTCTAAACCTGAGTAGGGAAAAACAGAGAAGATGCCTGCAACTTCGCCTTACACAGGCTCAGTGGCAGCCATTTCAGATATTGCAACAGATTACATGCATCTGTATCAAAACAACTTGATGTAACAAGATAAGCAATCTAATTTTTCATTTTAACTTAGCCAATACAGTTTTAGAACCAGGCATATACATCACTGAACTATGACCAATCACCAGCATTAATTGTTGGTTTGCAATTTTTCCCCTCACTGTTCTTGTTAAATAAATAGCACATCATCTAAGTACTTCAATATGTGAAGTCATCATTTTTTTAAATACATTTTTAACAATGAATCAAAAGAAAAATAGTTATCTATTTGGGTATTTGTATGTTCCAGTCATAGGTTTTGGCTTTTTTATTGATAGCATATGTAGGACGTTAGTTACATCCTGCTCCTTATGCCTCATTGAAAATACATCTGCCAGGTTATACCCACATTCAAAATTAAATTTGACTGTAAGAACCTGTGCTCCATCTTGGTAAAATCACACTGAAACCTTTAATGGGCTTCTTCTGGTGTATCATCTGCCGCCACCAGGCTGTTTACATTGATACATATCTGGATCTCCATAGCAATCTGTAATAATCCATTTGTAAAAATGAAGAACAAAGGGGGCCCAAACCAGAACCTTCTGGGGCCCTTTTTTATTTAAAGATTCTAAATTAGAAAACGTACTACCTATTGCCATGCTCTGCTGGTGATCCAACAGATATGAATTGAACCAACAATGTGTTTATTTTCTTTATTTGTAGATTTGACTAGGAAAGGCACACTAAGTTATAATAGCTTGCTTCCAGGTGTGTCCCACAGAGGTAGGTAGCATGGACCTGTTTCATTGACGGGGACATGTTGGGCATGACATCGAGAAAATTCCCCTACTCTTAGGAAGGGGACACTGTTGGCCTGTTCCAAGATGGAGGTCCCTGAGGCAGCAGAGGAGGTGGAGGTGCTGCCAGCTGAGGAGCTGGTCTCCCTCCCAGCTGAGGTACACTAGGAGAACGATGCTATGGATGCTATGCAGACAGAAATATCTTCACATGGTACTTACAAGTGCAAACTGGCGCTATGGTGGTGCAAATATCTAGGAGTTCCATTGCTGCAGATGTGGTAGAAAGTGACGATTTGGAAATGGATACTGCCTCAGAAGAATTTCATTTGGCACACAATGTGATAAAAATGCTGAGAGTTTCTGGATGACAAAAAATGGAAGAGAAGCCCAATGCAAAACAGGGCTTATGTTCACGACAACAACTGGAGTGGGAGTTGAAAGAGGCCCAACAAAAAAAAATGGAAAGGCAAGCTGTCAAAAAAGGAACTAGCTGGCCCAGCACACAGTGGTCCAAGCAGCTCACAGGGGACACAGAAAACTGCAAGGGAGCTGCATAAAGAAGCCTTTTGTGTGGGCACTACAGGAATGCCCAAGGAAGAATGGACAGTGGAGTGAACCCGGCAGTCAGCTGGGTGGCAGAAGGATGCTACCCATAAGTGGGTCCCTGACCCAAACTTTGATTTTGTTGTGGATTATTGTGGGACACAGGATAAACAGACTGAGGTACTTATATTTGGTAGTCATACAACTCCAAGCGTCGCCACACAGAAGGACCCTAGTGATTTGGGTGATTCTATTGTGGAAGGTAACATACCAATACTTGAGAAGAGTGGGGTGCATTCTGCCTTTTAGAAACTATCTGATACTGTCAGGCCAGAAAATGTAGAAATTCAGCAAATGGTGGGGTCAGACAATTACTAATGGGGCACAGACAGTGGCCAGGAACACAGAGCTTGTACAGGAGGTAGCATGGAGAATAGAATCTCAGAGGCAAGCTACAGTGCCTGATCTCTTGGGACAAAAACCTGTTTTGTGAATCAGGAGATGGGCTGGTTGAACAAAGCAGAAAGGATTTTTCTGTAGAATCGGCGGATGCATCTGGGGAGGAGGGGATTCTGGCAGGTACAGGGCAAGGAGCAGAGCACAGAAAAGAGGCAAAGGATACTAGTCAGGAAACTGGCAATAGGGACAAATCTCAAACCCCACCTCAGTCTAACTGGTTTTCTGACCTATTTGATAAATCACCCCCCCCATATCACACAGACACACTGTCCGTATTCATTATGGGGGGGGCCTGGAATTATTCCCAGATAGGAAATATGTGGGGAAAAAACTTATTAAGGACTCCTTACATTTTGTACCTGCCAAAGTTCATGCCTTAATAGACATATCAGGTGAAGAAAATGTTGATGTCAGTTTCTTCAAAAAGTTTGCACTTCATACAATCAAAAAAAGTTCCCCCCCCCCCCGTGGATGCCATTTATGACTATCCCTTTAACAAAACCAGTTTTGAAAAAGATAACTGTAATGTTTTGAACTGAAAGTGTTAATATTTTTGACATCCACCATTGGGTTCAGAAGTGCTGTGAGATTCTTAGTGCACAGAAAACCCATCATTGATTCTGAGTCTTTTTGGACAGGGGGTTGGGATTTCAAAATAAAATTGCAGCAAGATGACTCTGGTATTCTCCATTTACCTAACAGTTTTTCATCGGTAGAGACTGTGGAGTGTGTTTTTGTGACTTCCAGCCAAAGGCCTGTCATAAGTGTGGGGACAGAACTCATTTGGTTAGCTCTTGTGATAAGCTTAGATGCATTCTGTGTGGTGAATACAACCATATCAGCACTGAATGTAGAAATGTGGCATGACGTAATATGTGTGACGCCAGGGGCCATGTATTCTACAAGTGTCTGTGAGCCTCACACAATAGACTGAATGGAGGTAACCAGGATGCTATCATCAGAAGTGAACAAAGAAAGGCGGAAGGGTGCTGTGAAACACAGGGCCAGGGGCCCATGGGGAATAGCACTGAAGGCAGAACTGCCACTAGTCCACCTGACAGTTCCCAAGAGGCTTCACACTAGGATGCACAACACCAGGAACAGAGTATGAGTGACTCACAGTTTACGTAATCAGTGTCTCAGCAAGATTAAACAGAACAAGGAGTTCTAACCCCCCTTCTGTCCCTCAACTAGAGACTATGCAGTAGCAGCTCTAGCCACAAATGGTTACAAGGGCACAGCTGGGGCACAACAGATGGTAGCTAGGGCACTGATATATTGTTACAATGGGGGAGGTTCTGCAACATATGGGGCACCAACTGGGGCACAGAATTTTTTACCGGGGCATGTGCCCTAGCGGGCCCTGGTGTAGAGACGCCACTGAGACTATGGTGGACCCTATAGAAGAAGAAGAGGTACTTAATGTTAAGGCAAAGCCCCAACCCCCTCCACAATAATCTTGGAGTACCCCAGTGCACAAGGAGAAGTACGAGACTATGAACTTCTTTAATCCCTGAAACTACTCTTGGCAATAAATATAAGGTATTTTCTAAAACTGCACATTGGGAGGATCTGACACTGAAGATCATAAGTCAAATTGTTTTTCTATATCCCTCCCCCCTATTGACCATAGAGAAGGAAGGAAGAAGTACAAAAAGAAGAAATGTGGGGAATAATCAGGACTGATAAAGTTCCTTATATATTCCAATGGGTTCTCTGATTTTTGCTACTCTTAATGTATGTAGTATCCTTAATGGGGGTAAATGAAAGGCAGTATTCTCTTTATTATAACAGCAGGCTTTAAATGTTATTTTCCTACAGGAAACTTGGCTTAATACAAGGGCTGTGGTGAATTATGTAAAAAGGCTTGGGTGTGGGGCCCGTCCTATAGGTCCTTTGGGCTAGAATGGGCAGA
The DNA here is from genome assembly GCA_016271365.2 of Neoceratodus forsteri. Classification (NCBI taxonomy): domain Eukaryota; kingdom Metazoa; phylum Chordata; order Ceratodontiformes; family Ceratodontidae; genus Neoceratodus; species Neoceratodus forsteri. The sequence goes on along the minus strand of CM028133.1, from coordinate 1,092,678,707 downwards.
TGGAGTTGGAATTCTTTTTCAGGTGGTACAGTCCCAGTTATAAAAACTGATTGACATTCTGCCTGGTTACTTACTAATTTTGGATGCTTTATTAGAGGGGAAAGCATGTAAGCTATTCACAGTTTATGCCACCCAAAGTAAAGCAGAATGGGCAGACTTGTTTAAAATATTACAACCCTATCTGATGACCACAAGGCAGGTGTTTTTGGGAGGGGCCTTTAATTGTCAGTGGCTCAGTAGGTAGCACACTCACCTCTAAGGCCAGGAGATCAGAGGGCTGTGGGTTCAGTACCCATATCTGGCACTTGGGTTAATATCCCAGTGCTGACACTGTAGTGCAGCTTGAGAGGGGTGCTGCAATTCTGAGTTGCCATCTTTCGGATGAGACATTAAACTGAGGTCCCATCTGCCTAGATTGGTGGTAGTTCAGGTGGATGTTAAAGATCCCATGGCACTTATCGAAAAGAGTAGGGGAATTTTTTATTGAAATCATAACAAATTATATACAATACAGTATTGCATCATACTTAAGCATAACAAAGGAAAAAAAATCCAATAACATAAAGAAGTATTAATTCATACAATTGAATTCAAAGTTAAAGAAATCCCAACAAAAGTATACAAAATCAACAAAACATCTTACATATTCCTATACGGACCATGAATAAGTATTAAAGCATACCAATCCACCCATCATACAGGAGAATGTACAACCCCACCATCCCCTCTTCTAGAAAAATCATATTCCTAAACCTGGTGTATGCCTAATTTCCCACAAATTCAAGGTTTTTCCACAATTTCTTCCACTGAATAAAACTAAAATTCTCCCTTTCTTCCAATTTCCATTTGTTCAAATCTGCATTAATAATAAGAAACAGCTCCCAAGCCAAAATATTCTGTTGTTGCAAAACCAATCTACAATGACCTATCCAAATCCAGTAAAGAAAATGAGCATAAATAATCCGAAATGTTCCAGAATGCACTAGGGAAGGTAAAGATGAAATTATACCAAAATACAATTGACTAGATACCGATGGAACAGGACCTATCCCCTTCCATCTGTTTTTAACTATATCCCAAAACTGAATGATATATGGGCATTGAAAATACAGATGATCCATCGTTTCAATTTTCAAAATGCACGTCTCCCTAGGACAATACCGTTCCACTAAAGCCTTATGCTTGTGATTACCCTTCACATTAATTCGACCATGTAGAGCTAGCCAAACAGTATCCCAAATACGGTCCGGGAGTCTAGGATCTGAAATATATCCTGAAATTTGATTTTGCTCTAACTGAGTAAAGTCTATAAACACTGGTTCATGAAAATACTTCATAATAATCTGCTCATAAAGTGCTTTCCTAGAAAAATGGAGTGTATCATTCATCTGTATCCCCCATTTCTTAATTGCATCAATGACCCCATCCCACCATTTTGATAGGAGAAGAGTACGTTTATTTTTATGTAAAAATATATTGTTTTCCCATTCTATAAATACTTTCGCTAATGCTGCTTTCCCCCACTTACTCCATAACTGTACCGGTCCTTTAACTAAAGGAATAATGTTATTATAAACAAAGATCGTAAAGAAAAACACCACTGGATATACCATATTTAAACCCCCAGATTTAATAGATTTATATAAAATATTTTGTTTCACCGGATTTAACCTGCTACCCCATACACAGGAAAAAAAACAACCCATCAAGGAAGCTTCTAAAAATGATGGCAAGTAAAAAATGGAACTAATAAACAAAAATTCCGGTATTAAGAAAGTTTTTAATAAAAAGATCCTTCTTCTTTTTGATAATTTCCACCTATTCCATAATTTCGAGTGACCTTTATCTAAAATTCTCTCCCAATTTATACGTGCCATATCTTCTCCGCCAAAGTATATACCTAAAATACGTCAAGGTTCCTTTGAAATTGGAATATCACATACAAAATCTTCTAAATCAGGGGTTCTCAATTGGTGAGGCCAGCCTCCTTGGGGAGGCCCCAGCCTGTTCCAGGGGAGGCTCAAGCAAGTCTGAAAAAGTATTATATTTCAATTTGGAACTTTATAGATTTTGTGTGAAGGGATAAGGCAAACTGAAAGAGGATAACAGTAGGTGAATTTATGTATTTACAAGTCTGTGACCAGAGAAGGTACTGTACACTGTACACTGAGCCATGGCTTATTTCAGGTGTATCCAGGGAAGGGTAGTGAAAGAATACAATTCAAAATGTAACTGAAAAACACTTGAGCAATACAAAATGAATAAAAGTGCAAACAAATTAAGAACAATAAACTAACAATGTGAGGAACAATTGATCAATTAGACTGGCAGCAGAACTGTCCAAATACAAGAGTTAACCATACAGGTACTAGGAATAAGAGCAGGAGGGAGCAAAATGATCCATGAGAAGTTACTTAAGAGCAGGATGAGAGGGGAAGAGGCAGAGGTTGGCAGGAAGGTTATTCTAGATAGAGGGGAAACAGAAAAAGCAGTCTGACCCATTAAGGTATGACAGTAAGGTAACAATGGCTTGAGAGTCAAAATACTGGAACAAGTAGACGGTCCTGTTTGGGGGGGGGGGTTACAATAAGCTTAATAACATGAGCACCAGCTATGCAAAGAGGTTTCAATTTATTCCTGATGTCTGTGAAAAGTAGGCTATTTTTCTATGGGGAGGCCCAAAAATATTTCAGTATTTTGGGGGAGGCTCAAGATCTTTTCCATAGCTTAGGGGAGGCTCACTATGACAAACTTTGAGAACTGTTGTTCTAAATCATTAAAACCCATGACATTCAAACAACAGGATTTAGCTACATTCAACCGGGCACCCGTAATTTTACCCAATTCTTGCAATAAATCACAAGCCAACCGAACAGAATTATTATCATGAACTAATAAGCAAATGTCATCTGCATAAGCTATCACTTTATGTTGTAACACTGTACCCACACCTAAAGCACGTACATTTGGTGAATTTTGAATTATTCGAAGCAAGGGATCTAACGTAAAAACATATAGAATGGGACTTAGAGGACAACCTTGTCGTACCCCTTTCTGCATCAAAATTTTCTGTCCCATCCAACCATTCTCATATGGTTTAATGTATGCCAAAGCATAACACAATTTAATCCTCTGTATAAATAATTTTGGAAACCCATACGCATCTAAACAATTCCAAAGAAAAGAATGAGAAACCCCATCAAAGATTTTCGCCTGATCCAAACTTACTATAAAACTTGCTCCTACTGACTCATGTATGGAATTTTTACTTTCCAATATTTCCCTTAATAATAATAAAGCCTCTGTCATACAGCGACCAGGAACTGAACAAAATTGTGTGGAAATAATAAGTTTTGCCATTACGGATGACATTCTGTTACCTATTAATTTGGCAAATATTTTGAAATCCACATTTAAGAGAATAATTGGTCTCCAATTCCAAATCTCATCCCGTACACCAGATTTATACAAAAAAATCATCTATCCTTCATACATAGAAGAAGGTAAAAAAATATCATGCCAAATGTAATTAAAAACCTCCAAAAAGTCCTGTGGAATAATTTGCCAGACCATTTTATATAGTTCTCCAGTCAACCTATCTGAACCAGGTGCTTTGTCCCCTTTTAAGGACTTAATAACCGTATCTACCTCCAAATAAGAAAACGGTAAAAGTAAGTCAGCCTGCAAATCTGAAGATAACTGGGGTAGAGCTGCAGAATTCAATATTTGATCTTGAAACCCTACATCTAGGTCTGGAGTCCCAAACACTGATTTTATGTAGTCCTCTAAAGTCAACATAATACCCACATTATCAGTAACATGACTACCAGTTGATGTAGTCAAGCCATGAAACAATTTCTTCTCTGTTCTTTTTTTGACAATTAATAAAAGGATTCCCTTGTTCCACTTTTCCTTGCGTACCGAAAATTTGTTCCTGCTGTAAAGACAACATTCTATTATACTGATAAAATTCCATCTTAATCTTTACCTTTTGAATGTCTATGGACACATCTTCCTGTCTCAAATGGTGCTTTGTAAGTAATTCACCCAATTGTTTCCTTAGTTGTAAATATTTAGAGTATTTCGAAATTTGCTGACCCCGGCCTACTTCCTTAAAATAACTTTGTAAACAGCTTTTCAAATCCTCTCACCATTCCCCCAAATTATCATACAAAAAACCTAGTCGAAAGTTTATCCTGAAGTATCTCAGGCAAAGTTGACATAACTACAGGGTCCTTTAAAAGCGAGGCATTTAACCTCCAATATCCCAGACCTGCCATTCTCTGAGAGAGAGACTCAACATGTACCCCTATCAACACATGATCTGAAGATTCAATTGGAATTGAAAACATAGTACCTTCGCAATAATGATTTTTAATAAAAATCATATCAATACATGAAGCCGTAGCCTCTATAATAAGTGGGTTTTACCAACTGCAAATTTCCTTCAGACACTTTTTTCAAACCCGTTTGGTTCACCATATTTCTCAAAAATGCTCTATCACAATAGACTTTCTGTGATGAACCTTCTTTCATTACATTAATATTGAAATCCCCAGCAAAAAAAATAAGTCTACTAGTATATAAATAGGGTTGTATTTTTTGCAATAATGCTATTCTAAGAGCTTTTGACTGGTAACCGTAAATATTAATTAATCTACAATGAATATCCTTTATTTCTATGTCCAACAAAAAGCATGTCCAGGTTCAATATCAACCATATGAAAACATCTAACATCAGAAGTGAAACAAAACCCTACTCCACTACAAGTATCTATACCAGACGACCAAAAGGATAAACCTTCTTTCCATTCTTTTGTGATCTGATTTATATCACTAAGGGAATGTATTCTAGTATCTTGTAAAAAGAATATATCATATGGTAGTTGTTGAAGGATCCCAAAAGTAACAAAACGCTTCTTCCTTGATAACACACTATTCAAGTTTAAACTTGCGATCTGCAAACCCAATGGATTAGGGAGGAATAGCTGCTAGTTTACCACTAGATCTGGTCACCCTTTCTTGTGTAGTTTTAGGTTGACTTGCTTTTTTTGATGTAGAAGAGCTAGATGTTAGAGGAGGGAAGGGATCCGGATCAATCCCTGCCATAGGCAAGTCTGAATCCACCTGCTCACACCACGAAAAAACTGAAAATCTATTTGATAAAGGTAAAGGTGAAAGAAGAATCACTTCCTTCATCTGTGTTTGGGACCAGGATTTTAGAGGAAGCAAAAAGCCATCCTCAGTTGCAGTGATACCTGACTCATCCCTTGCATTCACCAAGGGAGAAGCTATGGTATCTGTCTCTGCTATTACTGAAGTTCCTGAAAAAGGCAAAACTGGAGTAATTGCTCGTTGGGTTTCTAGAAAGGCGTCTAATGTCACCGTTCTTACAGGAGAACTTTGTGGAGTGACATAAGGAGTCACAGAGTCAGTTTGCCTATTTTGCAGCTGTATTTGTCTCTTAGAAACCTTTGGGGGAAGTATCCCTGCATTATTTAAATCCATACTTGGAACAGAATTGGATTGATGCCCACCCCGAACTCCAGGTCCCGAGGTGCGGCCACGTCCTCTACCATGGGTCGGAAAAGGACCCTCAGGAGTCTGCTCAGAAGATTGAGCAAAATGTTGTTTAGCTCTATTTAAAAAATGATCGTGATCGGACTCCCCCTCCAAATTGTGGGCAGCCCAGGGGCAATCCTGGAAAGAATGTTCTTCTTCTCCACATAAATTACAAAATGGGCGGGCAGTACACTGGGGAGCAGTATGACCCAACATTCCACAATGGAAACATCTATTCTGCTTGCAATCTACATTGAGATGATCCAGTGCCCCACATTTATAACAACTCTTGGGCTGCCCTGCATAATATAGGACCCCCCGATCTCGACCCAAAAAAAAGGAGCTGCGTAAATGGGAAATCCCAATCTCAGTTTGATTCAGTTGTACCCTGAATAACCAACCACCATTCCAAAATCCATTTTTGTCTATAATAGGTTTTGGTTGTTCCATAACAGTGCATTTCTTCTCTAACCAAAACACAATATCACTAACACAGACCCCCTCATTCCAAAATAATATAGTAACTGTTTTAATAGTTGGTTTAGTCACTGGAATAGCTAAAAAGTCATTCCAAACTCCAAAATCCCAAAGTGTATAATACAATTTCCAAAATTTGTCCAGTGACTGCATAGTGCAAAAACTCAAGTCATATATTCGATCTCCAGGGGCATGTATAAATGCATACACCTCAGAAGGTGCAAAGCCCATAGAGTCCTTAATTAATGTCTTTCCTACCCAAATCCTATCCGGGACTATGGATGCAGTCCCTGTAAACTTGAGACGAACCAGAAAACATCTTTTCGCCGCTTCTGCAGGTTTATGAAACAGTCCTGCAAATGTTTTAGGCGGCTCCTTATTCGGTGAAGTTCCCTCATAATCTCCATTATCATTTAAGACAGAGTTCAAAATAATCCTACCTTGGTTTCCCAAAGAAGCTCCATTGCCATTTTCAACATTGGATTCTGCGCCTTCTAGCACACTAGACCCTTGGGGGCCTTCAAGTCCTTGTCCTTGTACCCTATCCTGAGGAACAGGGATACCTCTGCAGCTGCCTCAGGATCCTTTACTGCGTCCTGCACAACCAGCGACTGAGAGATTTCATTGTGAACTTTTGGGGAAAGACTAACTTTGGGGGCTATAGAACCCGGCAATGGAGCACTCGGGTCTGGAATCCATCGATCACCATCCGAAATCCAGCCAGCATTCTGTAAAGCCAGCCCAGGGGTCCATACAGCATCTGAGTTAGGCGTCTCAGACGTAATGTCATCAACCTGATCCTGGGCCTCTGCCGAAGACAACTCCAACAAAAAAGGGGATTGTACCACATCAGACTCCAAAGGCAACTGTTTACTCCCTCCAGGTAATGGACTCATCAGTGACCTTTTCCGTTTCTTTTCATCTAACGATAATTTACTTGCCAGGTATTCCTGTTCTGCCACAGAAATCAAGTCCAACAGTTGCTTTCTTTTTATATCCAAATCCCTTTGAAGAGTCTCTTCCTCTGAAACTTGCACATCACTAAACTGCTCCGTTGATATAGAGGGCTCCCCAGGTTGAAAATCTGCCCCCAAAACCCGGCACTCCACGCCAGTTGTGGTTTGCAATCCATCCACCTCCTCCAGTTGCTCCACAACACGTCCGTCCCCTTCCATATCCGAAGGCACACTAGACTCCATTGAACTCTCCTGCAGCTCGACTGCACGATGTGCAGCAAGAATAGGGGAATTTCCTTGGTGTCCTGGCCAAATTTCCCTCATTTCATTAAAAATACCACCAACAGCTTAATCTGGTTCAAGGTCAGTTGGTATTCATCTGTATCCCCTTCCCTTGGGTTGTGCCTGCAAATAGGCAGGATTTGTCTAATGCACTTACCTGGTCAACAAATACTAAATAAATAAATAAATTGCCCCCTGGATTTACCAGAAGCCACCTTAGGGAAAAAAAGTTTATTGCAGCACACATGCCTTACAAAATTGTTTAAAAGTTACAGGTATGATGGATGCTGCCAACTCATTAACTCCTCATAATGTGGGGGAAAACATATGTTAGGGGACATTTGGCTACCAGGATAGATTATTGCTTTTTTTCTGCTAATGTCGAAGCTATAGATTTTCGGGTTTTACCTATGAAATTTTCAGACCATTCTATGTTACAACTTAAAATTAGGATACAGGAATCTACATAAGGTGGTAGATAGAGGGTGGAGGTTAAACATTGCATTATTACAGGATAAAATGGTTCAGGCAAATATTAGAGGGGCATTGCAGACACATAGTACTGTTTTTTGCCTATATGATACTGCAGGAGAATGGTGGGAGGATACTAAAAAGAAATCCAGCTTTGTTTTAAAAAATATGGCCAATGAAAACAGAATTTCTCAAAATATCTCTCATTACTGCAACACCGTCAGCATTTGTATTCTTTGGTTAATACTACAACACAGGATTATACTTCTCAAATTACAAAGGTAAAGAACCAGATGAAGGCCTATCAATATGACAGGGCAGCCACACTCATGGCAGCTTTACAGAATGGCACTGTAAAAACCCAGATTGGGGACCCCCTGCAAAGCATGTTAGACTAAAACTTAGAATTCCTGCATTACTGCTTTGAGGGATACAGATGGGGTAGTAAAATCTTCATTACCGGATTTAAAATGTACTGTACATACTTACTTGGATTATTTTAATAATTAGCCAATCATAGATGAATCTGAAATGAGTAATTATGTAACAACATTTGGTACTCAGTTAACTAACTCCACCATACCCTCTATAGATAGCCCCTTTACAGCAGGGGAATTGATGGAAGTAATAAGAGGGATGAGGAAGAATGTGTCCCTTGGGCAGGATGGTCTCCCCTTGGAATTCAATTTGACTTTTGAAGAGGAATTAGTAGACATGCTAATCCCAGTGTATAATGAGATAGATCTTCTGATAATGAGAAATTATTTTGCTCAGGGGTTGGTGAAATTGTTCTTTAAATTAGGAGATAGGACATTATTAACTAATTGGAGACCTGTATGTTTACTGAATACAGACTAGAAAATATTGGGGAAACTGCTTCATAAAAGATTATAGCCTCAGTCATCAGATTTGTTACACTCAGCACAGACTTGTGGGGTGCCAGGCCAGAAAATACAGGATAATCTCATTCTGATAAGGGATTATTATGAGTTTTGCAAATCGAATAATCAGCCTGGGTTTTTGGTTTCATTATACCAGAGTAATGCCTTTGTTAGGATCTCTTACACATTTTTGTTACAAGTTTTGACACACTATGGAGTACCAAAATGGATAGTGCAAGGCATCCATACTCTTTATGAGAATGCATCAGTGATTCCCCTGATAGGAGGGAAGTTAGGGTACCCTTTATCTCCAAAAGTGGGGGTGTTCCAGGGGGTACCGGGTGATAATATTGCGGATGAAATATCGTCGCAAATTAGCAAAGCAGGCTCCACATCATCGATGACAATGTCAGCATGGATATATTGCCACTCAAACTCTCGGCATAGCACACAGCATGACTGCAGTGCCGACCATGACCAGCCATCGACTGGTGCCCCATGCACCATACCTTAGCCAGCCACAACGTGATAGCCACCCCCCACCAAAGCTTGCCGCCATGCAGGAACAGCCCTGGTGCTTAGTGGATTTCTCCACACCCGCAGGTAGCTGCCCACCTCTGCCCCCCAACATACCTGTCGTCCAGGCAGGTGTTGCCTTCACACTGCCATTACTCGGTCGCCCACTGAACGGACTGCATGGGCATATAGGCATGCACCCATGCAGCCTGCTCAGTGGAGGTGGCCAGTCATGGCAGTGTGTGGAGGGCTGTGCTGGCTGCCTGCCTGGTGATGGGGTATGTTGGGGGTGTGGGGGGTGGGCAGTTACCTGCAGGGGTGGTGTTGGGGAGAGGGGTCCCCTAGACACCAGGGCTGTTGTCTACCGCATCGTGGCAAGTTTTTTTGGGGGGGATGGCTATCACATTGTGGCTGGCTACAGGTATGGTGTCTGGAGCACCAGTCGGTGGGCTGGGGTCATGGTCGGCACCTTGCTGAGCCATGCTGTGCACTGTCCATGGGGTTTGAGTGGGCGGTATATATCCATGTTGACATTGTTGTTGGCAATGTGGAGCCTGCTTTGTAATTTGTGGCAATATTTTGTCCACGATATTATCACCCGGTACCGTACCAGGGTTGTCCACTTAGCCCATTCTTATACACACTGGTATTTGACACATGGATTAGGCATATTTCAGAAAAGGTTTTAATTGAAGGACTTCAGTTGCCAGGACAAGCTTCAGAGGTAAAAGGTTTGGCCTATGCTGATGATCTTTGTGTATTGTTAAGGTCTCAGGATAGTGTAGCACAGGTAGTACAGGAATTACAACATTATGGGGCAGTTTCTGGCGCTGTCTTGAATATAGAGAAAAGTGTGGGAATCAACATAGGGCAATCAGTAGCAGCAGAGAGTCTTTATGGGATTCAGCTATCCAAGGACCCAATTAAGATTTTAGGTTTATATTTTTTTGGGGGGTGGGTAATATGACACAAATAAATTGGACAGTGGCACTACGGAAATATGAATGAGGTAGATAAATGGATAAACTAGCTGATGTCCAAAAAAAAGAGAATTTTTATTATGCAACAGTTTTTAGTTCCCCTATTATTATATGTAGGGTGGGTGTGCCCTATTCCCTTTAATATGGAGACAAGAATATTTAGTATTAGGAAAATATAATAGTAGATGTGCTGCTTATGATAGGAGTGCTACTGAGGTATTTTCCACTTGTTAAAAATTTTACCTGTGGCAGGCACGCAGCCATTATGTACTTCAGCAACAAAAAATGACATATTTAGCAATTGGTAAATTGGTTGAATCAGCATGTTTAGAAGTGTATAACAAGGAGTGTATAGTAAGGATGTCTTGATATGTTCTAAGAATTATTTTAAACTCAAAGTGGAAAGGTTTACAGCAGGTTCTATGCTAATTATATTGTGAGTTCTATATTTGTTCTAGGATGGTTGAGTTACACTGTGGTATGTACGGTTTCAATGACCTTTTAACTTTATTATGCCCTTTTTAAATTTTTATTTCTTTATTTTTTTTTTCTTTCGTATTTTTATCTTTTTTATTTCCTTCATTAATGATTTTGGTAGTTCATTTTGGGGACATAAGTTGATTTTGTCTATATCATGTGGAGTCTGTTTTCCTATCTTTGTATTCTTTTTTTATATACATAATGCAATGTATTATGTCCTTTATGATTTGTGCTGAATTTTTCAATAAACAAAAATGCCCCTGATCTTCTTCAGGTACAGATGGATATTTCAACAGCAAATTTTAAATCAGAAATTATAGTCTTAGTAGAGAAAGAATTGCAGGCAAGATATTTACAGGAAGCATCTTGGATGTCTAAAAGAGACATACAGAAAAAATGGAGAAATGTTGATTGTATAACTTGAGCAAGATTGATGATTCCATTATTCTATACAGGTGTGAAATATGATTCTAAATTGTTAATGTTCCTCTGTCTTTTTTATTTAAGCTGTTAGTGTTTGATGGATATATTCTTTTGTTTGTAATAAAAATTCCCCTGCTCTTCTTTGATAAGTGCCATGGGATCTTTTACTTCCACCTTGACAGTGACCAGAGGTGGGCAGAATGGACCTCAGTTTAACGTGTCATGTAAAGGATGACACCTTACCAGTGCAGCACCCCTTCCCCCTCTTTGTACTGCACTACAGTATCAGTTCTGGATATCACCCAAGTAACAGCTGTGGGGCTAGAACCCACAACATTCTGAATTTCAGGACCCAGAGGTGAGTGTGCTACCTATTGAGCCACTGACACTGAATACTCCCATACGGGTGAGGTGGCCACACACAGCAAATGATTCTCCAGATCAAATGCCTTAACAAGTCCACACACATTCCCTCAAACCTCTCTTCTGTCCCACAGCTAAAGCTATGATGTTTTCAAAAGCCAGGAGAGTTGTGTTCATGGTGTGTCCCATCCTAAACCCTGGCTGACAAGGGGTGATGCAATTATTTTATTTCAAATACATATACAATTGTCATTGTGTATGAACCTGTCTCTCTAATAGGTTTGATACCAATAACAAGGAGGATTTTGGTCTATTATTTGATACCTGTTTTCTTCACCATCTTATCATTCTGGACACCTTCCAGATAAAGTAAAATCATCATTTCATCAGGATTCTATCAAACAATTTTGTCAAGTGGGTTAATGATCTTAGCAGCTGCCTTTAGTAATCTTCCCTCATTTTGTTATCTAATCCCCACCTTATTAACATTGATGGTTTTACAGATGTCAGCACCTCTTTGGTTTTTCTTTGGCTTTAATTTGCCTAAATCTAAAAATGGTAAACACATTTTTGATGTTTGAATATCATCATACAGTTTTAAAGATTCCATTCTTTCACTATGAGATACAGTAGTCTAATAACATCTGGCAGGTTTGTAAAATAATCATGAACTATCTTGGCTACTCTTCTTGGTTCATTAATGATGTTCTTACCTTGTTTCAAACTTAAAATAACATTTTCATTTCCTGAATTTTATTTTTTTTAATTAAATTACAATGTGCCTAATAATCCTCCTTAGTTTGCTCATTTTTATTTAAAACATTTGCTTTATCCCACTTTATTTATTCTTAGAATCATTTCTTCATTTCCTAAATACTACCCAATCACTTTCCTTGTTTGCTTTTTTGCATTCTTCCAAATTAAATTTTTTATCCATATTGTTTTTAAGATATGCTCATTTACCTATGATAAATGGTTCTGTCTATATCTAGTTACCTGCAGCAGGAGATGTTCATAACATATCTGATAGAAGCTGCAACTAAGTTCATTTATTGCCATATCTATAGCTTAAAAACAGTCCTCTGTTAAAAATGTTAACATTTTCACTAAAATGCTCCTTTGGATTCATGGAAAACAAATGTTTAATTTCTTTTTCACCCATTATAGTATCGTGCTTGTGCAATTTTGCTGAATCTACTCTCACTTTGATTATTTTTAGGTTTGGGGATGTGAAAATTAAACCAAATATAATACTTTGATTTAAAGATATACTTCTCTAGTCAGTACGATAATCAACCAATTTAATCCCAACTGAGAGACGTAATCTTTCAATTTCTCCCCACAAGTGCTACACCAGTTAACTCTGTAGTCTCCCAAAAGAATAATCTCTCTCCAAGTCATTTCTATAGTAATATGTCACTGGTGCGTGTGTGTCTCTGAACTGCCAACTCAGAGAAAACTTTGTCTCAGTCGGCAACTTTCATTTTGTAAACAAGAGAAAAAGATGAAGGAATATTAAAAGAAATGGGATGGTGTTTAGCAAATGTGTGGGTAGTCACTAAACAGCCTATACAATTTTAGTTATCAATTTATACATGGTGGACTGTAAAAATGTAATATCTCAGAATGTAACTCTTTTATCAAGATGTTTGGGGGAATCATAGTCACAGTTTGTATTTTATTATATAAAAAAAGAGTGGCACTTCATGGAAGTTACCATATCTGGGATGTAATATGCAAAGGAGGGGCATTTTTAAATTAATTTCCCCATGGTGATAAACTAGATTGTATAAAATGGCTGCCAATTTAGATTAGAAAAGGGTTTACTGGTGTTGGGATACACATTATGTGATGAGTTATATGATGCCAGCTCTTCTTATCAGTGTGCAGTCATGGGAAATTGCTGCATGCAAATCAGGCTTGATACTTTTTCCTATCCAACTTATAACAGCAAAGAAGTGCACTATCTGCAGCTACATGCATTCTAATTTATGTCGATAGGAAAGAACCACTTATCCATTTCCAATCCTGCCAGTATCTTCAGGCACGATTTGCTTGCATACCAACTCCAGCCAATGCCAACAGAAGAGTTCTTCTGAGTGCATCTTTTTGGTTTTTTATTCTTTTGGTAACCAGGTAAGCCCACTAGGTACAAAACCTGTTTTCAGGGGCAACCCAGGAGCACTGGGGAGACTTAAGTGACTTGCTCAGGGTCACACAATATGCAAATGGTGGTTGTAGGAATCATACCTAGGTCTACCGGATGTACCAGGCTCACTCGCAGCTCATTACTCTAACCTCCAGGCTATACTGCCACCCCCGCCTACATTTACTCTAGCCTGTACAGTATTATTAAGATGGTACTCTACATTGATACTTTCTCCAGCAGATATCCACAGGGCAATAGTAGCATCTGCATCCATATCCAGTCAATTTCTGCAGGACAGTTGTTCTATCTGCTACATTTTAAAAATGCTGCGGCATACTTTTGCTATCTGTCTCACTTAGTATACAAGGTCTCTCTCCAGCACCACCTCATACTAAATGGATTCTTCTTTATAAGAGGGGAACCTCAGAAAAGCAGTACAGACCAGTAGTCAGAGCACAGAACTGTGAACCTGAAGACTCAAATTTGAATTCCAAGACTGCCATTTACTCCTGATGTGACCCTGAGCAAATCAACATTACCTGCCTCTGCTAAACCCCTCTCATTTCTCTGTAAACAACCCCTCTGCTGTTTGACTCTCTCTCTGTGGCCTCAACATTATCTGCCATCCCTCTCCAGGACTGTAAAACACATTGAGAGGCAGTTTTATATGAAAGGCACTATATAAATCAAAAACCTCCTTCCTTCCTTCCTTCCTTCCTTCCTTCCTTCCTTCCTTCCTTCCTTCCTTCCTTCCTTCCTCCCTGACTAAGTGTCTAGGGATTATCTCATGCAGTAGCTTCAGATATGCATGCTATCTGGTTTGGAATGTTGCGGTTATTGTACACTTGCATGAGTGGTGCAGCCAGGAGTGCACAGTGGCAATAAAAATATTTCAGACCAGACAACATAAATATTTGAAACTACCTTATGGGATAATCAGTGTATACCATGGGAGTTCCTGCTTTTTCTTAGTGTGTCTCTTGCATGTAAAAAAACATACTGTGTTATGTAAATGGATTATCTGTTTACAGATTTTCTTTCTTTTCCACTTTATTAATGAAGCTAATCTAAACTGTTTACTTTTATTGTTAAAATTATAGCACAACTGCTTAACATGCTTCTCATAAGCAGCCAGTTTGTGTGAAAAGCATGGATTGTAGCTTCTATGCAAATAACATAGTCACCATGCAAATAATATTATTTGCACAGTAGCTATGTCTGCAGTGAAAATAACAATCTCGGTCACTCGGCTGAGATTGGAGGGGGGAGATTCAGGAGGGAAATCAGGAGACACTTTTTCATGGAAAGGGTGGTAGATAAGTGGAACACTCTGCTTGAGGAGGTGGTGTTGTGTAGAATGGTGGAAGGATTTAAGAGAGGTGGGACAGAGTGGGGGTGGTTATGGGAAGGAGGGAGGTGGTGAGCTGCAGGTTAAGGGGCTAGCTGTATGATTGAGCAGATTTGATAGACCGTGAGGCCTATTTGTACTGGCATTTCATATGTTCGTATATAGCAACTTTTATCTTCCAAATGTATTTGCACTCCCATAACAAACATACTACATACGTCTATATCTATCTATCTATCTATCTATCTATCTATCTATCTATCTATCTATCGCAAAAAACTGCAGTAATGTACCAGTTAGGGTAACTTAAAGCCACAAAAGTAGGGAAATGTGAGATTAGGGTTTCCAGCCCTAACACCCCTCCCACCCCCCAAGCAACAAACAGAAAAAACAGTACAGCCTTGGGTCTCTGGAGTCTTGGTGAATCAGTGGTGAGGTTTCCTTAGGGGCTGTAAACCCTAATGCTGACCATATTTCATGAACAAACAATGTTGCGCATGATCTCCTTTCTTCACAGGACCCTGCATTAAGAAAGGCACAACAAATTGTGCTGGCAACCTGTAGCAAGACATACTTTCTTACTTTTAAAGAGTGTGTTATTATGAGGCAGTGGCTTGGAGCTGTACTTGTGCATCAGATTGGGGGCTACGGGCTGGGGGAAGGGGTGAACATTAGGGTTGACAATCCTCAAGGAAGACCCCACCACTGATTTGCCAAGACTCCGGAGACCCAAAACATTAATGTTTTGTCCTTTTGCTGCTTGGGGGATGTGGGTAGAGTGTTAGGATTGGAAACCCTAATGTCACATTTCCCTACTTTTGTGGTGTTAAGTTTCCCTCACTGGTGTATTTATGCAGTTTTTTGCAAATCATTTCCTTACTTTTTGAGATAGTATAATTGTAACCTCATTTGACTGAAGGGGCACAGGGGGCCCTGTGCTCCCATCCCTTCATAGATTAGATATATACATGTATGTTGCTGTGGAATGCTGAGCCCTCCAGGACCTCTGCTTGTGTTTCTGCCAAAACATCAACCAAATTGTCAGCATAACCTTGTTATTACTCCACGTCATGAAACCATATTGAGAATTTTTAAATCCCTGCCAAAACATCATTCTGGGGCATCGAAGCATCATTCCATACCACTGGTACGAAAACACATTTTGGCATTTTTAAAAATGAAAGCTGTCGCGATCATGAGATGGTGTAAAAAAATGGCAAAGTTGAAAATGTGGGGCCAAAATATTTAAAATTACCTAAGCTACAAGTGTCATAAAATCTGTATGTATGTACATAACTTGATCATTGTTACATATTTTGACCCCAGATTTTTAACATAGCCTTCTTATGACCCTACCTCATTAGCAAGTGCAGAGAAAATTTTCAACTCCTGCCTAAAAGCTGATGTCACGCAGCAACTGCAGAATCACATTTTGGGCATGATTTGGAAAATGACAGCTGCCACATTCATGAGGTGCTGTGATGAAATGACTACATTGAAAATATGGGGCCAAAATATTGCAAATTACTGAAGTTTTGAGCATGCACTCACAAATGTCAACAGAAGCACATAACTTTGTTGATTTTTAATATTTTATGCTAAATGTTCAACATGGTCTTCTTATGACCACATCTCATGAACAAGGGTGAAGAAAATGTTCATCTCCTGCCTGAAAGGTGATTTTGTGCTGTGATGGCAAAAATCACCTTTTGGGACAACTTTGACTAATTTCACTGCTATTGTTCATGAGGTGGGGTCCCAAAAAAGGCATGTTGAAAATTTGGGCGCAAAAATATGCAGAAATGGACAAGTTATGCCATTAAGTTCAAAACCCCATTGAAATGCATTGAACCGCACATCAGATTTCCTTAGTGCATGGTCTGCCTTTGAAGAATGAAGACATGTCTGTGGTCCAGAAGGGAGTACTGCATTGGACCCCCTGTGAGTAAGTAAGGGCTTTAAGATGTGTTGGGTGGTGGGTGCTGAGTGGGAGGGTTGGCTGGGGGGA
Organism: Neoceratodus forsteri; assembly: GCA_016271365.2. Taxonomy (NCBI): domain Eukaryota; kingdom Metazoa; phylum Chordata; order Ceratodontiformes; family Ceratodontidae; genus Neoceratodus; species Neoceratodus forsteri. Next base: position 1,092,661,811 of record CM028133.1, on the reverse strand, counting down.
CTAACGGGTCAGGAGACATTGATGGATGGTTTTCTTAAAGGGTTTAAAAAATGACGAGGGATGGTTTTCTTTATTTCAGATCAGCGTGGCAATTGCAGCATGAGAGGTGCCACTGGACGCCAAGGAAAGATGAATAAATAACAGGGATGATGTTCAGAGGGTGAGGGGTGCTGCTAGACACCAGGGAAGCATCAAATAACAATGGAGGCAGTGATCAGAGGGTGAACGGTGCCGCTAGACACCAGGGAAACATCAAATAACAATGGGGGCAGTGATCTGAGGGTGAGGGGTGCTGCTAGACACCAGGGAAACATCAAATAACAATGAGGCAGTGATCAGAGGGTGAGGGGTGCCACTGGACACCAGAGAAACATCAAATAACAATGGTGGCAGTGATCACAGGGTGAGGGGTGCCGCTAGACACCAGGGAAACATCAAATAACAATGGGGGCAGTGATCAGAGGGTGAGGGGTGCCACTAGACACCAGAGAAACATCAAATAACAATTGGGACAGTGATCAGCAAGGTGGGGGGGTGCTACTAGACACCAGAGAAAGTTAAATGAACAAGAGGACAGTGATCAGAGGGTGGAGGGTGCCACTAAACACCAGGGAAACATTAAATAACAATGTGGATGGCAATCAGAGGGTGGGGGTGCCAGTATACATCAGGGAAAGATAAATCAACAATAGGGATGGCAATCGGATGGTGGGGGATCCCACTAGACACCATGGGAAGATAAATCAATAATAGGGATGGTGTTCGGAGGGTGAGGGGTGCCGCTAGACACCATGGGAAGATAAATCAATAATGGGCATGGCAATCAGATGGTGGGGGGGTGCCACTAGACACCAAGGCAGCATCACACATACATAAAGGGATGGCAATGGGGTGGAAGGCAGCTAGACACCAGGGAAATGGTGGCTCATTACTCTCACCACAGCCTACAGCACAAATTCTAGTGGTGACTGCAGAAGCCAAGAAAGTCCCACACAGAGCACGTTGACACTTTAAACTCCAGACACTATCACTTCAATTATTGCCTTTCTAAACTGCAGTGCCAAACACTACCCCAGCCTTGAGAAAGTGCTGTTCAAGCAAGAAAACATTCAGCTGGTTTTCATGGGGGGGGGAGGCTCTGGTTCCAGAAATAAAGTTTGTGAATGTTTATCTGTTTGCATTGAGCTGAATTATCTTCCTGGACAGTGACTGTGAAGTCGAGTCCTGTTGTTGGTATTCATGAGTACTATTTATGTTTGGCTTCATTCTGATATGTTCTCGCATAGAGAAAGTGGGTTAAGGACTCCTCACACTAAGCTGGGCACTCTGGATTTTGGGTACCCAAAAAATTTATTTTTGTCAACTGTAGGAAAAAACAAACACCAGAATCTAGCTAAATGGGTCCTGTTTAGCTAGGATGAGGTGTTTGTTTTTGTAAAAAGATATAATTTGCATATATTTTTAATACTTGTAAGTTTAAAACAGTAAAAAGAAAATTGTGGACATCTTGACTGTTTTTTTCCAACGCAATAAGTAAATCATACAAAAAAAAACACTCATGATATTTTCTTTTACCTTTTGCAATTTTATTTTTACCTTTCACAATCGGTTTTCTTACCAGTTGCACCAGAGTATTAACTGCAAAATTGTTATAACTCTAGAATGGTTGAATATTTTTTACCAAACCTTCCAAATGCACACCCATGGCCCCGTCTACCCTGAACATTTTATGAAAAAATTCCACATGGTCTAGGTTGTAGATAAGAGTAAAACACTCCCAATGTTAAGTATAGGAAACCAAACGTGTTTTTTATTTTTAATTTTTTGGCACTCCATATCTCAAACACCATACAAGACACAGTCACAAATCTTTCATCTCCTTGAGATTCTGGCAGCCTGGCTATGCATGCCAAATTTTGGGCTATTTCATCCAAGAATGCAAAAGTTATAAAGGTACAAAAGACGGGGTTTAAAATTAGACAGGCTACTCAACCTACTGCCATTTTCAAACCGCAGTCCAGTTGCTACTAAAGTGGGCCCACACCAAGACAAGGTCTAACCCAAGACTGCTCCACTTAACCCCACCAGGGCCCATTATCATGTCTCTGCTCTCTTGTTATTCTGCTTAGCTATCACTGTGTCTAAGCCTACACCACTGCTTTGCAAAGAATATATGTAACCAATAAAATTAATACTCTGTATAGGTACAACCAATGTATTGTAATGCCAGCACTACTCCACTGCAAAAGATGTTTGTAACTGTTTAGCACTGTAAAGGACATCTAACTGCTTAGCTAACACTCTGTATAGGTATGCATCAAAGTATAATATTGTTTAATAATGTTTGTACATCTACCATCCAACCAGTTATGCAACATTGTCTTTGCTGTACTACTGTCATGTCTGTATTTGCCATCCAATGAGGAGCCTTTGGAACTGAGTCTATGACTCAAAGGATTGTAATTCTGATATTCTAATAAATAAATAAATAAACCCTAACTATAGGGGCACAACTGCGCCATTATAATATATTTATGCAACACTTTTGAGGATATTTTTGGCACTTATCTGTGATACTTTTACTCCCTCTAGACCTAGGGGTAGAACGCACCCCTGATCAGGTGCCCTGCCTGCTGTGGGTGGCATGGCTTGCTGCCCTGTGCCCACCACTACTCCCTTCCCCTCCCTCCCGGTCCTGAAGCTCCTGTCTGGGGAGAAGGTAATCACCAAATCCTCTGCTGCTTTTTTTTAAAACTAGAACTTTTGGTGCTTGACCGCGCTCTTCTCCTGATTGGCCACCCTTCAATGGACTGGGTGCTTGTGGCCAATCGGTTCCACCACTGGCACACTGAGCTTAGGAGTGCTGATTTCTCTGAGCTCTTCATAGCTGCCTACTGACTTCCTGTGCCCACGCACCCTCCCCCACGTCAACACCATTTAAATGCTCTTGCTTAGCCTGCCTCTTGCCTCTATCTGAGCCCCTCCCAGTTTGTACACACCTCTGAAAGTGATATTATCCATTTTAAATATGTTTCTGCTACTGTGCCATTTTCCCTTCTTCCTTCCCCTTAACTCCTTTTCCCTGCACTAAGTACTGTAGTTTTAAGTTCCTTAACCTTGCTGTCTAAATATTTGCCCTGATATCACTAGTGATTTAAGTCCCTGCTTCCTAGCTGCCATAATATTTTTTCTCCTAGAAACATAGAAACATAGAATTTGACGGCAGATAAGGACCGCTTGGCCCACCCAGTCTGCCCATTTCTCTACCTAATGAATAAGCTGCAGATCCTAGTTAAACAGCAGCCTACTTCTTCCTGCCCCCACCCCCTAGAATTGCTTTATGACTGTCCCATGCATGCTTGAATTCCACCACTGTTTTTGACTCCACAACCCTCTCCGAAGGTCTGCCCATGCATCCACAACCCTCTCTGTGAAAAATACTTCCTTAAATTACCTCTGAGCCGCCCCCATCTTCAAATTGTGCCCCTTGTTCTTGCACACCTCTTTTTGAAAGATGCTACCTCTTGGACTTTGTTGATTCCTTGAGGTACTTGAACATTTCTATCATATCCCCTCTCCCTCCTTTCCTCGAGGCTATACATATTAAGCTCCTTAAGTCTCTCTTCATGTGTCTTCTGGTGCAGACCCTGCACCATTTTAGTTGCCTCCTCTGGACAGCTTTCATCCTGTCTATGTCTTTGTGAGATTGGGTCTCCAGAACTGCAATGCAGTACTCCAGATGGGGTCTCACCAGCTGTCTGTACAGAGGATAATAACTTCCTGTTTTCTACTGGTGATGCCTCTCCTATGCATCCCAGTATTCCCCAGCCCTCCTTGCTGCCCTCTCACATTGCTTGTTCCACCTTTAGGTCATCTGATATGACTACCCCCAGGTCCCTTTCCATTTTTGTTGTTGTTAGTATCTCACCCCCCATTGTGTACTCTTCCCCTGGGTTTTTGTTTCCCAGGTGCATTACCTTGCACTTCTTAGCATTGAATCTAAGCTGCCATACATTTGACCATTCCTCTAACCTTGCCAAGTCCCTTCTCATCCTTTCCACCCCACCTTGTGCATCAACTCCTGGGGCTTGCCTGTGCCTACAATCGCTTTACTTCTTATATATCTCATACCACCTTGGGTACTTCGTTTACCCAGGACAAGGCTACTGTAAACAGTACTCCCTTATCTGCCCTGCTTGCCAGGCACTTTAAATCAGCTGCTGCCTGCTCACCTGGCACTGTAAACCAAGTTGCTAGACCAGGAAACACTTCCTACTCTGTCACCTCTTGCTAGGATAGTACAAAAATGAATATACTCCTGACTACTCTCTTAATAGCCTCCGTGGTTGGCCTGCTATTGGTAATTGATTTATCTGCATCTCTGCTTGCTATCGATCAGCAAAGCCTGTATTACTCCTCTACCACGCTAAATCCTTCTGACACCCCACATACAGTGATCAGCCACGTACTGACATTTTCACCCTCAGTCATGCTTGTTCTATTGTCTAACTATGAGTGTCGTTTGCTTGGCCTGTTTGTTCACTCCATCTTTATCCAATTTCCTTCCTGGCCCCACCCCTCCTCCCCTCCCCTCTCCCTCTTTTCCCTCTTGCTCCTTGCTGGTGACATAGAAACAAACCTGGGCCCCACAAATATACATATTGACCACTCTGACAACATCTGGGTAAAACAAGCTGGACTCAGGGTCGCCCACCTAAATATCTGTAGCCTCCCATCTAAGCTCCCAGAGCTTGAGTCTTGGGTGTCCCTGTATCAGCCTCATGTGCTAGGTCTCTCTGAGACCTGGTTAAAACCTTACCACACTGATGCTGCCTATAAACTCCCTGGTTACTCTCTCCTTCAACTGGACAGACCAGGAAGAAAGCGGGGTGGAGGAGTTGCACTGTATGTTCAAGACCATATCTCTGCCACCTCCATTGGCTGCTCTACTCCCTCCTCCCTAAGTGAATGGCTCCTGGTTCAGATTTTCCTGGGTGCTTCCAAAAAAAATTAATCTTGGGTGCTGTTATAACCCCCCCCCCTCAGGAGACATCCCAGGCCTAACTAACTTCCTTGATGGGTTAGGTGGTCTCTCTCATTCCAGAGAAACCATCGTTCTTGGTGATTTTAACCTTAACTGGTTAGGTGCTCCTCAGCCTGAATATGTGAACTTACTAAAGACGCACCTCTTGGAGCAAGTCATTTCCTCCCTGACAAGGCACAACTCCCACTCCTTAACCCCCACACCACAATTGACTGGATTGTAACTAACTTGGTAGACATGATCCTCCAGGCGGGCACTATGTCTGTCTCAATTAGTGACCATGCCCCAATATACATTGTTTTGGGCTCCAAAGCAAATCGTCCCTGCCTAAATATCTGTTGTTTAGAAATTTCAACTGCCCTGATCTTGCAACTGTCCTCAGGGATGCAGAGGCTATAAACTGGTCCGATCTCTACCTACACAAGGAAGTCTCAGCTGCAGTTGCTTCTCTCTCTGCTACCCTCCGAAAACTGCAGGATAAACATTTCCACCTCACAACCAGGAGGATTGGGGGGGCAGAAACCATTGGCCATCATAGGAACTCCTGACACAAATGAAGGACAGGGATCACAAATGGAAAGCCTTTAAATCATTCCCCTCCCTACAACCCTTGAATGCATGTAGAAAACTATGCAATTCCTGCAAACAGGTGGCAAATTCCCTAAAGCGCACATTTTACCATGGCCAGCAACAAGCTTCCCTTAGTAATCCTCATACTTTCTGGGCCTTCTTAGGGTCATTCTTAAACCCCAAGGAAAACAAGCAAATTTGTCAACTCTCATCACCCTTGGACCTTGTCTCTGACCTGGTTCTGATTGCAGATACCTTCAATAAAATGTTCACTGACCTTTCCTCTTACCTCAATAAGCTTCCCCCTCAGCCTCCCCACTACCTAAATAAGCAACCAGATCAGGTCCCCAATGCTTTAAATGTCACCCTGCCACCACCTTTTTATTTCAGGGCCATTGGGCAGAGAGTCACTACTAAGCTCCTAAAGAGTCTATCAGCCAGAGGCAGCCCTGGCAGTGATGGACTCTACACCATTTTTCTCAAGATTATCTCCCCAGCCATTGTTAAACCACTTACCTTCATATTTAACCAAGCCCTCTCATCACCCACTGTGCCTGATACATGGAAAGTTGCACACGTGGTACCTGTCCTCAAGGTAGGTGATTCCCTCTCCCCCGAAAACTATAGACTCATCTCAATCCTCCCACAACTCAGCAAATTATTGGAAAAAAATCATCCACTACCAGCTATTGAAACATCTACAGAAATATAACCTCCTATGTCCCCTCCAGCATGGTTTCTGGAAGCATCACAGTACCTCCTCTGCATTAGCCCTCTTCTCTGATCATATCCTAACAAATATGGATAAGGGCAAGGCCACTGGAGCGGTGTTTGTGGACCTATCCAAGGTCTTTGACCTTGTTGACCACCGTCTTCTACATTCCACAATACTTCAGTTTGGCTGCTCCCCTGATTCCATGAAGTGGTTCCACAGTTATCTCTCTGGCAGATCTTAGGCTGTCCAAATAGGTAAAGACTTTTCTGCTACTCTACCTATCCATATGGATTCCCCCAGGGCTCTATACTTGGCCCGCTACTTTTTTCCATGCTCAACAATGCTCTCCCTGCTGACCACCCAAACTGTCATGCCACTCTTTATGCAGATGACTTAGTCCTCTATCATAGTGACAAATCACTTGATTCCATCTCATCTGCCCTCTCATGTAACTACGCCTCTGCAAATCATTGGTTCCTCTCCAATAGGCTCCTAGTCAATGAAAAAAAGACAAAGGCTATGCTGTTCATCTCAAAACCTTTCCTTGCCAAGGTCACTAAAATCACTTACTCCCTCCTGGTATGTGCCCCAGCTTCCCCCCCCAAAAAATGTCCCCTCTCTCAAGTACCTAGGTGTTACCCTTCACTCCTCACTAACCTTCTCTGACCACATAAACAACATTGTGCAGAAAATACACCAAAAACTAGGTGCTGCTTACTGTATTAAGCAGCTTCTGTCCCCTGAAGCTTGTCTTGCTATTGCACAAGGTAACCTATTGCCCCTTCTTGACTACTGCTCCCCTGTCTCTTCCTCTGTGTCCTCCGCCATACGTTCTTGACTAATAACAACTTACAACTCCATCTGTCACTTTGTTCTTCAAGCCCCCTACTCCACCCACCATTGTTCACGCTACCAGTCCCTAGGGTGGCTCCCTCTGCAAGGTTGCTTTGAGTATGCTATGGGCTGTGTTGTGGACAATGTACTCAAGTGCAACCAGATGTCCCCCTATTCCCCATTGCGCACTCACAGGACTGTCTTCAGGTGTCTCAGGATATTCTTAGTCCTTCCCCTGGAAGTACCATGTGTCTCCACTTTAATGGGAACTAAAGCGTTCTCAAGTCTCTGCCCCCATCATATGGAACAGTTTACCACTGCCTATTCACTTGTCCCCCTCCCACCTGTTCTTCAAAATGAACCTAAGAGCCTGGCTCCTATTTGAATCCCTACACAGCTGTGTCCTGGACAACAAGTAGTGCCCACAAACTGCCCCAGATGTTATGTATCTCTGTCCTATCCCATCTTGACCTAGTAGCTGTCTCTGGTTTCCTTTCTTCTTGACCTACAAGGTATTCTTATCAAGTCTGTCTGTTAGTCTGTCAGCCAGTTCAGGATAAATTAATGTTTTGCTTCTAATTATAAAAGTTACTGCTTATTGTTTTTGTACCATTTATCTTCTGTGATTTGAATTGATACCGCTGCCTCAGCTCAGTTTACATTGTACCGCTGTTGACCTCATATTGAGGTTTTGAGGTTTTGTACAGACATGTTTGACTCATGTTTTGACTTTTGTCTATTGTTCATCACTGTGTAATAGCTACTACTGTATATATAAGTTTATGGCTGTTGAACTATGTTGGTGCCACCTTCTGACCTGGGTCATGTCTGAAAATGGTCCATTGGATAAGCACACCTACCTGGCTAACAAAGACACAAATAAATATATAAATAAATACCCACTACGACTTTTGACTTGTTGGAGCCAGCAGTGCAAGCAGCACACTTTCACTTTCAAATGCCCCTTCTGACTCATGTTCCTGCCCCAACTCTCCCCCAGCAGTCTTTCACTGTAAGCTATACTGACAACCTATCTCCCAAAACTCTCCTATTGTGCTCATAAATCTTTATAATTTTCTCAGCTAAATCCCCATTTCAATCAGTCACTACGTGCCCTCCTTTAACCCGTGTCAGCACTTCCAAATCATTTTACATTTACCCATCCGCAACTCTCCCTCTCCAACCGGCTACTCTCTGCTCTCCCAGCAACAGCAGCACCTGTCAGTTGACTGCTTAGCAAACTACCCAAGCACCCTGCATCTTTCCTTTCAGCCTCAACAGGACCCCGCAAATGCACTTGTGCATAAACACATGCCACAACACGCACAAGCATCGTGCATCAGATATTCAAAAACATTACATGGTCATCCAAAAACTACTCAAAAAAACTAAAATAATTACAGAAACAGCTCTTAAATAACAAAAAAAATATTAAATTTGCCATGCCCCCAAACAGAAATATCTGCGATATTTCTCTCTAGAGCAGTTTGACCTTTGAGATCACTCATGGGTCACCCATTCATGATGTCACAAAGTCAAACTGCACTCAGGAGAAATAACACAGATATTTCTGTTGGTGACATCGCATATCCTATATATATATATATATTGACACTGTTACTGCAGTACTTAGGGTTAAAGTCACAAAAGTAGGGTAATGTGGCATTAGGGTTTCTAACCCAACACTCCACCCCACATTGCTGGCAGAAACAGGTGGGTGTGCCTTGGGGTTGTCAACCCAACATTCACCCCAATCCATGAGTAAATAAGCTGAGATGAATATAGTATATGAGAATGGGGTGAGTGTTTGGGTTGACATCCCCAAGGCACACCCCATGCCTGTTTCTGCCTGCAGGGTTGGGGTGGGGTGTTAGGGTTGGAAACCCTAATGCCACATTTCTCTACTGTTGTCACTTTAATCATAACTAGTGCATTACGAAGGTTTTTGCAATTAATTTCCTTACTTTTTGAGATAGTATAGTCGTATCTTTATTTGATGATGGGAGCGCAGGGCCCGGGCTCTGCACTCCCATTTATCCATAATTTTTGAGATAGTGTAATTGCATCCTTTTTTTTTTCAGTTCTGTTTGTACACCCAAGTTGTCCCTCGGAACTCTCTCTAGCCACTGCCGTATGACTGGCTCTACCTCCCAGACTGAAACTCATTAAAGCCAGGCGGCTCCATACCAGCAATCCCCCTGGCTCTAAGCCCTCTAGGGTAGGGCCACCCACCCTGGTGCCCTATCTGGAATCCAAAGTGCCAGAATAGAGTGGAGGCTGCCCCAGAATGGTGGGTCCGATGGCGGGACTATGGCCAGCTCATAGGAGGAGCCTTCACATATCCGAGGATCAGGGTTTTTTCAGCTTTTTACTCCCCCCCACTGGCTCGGCAGTGCAGTGCACTCCAGCATTGTACATGCATGCTCCCGCACATGCCAGCAGGAGAGCCACCACAGTGGATACCCATTGGTGGACCCCGACTGCTGAAAGGGACTCCCAGTCTCCACTGTGGGTCGCCAGATGGCAGAATCATGACCCCCCCCTCTCCCAGGGAAGGAGAGAAGTCCTCCGGATGCTCAATCCTTCCCTGCCCACAAACCCCTGGTGGCCCAAGTCTGTTCCTGAACCTGGGTCACTGGTGTGGCATGAAGTGTGGCGTCCAGTGCTTCACACCTCAGTGCCACCAGGCCAACTAGTGTAACTGCATCCTTACTTGAGTGTGGGAGTGCAGGGTCCTATGGGCCCTGCATTCACATCCCTCCAGAGATGTATATGTTGTTGCGGAAGGTTCCAGCAACAAGATGTGTCTATGATCGGAGAGTGGCTTTTCATCCTGGCATCTGTACAGGTGAGTGTGGGTGTGTGGGGGATGTGGTGTGATGGTGCTCAATGGGCAGTCGGACTAGGGGCTTGGACTGTTGAGGGAACATTTCTTTCTAGATGTTTAAAAAAACATCAACAGACCTTTTTCTTATTTCAGTAAACACAGCAATTGGAAAGGGGGTGCCACTAGACACCAAGAAAGAATATGTAAGCCGAGACAGAGAAAAAAAAAATCCTACATTCATTGAGAGCAAAAAGTGCACTTCTCAGATGAAGGCACCTGTAATGTAAGTTGTTGTCCATTTTGAAAATATGAGTCCATACTGAAAATGATTAAGTTTAAGTAAAATTTAACAACAACATGATTTTTTCATTGAAATGTTTATTGACAGTAACATAATGCAACATGAGTAATGCAACATGAGAAGCAAACAAATCAAATTTGCATTTGACATTTCAGGAAGAACAAACTGCAGATAGACTCCTTTGCTATGGCCATCCGAAGTCTCAGTGACCACACATACCATACTCAGCACAGCCTTCCATTTACTTTTCTGCATGCAGTCAAGCATTTTTGATCATGTTTTTGACATAGTATTGTGGCTTTAAGCATTCCTTTGTTCATGTAAATTGTAACCAAAGCAGCCTGGAAGCAGAATATACTGTATAGCAGCAAAACAAGCGACAAGCAATAGAAATGGCATATAAGATGGACATAAGATTTATTGGACCTTCACTATGAGATCAATGTTTATCATGAGAGTTGACAAAAAAACATCCATACCATTTCTCTAAATTGGGAGTGCCCATCCGTGGACTAATTTAAACCGGCCCCAAAGACCCATTTTTGGTATCAGGCATGTCCCAGCTGATGATATTTTATTGAATTTTGTGAACTCAGTATTTACTGTATCTGTGTTTTATTCTATTGTTTTTATGTGAAGTTTGCTGTTAAGGCACTTTGGTTTTGGAAAGGCACGGTAAAAATAAAGAATATTATTATTATATTAATACCAACGTGCATACAGTGCATATTTAGGTTTAACAGTGTCAAAAATGCAGAACTTCATTATTCCTTTAGTGTTTCCCAGGTTTTCTATTTGCAGATACATAGACACTGTCAGCAGATAAGTGCCTATTGCCCATTTGAGCTTGTAAGATCACTTTATGCTTTTATAGAAGTATATTGCCCCTTACCCCTGACCTCCAGAATTCCCTTATGTCTATCCCATGCATTCTTAAATCCCATGATTGTTTCAGTCCCCACCATTTCCTATGGCAAGGTGTTCCACTTGTCTACCACCCTTTCTGTGATAAAATTCTTCCTCATGTTTCCTCTGAATTGCCCTTCTCCCAACTTCATCCCATGCCCTCTTGTCCTGGAACATCTTTTTCACTGGAAAATAGTGTATTCCTGTACCCTGTTCCTCCCTGTAAGGCACTTGTATGTCTCTATCATATCCCCTCTCACCCGCCTCTCCTCGAGGGAGTACATATTCAAGTCCTTTAGCTTGTCCTCATAGGACTTGTGATGCAATCGCTGTACCATCTTTGTTGCCCTCCTCTAAACCTTCTCTATCCTATCTATGTCCTTACGTATGTAAGGTCTCCAGAACTTTACACTGTACTCCAGGTGGGGCCTCAGTAGTGTCTCGTATAGTGAAATTATGACCTCCCTTTTCCTGCTGGTGATGCCCCTGCCTATGCATCCCAGCATCCTATTTGCTTTACCTGCTGCCTTGTTGCACTGTTTCCCTACCTTGAGGTCATTAGAGATGATAACCCCAAGGTCCCTTTCCTGCTTGGTGCATGTTGTATCCTCACCCCCCAACTGATATGTTGTTTCAGGGTTTTTGTGTCCCATATGCATTATCTTGCACTTCTTTGCATTGAATTTCAACTGCCAAACCCTTGACCATTATTCAAGCTTCTGCAGGTCCCTCCACATTCTGTCTACACCCTCTGGCATGCCTACTCTGTCACAGAGCTTCATGTCATCAATGAATAGGGAAATTCTGCCTTCTAGGTCTTGCACGATGTCATTGATGAAGACATTGAATAGGACCAGTCCCAGCACTGATTCCTGTGGTACCCCACTGGTCACTCTACCCTCTGTGGAGTGACAGCTATTTACCACCACCCTCTGTGTCCTGCCACCCAGCCAGTTGCCTACCCACTGCACTACTGTCCTGCCCACTCCCATATTCCTCAGTTTGTGTAATAGCCTTCTATGTGGCACAGTGTCAAAAGCCTTGCCGAAGTTCAGATAGGCCATGTCCACTGCCCTCCCCTATCCACCTCCCTTGTCACCCAGTCGAAAAATTCAATGAGGTTGGTCTGGCATAACCGCCCGCCGGTGAAGCCATGCTGCCTTGGGTCCTGTAGTACTTTGGCAACCAGATGTTCCACCAATCTCTCCTTCAGTAGTACTTCCATGATCTTCCCCACTATTGAGGTCAGGCTGACTGGTCTGTAGTTCCCCACTTCCTCTTTGTTCCCACTTTTATATAAGGGAACTACATCTGCTGTCCCCCAGTCTTTAGATGCCTCCCCTGTTTCCAGTGATTGGCTAAACAGGATTGCCAGAGGTTCAGACAGCACCTCTCTTAGTTCCTTTAGGACTCTGGGGTGCACCCCATCTGGCCCCATTGCTTTAGCGACTCATTCTTTTCAGTTCTTTTAGGACCCTTTCCCATGTAAAGGGACTTGTGTCCATTTCTGTGCTGTTCCCACTCCTTGTACTCCCTTCAGGCCCATTACCTTCCTCTTCCTCGGTAAAGACTGAGCAGAAATATCTGTTCAGTATGTCAGCTTTACTGTTGTCATCCTCCACGCGGCCCCCATCCTCCCACTTCAGTCTCACTAGCCTTCCCTTTGTCCTTCTTTTTTCACTTATGTACCTGTAAAAGGTTTTGTCCCCTCTACCCACTGATTTTGCGATGCGCTCTTCATATACTGTACACCATATTGATACCTTATCTATAACATATGTGTGCCACATTCAGAATATGGCCAGGGGTTACATGGAGACTGCACTGATCTGTATTAAGAGAAACCTGTATGAGACTTAAATATTTACAATTTGAGTTACATATAATTTATCTCTCCCAACAGTGGCATGTACTTAACAAAATTAACTTCATGTCTGTCTAACTGTCTATGACAAATTCCCTTTATAAATTGATATGTCAGTCCAACTTGTTGACTGCTAACAGTAACCTTACACTTACTAAAATTATGTTCAATGCTCTTATTAATTTTAATCACTAACCACCATCATGCCCCTATGCCTCCCACCCATACGTGCATTCTTACCATCATTTCCACTACAACTGTAATAACCCAGGAAACATTAAGAAGATAATACAGTTCTGTATTTTTGACACTGTTGGTACTAATTTTTAAAATATGTATCTTTGCAAGTGCAACGCACCCCCCACCCTTCACTCCATACATTTGTATTGTATCCCTGGTGTCTAGTGGCATCTCCACCCTCTGATGGTTGTCCTTCTGGTATTTTGAAGTCCTCTAGTGGCTAGTGCAGCTGTCCTCTGTGAACTGCACTGCTGCCAATTAGGTGGAGGATTGCCTTCAGGGCTGGATTACTGACCTATAAAGCCCTTCATGAATGGGGACCAGTCTACCTGCAAGATCTCCTTGTGCCCATCTCCCAACCTGGGCCCTCCATTCCACTAAGGGTTGCCTCCTTAGTGTTCCCTGGGTTAGGTTGTGGCACTCTGGTGCCTGCCTGATGCCATGGCTTGGAGGGACAGGAAGTGCATCCTCAGGATCATGAGAACATCTGCACGGGAGTCTGAGCTGGATGTCATTGTCCACCTAGGGACAAATGACTTGGCTAATCATGAGATTAGAGCAGTGCAGGAGGACTTTGTAGAGTTGGGGAAGAGCCTAAGACAAGTAGCACACACAGTATCCTTCTCAGAGGTGCTGCCTGTCAATGGCATGGGTGAGGCGAGGGTACTTTACACCATGCAGTTTAATGAATGGTTGAAAAAATGGTATGGAGCACAGGGGTTTGGCTTCATTGGGGGCTGGGGTTCCATCTGGAGGGACACCAGCCTATACTGGCAGGATGGTCTGCATCTGTCCAGGAAGGGAACAAGTCTTTTGAGCAATCAGTTTAAATGTTTCATTGGCAAGCTTTTGAACTAGTCAAGGGGGGAGGCACTGATAAGCAACAGGAAAATCCCAGCCTCTCCCTACAAAACAGGGTACTAAATGAGAAAAAGGCCAAGGTAGAAAGGTCAGTGGGGGATGCTGCAACAGAAGGTAAAGCCATCAGAAAATGGAGAGCAATGAGTACCAATGCCCGTAGTCTGGGTAACAAGCTTCCTGAATTAGTGGCCTTGATGGAGGAGGAACATCTGGATATCCTGGCAGTCACAGAAACATGGTACACACAAAACCATGACTGCGACGTAAACATACCAGGATACACTATCTACAGGAGGGACAGGGAGGGTAAAAGAGGTGGAGGAGGAGTAGCTCTTTACATAAGGAAAGGAATCAAAGCAACAGAACAAAAGGGTAAACAGGGAGGAGAAGAAGCACTGTGGGTCAATTTGGAGACAGGCAATGGCACCACAATACGCACTGGGGTTGTATACAGACCCCCCCCCTCAGGGGGAGGAAATGGACAAGGAAATGATAGAAAGTGTACTTAGAATGGCAGAAAAAGGGGAGATATTGCTGATAGGTGATCTGAATATGCCAGATGTTAACTGGAGTGCAGTTGCAGCAGCCACTTCAAAGAGTGGGGTTATTCTAGATGCCCTACAGGGGGCATGCCTTAGACAACTAGTATTGGAGCCCACTTGAGAGGGAGCAATCTTAGACCTGGTTCTCTCAAATGGAGATGGAGAGAGGATCACAGATGTAGAAGTGGGTAGCCATCTGGGAACTAGCGACGATCGATCAGTATGGTTCACAATAAACACAGCAATAGAGTCAAGCCATACAAAGGCAAAAGTACTGGACTTTAGGAGTGCTGACTTTGCCAAAATGGGTGAGTGCCTAAGGAATGCACTAGCAAATGGGCAGGAAGGAGGGGTGGAAGAATAATAAAAACTGCCATCACAGAGGTAACAAGCCTTTGTGGGAAGCAAATAAACAAAACAAAACGATGTAAGAAACCACTGTGGTTCTCAAAGGAAGTGGCAGTGAAGGTTCAAGAGAAAAAGAAAGCATTCAGGAAGTACAAGGAATCACAGAAGGAGCAGGACAGAGAACTGTATCAGTTAAAGCAAAAGGAAGCTGGGAAGGCGGTCAGAACAGCAAAGGTCCAAACCAAGGAAAAGATAGCAAACTCAGTTAAGAAGGGGGATAAAACCTTTTATAGGTACATCAGGGAGAGAAGGAAGGCAAAGGGAGGGATATTGAGGCTTAATAAAGGGAAGGGGGTGGGCAGAGGGTGACTGTGAAAAGGCAGAGATACTAAACATAAATTTTTGCTCAGTATTTACAAATGAAGAGGGGGAGGTACCTAAAACTAACAATAGAAACACTCTGGATACAAAAGTTAATACCAGCCCATTTACAGAAGAAAGGGTTCTGAAAGAACTCTTAAAACTGAAGGTGGGCAAAGCAATGGGGCCTGATGGGATTCATCCCAGAATTCTAAAAGAACTAAGGGTAGAACTAGTGACACCACTGACTACCCTCTTTAACAAATCATGGGAGGATGGGGTGGTACCCGAGGACTGGAAGAGGGCAGATGTGATTCCCCTTCACAAAAGTGGGAGCAAGGCAGAAGCAGGAAACTACAGACCTGTTAGTTTAACCTCAGTGTTAGGGAAAATGATGGAATCACTTCTGAAGGAAAGAATTGTCGAGTATCTTGAGGCCAGAGTGGCACAGGACCCAAGGCAGCATGGATTCACAGCAGGAAGGTCATGCCAGATGAATCTGATAGATTTCTTTGACTGGGTGACCAAAGTAGTAGATCAGGGAGGGGCTGTGGACATGGCCTACCTAGACTTTAGCAAGGCATTTGACACAGTCCCACACAAAAGATTAATATACAAGTTAGCCAGCCTGGGAGTGGGTCCCAAGATGACAGCCTGGGCAAAGAATTGGCTGGAGAATAGCACACAGAGAGTGATAGTAAATGGAGTCCACTCTGAAGAAAGGGGAGTTACTAGCGGGGTACCGCAGGGTTCAGTATAAGGACCAGTCCTCTTCAATGTCTTTATAAGTGACATTGCAGAGGGACTGGAAGGAAAAGCATGTCTCTTTGCAGATGACACAAAGATCTGCAACAGAGTTGATGCACAAGGTGGGGTAGAAAGGATGAGAAGAGATTTGGCAAGGTTAGAGGAATGGTCAAATGTATGGCAGCTTATATTCAATGCTAAGAAGTGCAAGGTAATGCACTTGGGAAACAAAAACCCAGGGGAAGAGTACACAATGGGGGGTGAGATACTAACAACAAAAATGGAAAGGGACCTGGGTGTAGTCATATCAGATGATCTAAAGGTGGGCAAGCAATGTGAGAGGGCAGCAATGAGGGCTGGGAGGATACTGGGATGCACTGGGAGATCATCACCAGTAGAAAACAGGAAGTTATTATCCCTCTGTACAGACAGCTGGTGAGACCCCATCTGGAGTACTGCGTGCAGTTCTGGAGGCCCAATCTCTGCAAAGACATAGACAGGATGGAAGCTGTCCAGAGCAGGGCAACTAAAATGGTGCAGGGTCTGCACCAGAAGACATACAGTATGAAGAGAGACTTAAGGAGCTTAATATGTATAGCCTCGAGGAAAGGAGGGAGAGGGGGGACATGATAGAAACTTTCAAGTGCCTCAATGGAATCAACAAAGTCCAAGAGGGTAGCATCTTTCAAAAAAGAGGTGTGCAAGAACAAGGGGGCACAATTTGAAGATGGGGGGCGGCTCAGAGGTAATATAAGGAAGTATTTTTTCACAGAGAGGGTTGTGGATGCATGGAACGGTTTCCGGAGGAATGTGGGAGTCAAAACAGTGGTGGAATTCAAGTATGCATGGGACAGTCATAAGGTAATTCTAGGGGGTGGGGGTAGGAAGAAGTAGGCTGCTGGTTAACTAGGATCTGCAGCTTATCCATTAGGTAGGGAAATGGGCAGACTGGGTGGGCCAAGCGGTCCTTATCTGCCATCAAATTCTATGTTTCTATGTTTCTATGAGCATTTTCAGTAGCTGTACCTACCCTGTGGAACTCTTTGCCTAAACAACTGTGGAAGGCACCCTCGGTAGAAAGCTTTCAAAGAGGATTAAAAGTGCTCCTATTTAACCAGGCTTTTATTGGATAAATACTCTGATGTATTGTTTTTACTGTATATGGATGGATAGTTATTACGTGTAATGCTGTTAGCTTCGCCTGGATTTGTTAGTGAATTGACTGTTTTATGTGTTATATAATTGTGTCTTTGCTATATAATTGTTGTTTTTTAAATGATTAAATGTGAAGCGCTCCAAGTTCCTGGAATGTGGCACTATAAAAATAAAGGACTGGATTCACAAAAGGCAACTCAGGATGTAAGGCAACTTGCGTTCAAAACTATGGTGCAAGTAACACTTGTGTTCTGAGTTGCACCATGTTGGGATTCACAAAGGCAGCCTGCAAAGTGCCGCAGGCTGCCTGCGCCCAACTGCACCAATGCACCATAAACCCTCTTGCGACAAGGCGTAAAGGGGTTTATAACAGCAATTGCACCCTGTTCAGGAAGGGTGGTGTCAAAGTCCCCAAATCAGGATTCAGAAAGAACCCCTGGTGGACATCTGTCAAAGAACACTTATGCCCACTATGAGGTCTCATAAGTGGTCTTTGCCATCCACTGGAAGTTGCCAATGTGTAGCCAGTGCTGCACAACTGCAGGGTCACCATGGCTCTCCCCCCAGCTCTGTAACCCTAGTGTGAAGCACTGCCCCCCATGCCCACAGTCACCACAATAGCCAGCACAATGCCCAGTGTTGGCTATCGTCCATCATCCATCTGGATACTGCCAGGTGTGCAGCCCTCTGGACTGCCTGAACACCTCCCTATCTAGCCCCGATGCCTACTTCCCACCCTACACCCACATCCCAGCTCAACAGGTTCCATACACACTGGGTACCACATATGCCCTGACAAGCCATGTGATCCAGTGGCCCCCTCCCCCACCCGACAGCTGCTGTCATTCACAGAACTGCGTATGATGTACAATATGTGCCTCGGTACAGCTCAGTCAGTGGCTGGCCATGGCAGTGAGTGGAGGGCTGTGCCAGTCACCAGTGGGGTATTGGGAGGGGAGCGGGGGCCTCGAGCTGTCGGATGGGGAAGGGGGGCCACTAGACTACCAGGGAGTTATGGGAGTGGATGGTGGGGGACTATTCATATTAAGGAGGATTGGGGCTGGGATTCACACCTGATGGGGATTGGGGTAGCATGGGGGGCATTAAAGCTCCATTCTGTGGGTGTATCTGCTGCCTGCCCCATTTCGTGGCTTGCGGCATACATGGGGGCTGCACCCTACCTTGCACAGATGCTGCAAGCCGCAGGACGCAGGCTCCTGGACCCTGTTTGTTTTTGCATCAGGCACAGGGTCCAGGATGTAGAGGCCATTGTCGCAAGATGCCATTGTCACAGCTTGCGGCAACTCTTTATGAATCCGGCCCAAAGTATCTATCTATCTATCTATCTATCTATCTATCTATCTATCTATCTATCTATCTATCTATTGGCACCCCCCATCTTCCGATGTTGGTCTGACCTTGAAAATAAGAAAAAAGTCCTGCAATGTCTTTTTTTTAGGGCTGAGTAGGCTGTTTAATGTTAATCCCTAAACTTTGCACCTTAATATCTTTGCCCCCGTTCAACAGAATTTCACAAAACTTTGCATGTGTGGTCTTGAGGTGAAGGTGTCTTGATCTGCCAAGTGTTGTTCCAGTCAGGTGGTGGATTCCAAGATCCGGATAGTGTGTTTTAGGAACGTTTTTTGCTGGGGTGTCACTGCTCAGAGCTCAGATGGTTTGGAATTTGGTCTGAAATTTTCAGGGCAGAAAGGGCTTGCCCCAGAATAGTGCCTTTCATTAGTTTGGTGAAAAAATATTAATCCATTCCCACATTATAAGGATTTGAAATTTCAGTTCTGAGCATGCTCAGTAGGATCATTTGGATAGATGTTTGATAAAAAAAAGAATTCTCTTTTTTTTTCATTATTTCTTTGTGCTCCTTCCTCCAGCTGCCCCCATCTGGTTGACCCCCCAGCCCTGTCACCTGGCTCCCTGAGACTTAGCTTGCACCTTCATCCTCTGCCACAGGACATGTGGCATGTGCTCAGTCACTGGTGCAGAGCCTGCGGGAGGCTGGTCTTCATCCTGTCTCCGTGGATTCTGTTTTTCCACCTGGTTTTTGCCCCTTTTACCCCAGGACCATGGCCATTCATGGCAGCATATGCACGTGGAGGTGCTCATGTGCACCAGCACCAAGCACATACTGATCTGCTCACCTGACCTATCGCCAGCCCCTCCAGGGATCTGCTGCTACCAGTGAGCCTTTGGGAGGCAGTGTAGCACAGTGATTCAAGGCTCTGAGCTGCAAATCTGGAGACCTGGGTTTGAATCCCGCAGCCCCCACTTGCATATACTGTGTGACCCTGAGCAAGTCACTTAACTTCCCTGTACTCCCAGGTTGCACCTGTAAACAAGCTTTCAGCTTAGTGTGTCTCACCTGGTTAAACAATTGGAAAACTCAGTGGCAGTCAAGAGCTGGTGAGGCCTACCTCCTCAATCCAGGAGAGGAGAGCTGCCTTGCAGCCACTCTATCCACTCCCAGCCCTCCCCTCCCCCGGCAACCCATGCTTATTCCTGAACATGGGTTGGTGGCATAGTGAGAGGTAAGATGCCTAGAACCTCAGCCCTCTGCACCACTGGGCTGGCTGAAGAATCCTCTTATGTGAGAGAAAATGTTTCTATTATATGGCAGTCATCTTGTTTCCATTAAAAAAAAAAATTGAAAACCTGTAAAAATGATACCCTGCAGAGACACCAAGACATAAATTTAGCTAAACAGGACCAGTTTAACTAGATACTGCTCTTAGTTTAAAAAAAAAAAAAAAAAAAAGATCATTAAATGTGTTTTTAGATCATTTTAAAAAATGTTCTTTCATGAGACGATTTTCTTCTTTCATATGACTCATGAAAGAAGAATACAGCCATGCGAAAGAATTTGGACTAAGTTTTTTCACATTCTTCTTTCATATGAAGGCATCTTCTTTCATTACGCTGACTTTCTCTACAGCCAATGCCCCAACTCTTATATGGCTAAACTGGACACACTCTACCATCGAGCACTGAGGTTTATAATGGGACTCCCCTTCGACACACATCACTGCACCCTATATGCGGCAGTGGGATGGACATCACTAAAGTTCAGGCGCCACAGAAACGCCGCTCTCTGGACCTATAGAGCCATCTCTAATAAGCTGCCTTACTATATCTCCTGCTGTCTTCCCTGAGTATAATTGGGAAATATCGTTAAGAAGTTACTCAGCTATTACACTTAAAGTACCCAAAGCAAAATCCGGCTTCAGCAGGGGCAGCCATAAGCTTAGATGCTACCTTATGGAACAATCTACAAAAAACCCTCAAATTAAGCACTCTAATCGGTATAAATGCTTTCAAGATGCTTTATTTCCGTACAATCAGAGAAGTATGCAACTGCTTCACCCACTCAGACCCAGTACTGGTATATAGCCACGCCTAGACCCAATTTTAAGTACTGACCCCCCAGCTTGCTCCTCACCAGCCTAATTGTTCTCTCTCTTATCCCCCTGTCTTATCAACACTAGGCCCATCCATCCCCTTATTCTTCCTTTCCCAACCTCGGATAGGAGCTCACTACCCTGGGTTGTGACATCCTACCATGCCCGTGCTATAGCATTCAATCCGGGGCTCACATACTCCTTTTCTCCATCCACCTTCTACATCCAGCTTTACCAACTCCTTTCTGTGCACGTGCCTCCTAGCCTTTCTCCCTACTTCCTCCTCTCTCTTCCCTACCTTCACCTCTACCTGGTGTATAGTTTTATTTTATTTTTTCTTCCGTTACTTCCTCCTGCAACCTTAGATAACCTGCTTTATCTTCCTATAGACACTTCTATGTATGTAAATACTGTGTAATCTGTACAATATCTGTATAATTCTATGTACATATGAACTTCTTTTTCTTCCTCTCTGTAAAGAGTATTATCTGTATTGCCTTGTAAATACCTGTGTTGACCTGTATATACAATTGTTCATGCTCCACCCAGGTCCATCTTGCAAATGAGCTTCTGCTCAACGATGAACGCCTGGTTAAATAAAGACTTGATTGATTGATTGATTGATTGATTGATTGGTTAGCTCATGAAAATCTCATGAAAGAAGAATTTGGACTTTTTTTTTTTCACATTTTTCTGTCGTATGAATCAATCCTCTTTCATTAACTCATGAAAACCTTCCCCTCCCTTGCTAAGTTATAAGAGAAGCTAGTTTACTCTAAACCTCTTGACCATCTTGACTCCTCCAATTTCCTTACTACTTTTCAGTCAGGCTTTTGGAAGGATCACTCCACCAACTCTTCCCTGCCATGTGTCACTAACTCAGTCCTCTCTTGGACAGATCAGGGGCATATCACTGCTTCCATTTTCATTGATCTGGCCAAAGCCTTTGACTCATTGTCCCATTCACTCCTTCTGGAGAAGCTGAGCTTAGCTGGACTGTCTGCTCCTAGTACAGACTTTTTCAGATACTACTTAACAGGTCAACAGCAGTCCATTCAGGTAGGAGGCATGTTGTCTCCCTCTCTCCCCATTCAGGCTGGAGTCCCACAGGGTTCTATCCTAGGCCACAGTATATTTTCCATATGCTTAAATGATCTCTCCTCTACTTGTATCAACTGGCATATACACATGTACTGTATGCTAATAACACAGTTATTTTTACCTCCAGTCCCTCTACAACCTCAGTGGAACATCTACTCCAACAGGATTTTGGTACGGTACTGCACTGGTTCCAGGCCAACCAGCTTCAGGTCGCACTAAAAAGACAGTGTCTGTGACCTTTAGAATCAACCAAAAACTGGCAAAGCTCTCGAGACCTACGATCTTTTAAACACTGGATGGCTCCCCTCTTGATGTGGTCCCATCATTCAAGTACCTTGGTGTGGGCTGCCAGGACTCTAAGCTTGACTGCTCCACCCATATTGATGCTATCCATGTGATCTCCACCCCAGGCTGGGTGCACTATACCAAAATAAAGGCGTTTTTTCTCTCCTAGTCTGCTGTGAGCTAATCACCAAAATGGTGCTTACTACACCAACGTGATCTATGGGACTGCTCCCACAACTTCCCTTGCCAGACTGGATACCCTCTGTAATGCCTTTTGTTGCTTCATAGCTAACTTCCCCCATATCTGCACCACTGCTCCCTCTATTCTATCCTTTCCATGTTCCCACTACACTCACATCACCAGTTACACAACACTGTCTTCATCTCCAAGTACTGATTTGGCTTTCTGTCATCCAATCTAACCTCACTCCTCTCTCCTATCCCTTCAGCTCCATGCTGCCTTTATTCAATGGACCAGCACACCTTCTTCACTCCTCACCTGCATTCCACTGCAGGACAATCTGCCTTCTTCTATTGTCGCCACTTCTCTTGATCCAGCTCCCTCTTTCCACTCATTATTCCACCTCTATAGGATACCTCAGGTATCAGCTGAAATGTCTTTTTCAACTAATCTGCACCTATGTTGACTGACAATCCCAATTCTTAACTTGCACTAGGTTTTATATGTCTCATTGTTACTTTGCACTTTATTCCTGCTGCCAATTTGCACCATTATATTTTTATAAAACTGTCTGCCTTTTTCAGCATTGTATTTATTGTATTGATATGCTCTTCACCTCTGTTATGCTACCCCCAGGTCAATCAATAACTATGAAAGAGGCATTTGGACTTTTTTTTTTTTGTGCACATTTCAAATTTAACAAGCCATAACTACATCAACATTTGGAGTTAAGGGACAATCTAGTTATCAAAAAACATTTTACTGAGTATCACAAGACTAACACATAATACCACTCAAACAATTCAGAGACCATATAAAAACACAAAAATGGAAAAATGAAAATTGCCATAGGAGAACATTGAAACTTTGAGAAGTTGTAACTTCATCAGTCTTTGGAGTTAAGGGACAATCTGTACATCAAAAGAAATTTCTTATGGAGGACTACAAAACTAAGTTCATTTGAAATACCAACTGAAAATAGACATATAAAAAACATAAAAATGAAAAAAAAAAGAAAATTCCCATAGGATAACAGTGCAACATTAACAAGCCATAACTCCATCAATATTTGGAGTTAAGAGACAATCCATATATGAAAACAGGTCTCAATGAGTACCACAAGACTAACTTATAAACCCCTCAACAATTCATGGGGTACACACTGCACCCCCAAATTACCTTCAAACTTCACTATGGTGCCGAATCCACAATTAAAGTCCAATCATCATGAAAACTGCACCAAAGGTATTTCTCATCTAGGACTACAAACATAGCAACTTTCAGACCACACTGACAACAACTTATTGACTTATGGCTAAAAAGACAAAAAAAACACATCTTTGTCTATATACAACCAACCTACAGAAGGTAAGAAGAACATTTAACATACATTTTTAAGCAAGCCCCAACAAAAATAAACAATTACAACAAAGCACATCATTCCAGAGGGCCCTGCACTTCCACAGCCAGATGGATGTGTTCACACAGGTCCCAAAGGAATGAAGACATGATTCTATCTCAAAAAGAAAGGAAATTCTTTGCAAAAAAAGCATTAGGGTTGAGAACTTCAAGGAGGACCCCACCCCTGATTCGCTAAGACTCAGGACAGCCAAAATCATAATGTTTTTCCTTTTGCTCCTTGGAGGTGGTGATGGGGAGTTAAGGATAGAAATCCTAACATCACATTTTCCTACTTCTGTGCTTTTATATGAATCATTACTGGTGCATTTTATCTCTCTCTCTCTCTCTCTCTCTCTATATATATATATATATATATATATATATACACAGTATATATATACATTATATATATATATATATATATATATATATATATATATATGCAGTGGGATGCTGTATGATACATCATTTATTTACTTAAGGGCAATTTGATCTCAGGTAACCTCATGAGTGGCTTAAACCATGAGTGACATGCCCATGGGCAAACTACCTGAGTGCAGATAAATGATGCATAACACAAGCTCCCCATCACATATTCCATTTATGCAATAGGAATGAGTTGTGTGTATTGTTAAATTCAGGTTTTTTTAAATAAACTTTTTGAAATTTTCCTTGTTCTATTTTGTCATCTGTCAGTAGTCTGCCAAGTCCGTGCTCCTTTAGGAGTTCTGTTTGTAAGGGCATTGCCATGGCTGAGACATCAGGATGTTATGTTGTCATTCTAACATGGCTCCTGATTAGTTAAGCTATGTGAGCCCCTGAAAAATTCAGAAGAAAATGGTAGACTCCCTTAGTGAGAGGACTAGAAAGATTGAGTCATTTTACTTTGCTTAACAGAAAGTCATTTGATCTAACAAAAATATTGGACTGTTACTGCCGTTCAACACTTTTGTTTAAACTGTTTGTTGCCATTGTAAGTACAGTGGGGAGTGAGACAGTACTGATGAAATTGGATGTTCTGAGAACTGCTGAGGGAAGCGAGAGCCGAAGAATCCAGTGACGTGGCAGTCATGCAAGTTCTATAGAGTGTTGCTTCTGGTAGGAAAAAAAAATAAAGATGCCTGCATTTTTTTATTTAGAATGCTGTTTGTTGCACCAGCCCAGTGGCACTGAGGGCTGAGGCACTGGTCACCGCACTTCGCATCATCCCAGTGATCGGTGTTTGGGAACGAGCATGGGTTGCTTGGAGTTGGCAGGGTAGAAGAGGGATTGAGCATCCAATGGACTGCTCTCCCTCTCTGGGGTGGGGGGGTCCACAACAGTCGGTGCCTGATTGCCCCCTAGTGGAGGCTGTGGGACAAGATGCATGCTGTACTCTGGGGAGGAGTTGGGGCAGACACCAGGAGGGAGGAAGTGCGGATGCATGCACGCTCCCCTCCGTCAGCATCAGTGCACACCCGCCAGCTCAGGGGGAAAAAGAAAAGCGAGAAATGGCTTCCTGATCAGGTGGCTTGATGGCTTTCCAATGGTGCACTGGCTCAGGGAGACTTACTGATCTGGATTGGGACAGTGGGTGAGTTCGGGGGCTCCCCGCCATCCCGCTGTGGGGGTAAGACTCAGGCGATAATGGCAATGTCCCTAGGAGTGTGGGCACTCTGATGGTGGCCGGAATCCTAGAGGTTGCCTTGATGGGAGCAGATCAGGCAAGCAAGCAGCAATAAGGCAGCTAAAAAAACAGAATAGAATGCTGTTTGTTCTGTGTTGCATTTGATGATTCCAGGTATATGTCAGAGCCAGGGAGACCGATAGTGATTGGGCAGACAGTCGGGAGAGTGGGTGAGAGAAAAGAGAGGTCAAAGGAAAAAACAAAGGAAAATGGTAAAATTGAATCCCTTTTGCTGAAAAAAGAAAGCTTGCTGGGATTTAAAGCAAGTGATTTGTGGCAAGTGACGGAGGGCATAGATACCTTCTTGTAAAGTTGCTGGTTAGAATGAGTGCATGAGAAAACAAAATGACAGCAGGAATGATAGAAGTAGGGCCAGCCACCCGGGGGGGCAATGATGTAGTAACTGTGGGCCCTATGCTAAAAAGGGTCAGATTACGCATGTGGTTCCACCTATGTAGAGCATCAGCGGCAGTGCGCGTGGTCATTATGGTGCCAAGTGCATAGATCACTGTCATCTCTTTTAGTGGGGGTCTGTTTCCCATACCCCCTTTCTAATGATACCAACTCTGGGGGTGGACCCTTGGAGAAGGGCATAACTGCATTTGGTACCATAATGACCAGCCACTGTAATGCCAGTGCTCAGTGTGTTGTATGGGTGCCTATGCACCGCATAGGCAACCCTACTTGGGAATGCCACACTGCATGGGTCCAGCAGACCCCTGGTGACATTCACTACAGGTGCACCAGCCCCTTGTGTACTGGATTCCCTGGGTGCCCATGCAGCTACGTGCAACAGGCAGTACGAGAGTGTGTTTGGGGGTGTGCCCACACTCCATGCCATTCACTAAGGTATGAAGTGCCGAGCCAGAGGGATGCAAGTTACATGAGGGGGGACAGAAGCAATAAGATAAATCTTACCAATCGACACGCAGAGACAGTCATACACTGGTGTGGAAGCTGGCTGCTTCCAAGGATCCCAAAGGGGTTTTGCTGTGTGCTAAGATTATATACTTCAGATAAGAGACGTCTGGTTACCGGAGTAACAAGCTTACAGACATCAATATGTCTCTGTACTCGGTATACCATTGGTCAAAACATGGGCGTCTACACCCAGGACACTACCTTTTGTATCAGTTATAGGTATTTGCTAAGTAACTACTTAGAAAAACAATAGGGTTCTTCTCATAAATTTTGCTAGGCTAAGCATACTGACTTTGGAACATAGGTGGTGCTACAGAACACAGAATATTATATAATTATATAATCATGTTATGTTAGGCTGCTAATCTCACAGCTATCATTAGAATTTCTTCTAGTACAATAATACACATTTCTGGCTAACTCATTAGGCATTTGGTGGAACAGGAGATTCCTGACTAAGCCCTAATATAGAACAACACATCAGTACATTAGTGATAATTAGTGCATAATACATGATAATACAGTCTCCCTTGTCTGTCATGGTAGTAGTGAGTGTCCTTATATGGGACGGCAGGGCAGGCTGGTCTAACATATTCCCCCTTTATTGCCTGGATATGAAAGGCAACACTAACTAGGGTGGTAGGTAAGTTACTTTGTTACTGAGTGTGATTCATACAGAAACTTCAATTGATTATGATGTGTCAAGGTTTTACATAAACAAATCAATGTAAGAACAAGGAAAATAATAAGAAATACTTGGATTCATAGATTCATAGATGTGTCGGCAGAAAAGGACCCTCCTGGCCCATTGAGTCTGCCCAGTGCCCCCCTCTACTTGTCCGCTCCTCCAAGTTTCCCCCCTCCTCCCCTTGACAACCCCTTGTATTTGTCCAAGGCCTTCTTGAAACCCTCAACTGTACTGGCCCTCACCACTTCCTCCAGCAGTCCATTCCAGGGCTCAACCACTCTCTCTGTGATGTAATATTTTGTAACGTTTCCCCTAAACCTTCCCCCCTACACTTTCAATCCATACCCTCTAGTTCTTGTAACTACCTTCCATGAAAATAAGCTCTCCCCCACTTTATTGATCCCCTTCACTGGATTTAATGGATTCAGTAGAGACAAAAGTAGGTAAAACGCCCATTAATAATGTTTCCCCACACTAGTGAGATCTTGATTTCCTGATTATTTTGTCCTTTTTGACAATGTATATGCATCAAGGGACTTTTTAAATGCATCAAATATATTCAGCTCTATTATTTCCTGAGGTAAATTATTCCATAACTTATTAGTACGAACTGTGAAGTAATTGTCCATTTTGTTTGTCTTGGCCCTTGGTACCACAAACTGTTTATTATGGGCATGTAAATTTAGAATTCTCTTATGCGGTTGAATCCCACAACCCGATGCTAAGTGAGGAAAGTATAAGATCTTAAGCATCACGAGAATAACTCCATGTAGCCATCGCTCCTGAAGTGAGAAAAGATTGGATGCACTAAGTCTCTCTGGATACGATTTGTATTTTAAGTGGGGTATTAATTTGGTTATCCTTTTTTGCACCCTTTCAAGTAATACAATATCCCCCTTTAAATATGGGTTCCAAAGCTGAGAACCATAATCCAACAAGGGTCTAAGTTAGGACTTATACATTGGTAACAAACATTGTTCAGATCTACAAACAAATGCCCGGGTAATCCCGTTGATCATTCATACTGCTAAGGTTCATACTAAGGTATCTGGAAAGCAAGATAGCCTATTGGCCCATAAATGCTCATATACTAGTAAGAGTCAATAGTATGCCAATGATTTAACAGATAATAAATATTCATCCAATCTTGATTTGAATTGTTCTTTATCCTTACTAATAATAATATGTAATGGCAGATTGTTCCAAGGTTTAATCACCCTTAAGGTAAAAAAATATTTCCTCTTAATATAATTGAAGGATTTACCTATCAGTTGGAGAGAGTGACCTCTAGTGTTATAGGATGAATCCTTGAAATGTAACCATAGATCAGTCATTAGTACCGGGTCCAGGACTATATCATTAAGGAATAATAAATCTCCACATAACCTGCGAGTTAATAGGGATAACAGATTAAGATTAAATAATCTAGTTTCATAAGGAAGTTGGTACATGCCTCTCAAATGTTTAGTGAATTTGCACTGAACTCTTTCTAATTGGGACATCTGGTACAATGCTCTTAACCTGCCCTCCCTATCCTCCACGACATTGGGAGCTTTCAAATCCATACTTTACGAGCACCTCACAGCCTCCAGCTCCTGTGACTGCTTTGAATAAAGTCTCATCCCTCTGAGTGCACTTACATTTGTTTCATTCAACCACCATGGTCTCCTCTTTGACAAAGACAACCTGAGTACCACTAACCTGGTTCTGTCTGCTCCTAAACTTCTTATTTCTCCCTCTTCCTCCTCAGCTCTCCAATCCTTATTCCTTGCCCTTGACACTGCCTCTGAGTTCCTTTTCCTTTTCTGTACATAAGTGTTACTGTTTAACTTGTGGCCTTGTTAAACAGCTTACTGAGTGTTTGTAACACTGTCTACTATGTTTTTGTACTTAATGAGGTGGAACCTTTGTAAAAGCGCCTTGGCTCAAAGGTATTAATTCATAGAACAATAAACTTCAAACTTCTAACTAATTGGTTTATATTAGTTTTCTTATAAGGACACCAAAGCTGAGACACATATTCGAGGCGAGGCCTAATGTATGCTCTAAATAATGGCATTAAGACCTTTGGATCTCTTATAGAGGTATTTTGTTTAATGGACCAGGTGATTTTATTTGCTTTATTTACTGATTCATTTATATGATGAGAGAAGTCCATATTATTTGAAATTGTTATGCCCAGGTCTCTTTCATCAGTAGTATCACTGAGTGGTTATTGTCCCAACATATATGTTTTAGAGGGATTTGTATGACCAAGATGCATAACCTTGCATTTGGAGTTGTTTAATTTCATAACCCATACAGTAACCTATTCAAAGATTTTATCTAGATCCTGCTGAATTGTGTCAAAATCATTAATACTCGCATATGGTCCACCGATTTTTATATCATCTGCATACTTAATAACTATCGATAGGCAAATTGATGTTAAGTCAGATATAAAGGCCTGAAACAAACATGGACCAAGCACTAAGCCTTGGGGGACTCCAATGGTGACATAGTAGTCAATGTCAGATAAACATCTATTTATACTAACTCATTGTGTATGATTTGATAACCAATTTTTAATCCATATAATAATAAATTTGTTTATTTATAGATTTTGTAACTTTATTTCTAAGGCCCAATGTGGCATAGCATCAAATGTCGTGATAAAATCAAAAAAGATGACATCACAAGGTATTCTGCTATCTATTAATGAACTGCTGTTTTCATAAAAACTCATCAGATTTGACAGATAGCCTCTACCTTTTCTACAATCGTGCTGTTCCATATCTGAATTGTTCAATATAGGAGTTAGTACAGCTCTAGTTAAACTTTCAAAGATCTTACAAATCAATGACGTAAGGCTAATTGGTTGATAAATTGAGCAGTCTGATTTTAGACCCTTTTTATATAAGGGGACAACATTTGCAGTCCTCCATTACATTGGAGCAAAACTCTTAAGCAAGCATGACACAAAATGTAGTTTTGCATTTTTTGTAATCATTCTACAATGGTCAGAAGAGAAAAGATTTTTGTTGATTAATATCCTAGGTCCTTTTCTGATTTTGATGATTGAATAGCCATATTATTTATAAAATATGAATAATGAGGATTAGGGTTTCCAAAGTGCATCACAACATATTTCTTTGAATTAAAGGACATGGCATTTTTAACAGCATATTGTTCAATTTCCAATAAATCATTTACAATCCCTAGATGTTTAAGAAAGGTATCCACTTCTCCCCCTAATGTGGTATCATTGGCAAATTTCATTATACTGCAAGAGATGTCCTTATCCATGTCGCTAAAAAAGATACTAAACAACGTAGGTTCCAGGACTGAGCCATGGAGCACTCCACTAGTAACACCTCCCTCAAATGATGAAAAGCCATTCACAGCGACAAACTGTTTCCTGTGAAGAAGCCAGTCTTGTATCCATCTTACAAGAACTGGCGAAGAACCCATAATGTTCAGTTTATCAATAAGGGTAAGATGGGGCACAGTGTCAAACGCTTTTTGGAAATCCAAAAGGATAACATCATATGGTATATTCTGATCTAAGTTGGTACTGACTTGTTGGTAGAAAGTTATCAAGTTTGTAGTGGTAGAATGACATTTCTTGAACCCATGTTGATTAGAGTCATGTAGTCCCAATTTATTGATTTCAGACTCAAGACATTCCTTATTTAATTTTTCCATTAATTTACAACAAATACAAGTAAGGCTGATGGGTCTGTAATTCTCTACCTAACTTTTATTTCCCTTTTTGAAGATAGGGATAAATATTGCATTACGCCAATCTTCTAGTACATATCCTTCCCTTAATGACTGATTAAATATCAACATAAGTGGATAAGCAAGTTGAGACGACACCTCCCTTAGAAACCTGGGGTGAATAAGGTCTGGCAGGCTGGAATTTGTTTTGATTCCTTTAAGTAATTCTAGAACTTCCTTCAATGTAAAAATGTAATGGTCCTCATTTACAGTGTTATGGACTACTTTATCAGGCTTCCCTTTGACAGAGAATACCAAGCAAAAATATGCATTAAAATAATTTGCAGTTGTGAGGTCATCCGTTATAGTTGTTCCATTTTGTACAAGTGGCTCAATAACATGGGGTACATTTTTTTACTGTTAATATATGAGTGAAGGGCCTTGGTATTCTTATTATGAGTTACTTTGAATTCCAGATTGTATTTTGCTCTCTTTGTTATGTTTTTAACCTTTTTTTGTTTATTTTTATATTTAATTAAATTTTTTGATGATGGCTCTTTTTCCAATTGTTTATACTGTATTCCTTCTCTTTAGATCGAATTTGTTTCTGCATGGCTTTGGTTAACTAAAAGAAGACCTTGCCATTATTGTTATATATCTTTTTAAGAGGTATAAACTTGTTTTCTAATTGTAATACTGTATTATATCCTTTAAGATATCCCAAGATTGATTCACGGATTTCTTTAAAAAGGTACTATCCCAATCTAGGGCATTTAGTATACAGTATTTTTAATGTGCACAATATTAACCTTACTGTAGTCCCTTATTTCAGTAGAACCATAATATTTGGACCGGGTTGCCATTATTTCAAAGAAAACCATGCTATGGTCACTGTTGCCCAGGGGAGGTAGGGATTTGACATTGTAAACTTCTGCTTCTTGACTTGTTATTATCAGGTCTAAGATGTTAGTCCCTCTCATTGGTTCATTAACCAATTGCTCAAGTCCATTTGTAATAAGGGAGCTAAAAAAATTAATGTTCAAATTCATTTGAACCTGTTAAATTAATTCAGTCAATACCAGGGAGATTGAAATCACCTTCAATTGAAACCTCACCAAGGTTAGACGCTTGAGATATTTCATTTAGGAGCTGGATATTCTATTCCTGGCTTGAAGATGGAGGTCTGTAGCAGTTACCTAATATAAGTTTTGGCTTTCCCTTAAATTGAATACTAGGCAACATACTTTCGCTAGATTCATTAGAGGGGATTAAATGATGGGAATAAATGGGAAGTGATGTTTTCTTTAACATAGATGCAATCTCCCCCCGCTATTCTATGTTTTCCATTATTGTGATATAATTTGTAGTTTGGCAAATTATTCATCCATTTTGGTCCATCGTCCTACCATGTTTCAGTAACTGTAGTGATATCCATATCATTTCAATTAAGTAATGTTATTAATTCCGCCATTTTATGTTGATTTAAACTGTGTGCATTCAGCATGAGAATTTTGCACTTTGTGTCCTTACCTAAGCTTCCTATCTTTTGAGATGGACCTTGGGTGATCCTCTCTCCCCATTTAATAGTTTAAATGATCACATATTAACTTTTTAAATTGATGCCCCAGCATGGTGCTTCCCTGCCTGCTGAGATGTAGACCATCCCAGCAATACAGATTATGTCTACCCTCATAGTGTTCCCAATTAGTAATGCACAAATAATTGTTTGAGAGACACCATTTCCTAAGCCATTAGTTAATCACTTTAATTTCTGATGTCATAGAATAAGTGGTTCTAGGGACAGGTAGGATATTGGAGATACATATCTCACATCCTTTTCTTTTAACAGGTTGCATAATGCAGTGAATTCTTTTACATAGAAACATAGAAACATAGAAGTTGACAGCAGATAAGGACCACAAGGCCCATCCAGTCTGCCCATTTCTTTTTCTACCTTATAAATGTGCCATCGGTCTTTGCTCTGTCAGTGGCCTATCTATTCATAGTCATTTGTATTGCTCCCTTATGCCTATCCCATGCCTGTTTGAAGCCCTGCACTGTATTCATAGCCACCACTTCTTGTGGTAAGCCATTCCATGCATCCACCACCTCTTTCTGTGAAAAAGAATCTCCTCACATTCCCCTTAATCAGCCTCCTCTAATCTCATGCTGTGTCCTCTTGTCTGCTATTTTTCTTATATTTAAACATGTTAGACTCTTTCACCTTGTTTATGCCCCTTAAGGTGTTTGAATGCCTCGATCATATCACCTCTCTCCTCTTTTGCTCAAGGGTATACATATTGAGCTCCGTTAATCTGTCCTCATATGTCTTCTGATGCAGTCCCTGCACCATTTTGGTTGCCCTTCTCTGGACTGCCTCCAATTTGGATTAATGTCCTTGTGAAGGTGTGGCCTCCAATACTGCACGCAGTACTCCAGATGGGGCCTAACCAGGTGTCTTGTACAGAGGGTTGCCTCCCTCTTACGACTTGGTGATGTTCTGCTAATACACTTAACACCCCCCTAGCCTTACCTACTGCTTTTTTAATGTCTTCAGCCCCCTGCGAATTGATATTATTCGTTCCTACATGTAAGATAACTAGCTGATTATCTCCAGCATCCTTTAATATGTTGTTCATCAGGGAAGTTAAGTCAGAGATTTTTGCTCCTCTATAACTGCAGCATTCAATGTTTTCTTTGTCTCGATTGCAGACAATCCTGTCAATATGTTTAATCATTGAATCTCCTAAGACAAACACCTGACATGGAAGGGGCTGGGTGCATTAATTGGGGCAGTCTGGGTGATCAGGGGGAGGGTGGGGAGGGTTAATGTTATTGGCCTGTTCGAATTGTATTAGAGGCATAGATGGAATTATTTCTATAACTTTCCCTTGGCTTTTAGGCACCCTGGAGTCATTATCAGGAGATACTAGAATTGTGCATCCCTGTAAGGTGGGGGGAGGGGATCAACCATAGAAAAGGTGGAAGCAATGGGTACAACAGTCATACTAGGTATGAGGTTATTACAGGGAACCCTCTGAT
The DNA here is from genome assembly GCA_016271365.2 of Neoceratodus forsteri. Taxonomy (NCBI): domain Eukaryota; kingdom Metazoa; phylum Chordata; order Ceratodontiformes; family Ceratodontidae; genus Neoceratodus; species Neoceratodus forsteri. Next base: position 1,092,628,103 of record CM028133.1, on the reverse strand, counting down.
TTTGATTATCTATGCTTGTATGAGAAGGATTCTCCAAGTTTCCGTCTGTGGTGACCTTGCTGATAGAGGAACTATTTTCATCTTCTGTGTCCTTGGTGTCATGATCTAGAGGTTCAAATCTGTTAGACAGTAGCAAAATATGTAACTGTGCTTTATGCCCCTTTTTATAGCTACGTCTGTTAACAACTTGTGTCCACGAAGGATCATCCTCCAGTTCTTCATCCTCTTCTCTAGTTCTTTTCCTAACTGGCATTCCTTGAAGTGGACAAGTTGAAGATTCATTAATAGACCTACTATTAGTGCTATTTGAAGTTGATGCTACACATATCTCAGGTGTATTTCCTAGCATCTGTTCTGTCCTTGTGTGCAGGTTTATACCTTGTGTGCCCACAGGACTACCATTCATAATTTGAGCCTGATTTCCTAGCCCGTTAAATCTGGTGATCATATCCTGCTGTCGTTGTTCTAGCCTACTCAATTTATCATTGTAAGTGTTTATTTCTAACAATAGCTCATTATTGGTTATACATTTTCCACAAGTAAAAGTATGTATTTAGAGATATCATCCACCAGTTGATACATTTTACAACTACTACACAGAATTCCAGTGTCCCCATCCAGGGTTATAAGGGTAGAAACTAGGGCTTTCATCATTTTTTATTTTATTTTTTTATTTTTATTCTAGGACCAAAGTGACTAGTGGGTGCAAATAAATTGGGGAAAGAATACAGTAACTCAGGAGCAAATTTTTGTCAAGACTACTGTTTGTACCTTTCAAACAAAAAATAAAACAATGCTCACACTTCCCCAAAGTGTACTGTTCTTTCCTCCTAACTGTTTGGTTGCATGTACTTTTAAAGCTCTATCTTAGATGTTTTGTAAGTCAATCCAGATCTTAACAGGAGTAATACAAGCAAATGCATTAACTTTTAAAAGCTAGGAAAACAAGCTAAGGTTGATTACCTGTGGTCGGGGCCACTAGAAAATTGCGGAAAAGGTTACCCACATTTGCGGATCGTTTTGCAAAAATTGTGGGAAATTGTAGGGATTCTACTATAGATCCTGAGTGCTTCACAATACATCTTTTAATTTTTTTTGCAGCATGTATTAGTCAGTATAAATTGTTAAATAAATACACTGACACCTGAATAGGTTTAAAAGATAAAGAAAAGATTGTTTTCCAAAAAAATACTAAACTGATAAGCTTTCGTAAGTGTTGCCTATCTTCCAAAATTTAAAAGCATCTGCCTCATACAGTTCTAAATAGATTCTATAAAGTGAGCCACAGCAAATCAATATTAAATAAAGCCAGAAGAAATATTTTTTTGTTTGTTTCAGGCTGTAGAATAATGAAGTCTAATCAATAGCTGTTTACAGTGCTCTGTCAGCTATTCACCTACTTTGGTACATGAAAACATAAGCAGATAAAGTGAATAACTGAGTTTTACTAAAAAGTTATTAAAGTGTTTAATGGTCATAAAAGCATTTAATGGTCATAATTTGTACTGTAGGTACTGTACACTATTTTTGAAATCACATATTTATGAACAATTAAATCTGGGGGTTATTGGGGGTGGCAGTATAATCAAGAGGTAAGAGTAACAAACTGTGAATGAACTGACAACATCTAGCAGACCTGGGTTTGATTCCCACAACCTCCACTTGCATATTGTGTGATTCTGTGCAAGTCACTTAACTTCATCAGTGCTCCTGCACTGTACTTGAAAACAGGCATTTGTGTCTAGTGGGCCTTACGTGGTTACCAAAAAATGTAAAAAAAAAATACCAATATATTTTTACTGCATCATACAGTAGTCAGGGTACCCTGTAATTTACCTTTGTTTTACTCTGGCTGCAATGATTGTGTTTAGTTAAAGATAAATATTCAGATACAGTTTGTGTTTTATAAGCTTGTTTTTAGACTTTAGTCAGATTTTTATTGTAGTCTTTGCATGTGAGCATCTAGGGGTAGTTGCTAAGAGTGAAATCACTGTTCACAGCTAGCTTATTCAGTTTAAAATTGGCAGGGCCATCCAAAAATCCTCAGCTGTTTGAATAAAAACTAGTCTGAATGAAAGTATGCTCACAAGAAATAACTTGCCCTGCCATTTATAAAAAGGCTACATAGTTAGCACACCATTTAAGTGAAATATGCACCTTTTCTCCCATCTTTTGTTTCGGTCTGTGTGGCAACAAAAAGTTTTCTGATAGATTGCTTCAACACAAAACAAATGTTAAGTGTTTAAGTGTACTTATGCTTGGCCAGTGGATTTTGAAACCAAACAAGACAAGGATTCAAAAGAAATCAGTGTCATATAAACCCCTTGCTCTACTTTGCACTGCATTGTTTTGGCTAAACACAAGTCTGTATGCAAAATTGTCAATACATCTGAGAGTATTTTATTTAAAATGTTAAAACTTTTTATACAGTTCAATATAAAAACTCAAAAATTTCAAGAAATTGCGGAACATGTCAGTTTTTGCGGAGAATGGTGAAAATTGCGGATTCTGCAAAAAAATTGTGGGCGCAATTTTTCAGTGGTCCTGCCTATGGGCCACTGCTCACTGCTGTCACTGCAGACACTGCTGATGTGCTTGTCTCAGCTCACGTGATGTGCGCTTGCCCCTGCTTATGCTGGCTCCGCTCACAGAAGGGCTCGATTTAGATATCCCATGATCCAGAAGTAGACATAGAGGGTCACACAACTAAAGCCACTCGGAAGATATTTAATAAATCTCCTAGAAATTATAGCCTACATCTGTTTTAGTTTGGGCTCATTCACCCAGTAAGGACCCCTTTAGTTAACAAATATCCCTTCTAAAGGTAGTGAAAATTGGCCGCAGACAACCTTTTGTAATCTTGGTAAACACCTAGGACTACACCTCTGCTGGAGCTTCCTAGTTTCCTGGTTCCTGAGCCTTGAAGAAGTATAGTACATCAGCCTACCCCCCTGCACATTCACAGGCAAGAATGATTCAAATTTCCATAGCACAATAAAAGAATTAAAAAATGCTGCATGCTTCTCTCCTTTACTGTCTCACAGTAACCTGTCACGCAATTCCAGCGAGAGAGTACACTACAGCACGAATCACATACTTAAATGTTTCGATCATGTCCCTCTCTCCATTCTTGTCTCCAGAGGATACAAATCCAGCTCCTTCAACCTCTCCTCATATGTCTTCCCACTTAGCCCATGCACCATTTTAATGGCCCTTCTCTGCACCCTTTCAATGCCATCTATGTCTTTTCATAGAAGGGGCCTCCAGAACTGCACCCCATACTCCAGGTGTGGCCTATACATGGAACTGTAGAGTGGCATCAGCACCTCCCTCCTTCTGCTGGTTATCCCCCTCTCTATGCATGCTAGCGTCCTGTTAGCTTTTCCCACTGCCTCGCTGCACTGGGTCTCCACCCTAAGGTCATCAGTGATTATAACTTCTAGATCCTTCTCCTGCCTGGTTGCAGCCATTATCTCCACCCTCCCCAGTGTGTATGTGGTATTTGGATTCCTCCTCCCCAAGTGCATCACTGTGCATTTCCTGGCATTGAATTTTAGCTGTCATGTTTCTGACCATTCTTCCAGTAATATTAGATCATTTGTCATTGCCTCCACCCTTCCCCCAGGGTGTCCACCCTGTTGCTGAGTTTTGTGTCATCCACGAAAAGGCAGACCTTCCCCTGAAGCCTCTGCTATGTCGCTGATGTAGATGTTAAACAGAATGGGCCCCAATACTGACCCTTGGGGGACCCCTCTCATCACCCCTGTTTCCCCAGAGTGCACCCCATTAACCACCACCCTTTGGCTTCTACCTGTCAGCCAGCTCTCCACCCATCTTGTTATTTTCTGCCCACCCCTAGACTCCCCAACTTATTAACTAGTCTTTTGTGGGGCACTGTGCTGAAGGCCTTCCCGAAGTCCAGATAGGCCATGTCCATTGCCCCATCCTGATCAACCACCCTCTTTACCTCACTGAAGAATTTGATCAGGTTCGTCTGGCATGACTGACCTTGAGTATAGCCATGCTGCTGAATGTTTTGCAGCCACCCCCTCTTCCAAATAGCTAACCACCCTTTGTTTCAATATTATCTCCATTACTTTACCCACCACCGATGTGAGACTGACCGGGCAATAAGTGCCCGCCTCCACCCTGCTGCCACTTTTATGAAATGGCACCGTATCTGCCTTCTTCCAGTCCTCCAGTACCCACTCTGTATCCAGGGACAAGTTAAATAACCCTGCCAATGGTTTCGCCAGTACCTCCCTCAATTCCCTGAGCACCCTAGGGTGCAGGCCTTCAGGGTCTATGGCCTTGCTTGCCCTCAGCTTACCTAATTCCTCCCTTACTTCTTCCACAATGATTGGGCTAAGATCCACCCCCTATCCCCTTTCCCTTCTCACTCAGCACTGGCCCCCTTCTCTCCCCCTCTGTTGTGAATACCGAGCTGAAGTATCCATTCAGCACCTCAGCTTTCTCAAAATCCCCTTCCACCTGCAATCCCCTCTCCCCCTTAATTCTTACTATCCCCTGCCTTTCTTCCTTCTTTCCCCTATGTACTGAAGAAATGCCTTTTCCCCTCCATTTAGCCTGCCTAGTAATTCTCTCCTCTGTTTCTGCTTTAGCCTTCCTAATCCTCTGCCCTGCCACCATCAGTTTCTCTTTGTAAGTTTCCCCATCCTCCCTCCCCTGCATCCTTCTATATCCCCTGAATGCCCTTTTCTTCTCCCCTGTTGTCTCCCTCACTTCCCTATTGAACTACAGCAGCCTCCTCCTCCTTTTGTACTTCCTTACCCTCCTTTCACATCCCTCTGTCACTGTAAGGAGCCCCCCTTTAATCATTTTCCATAGTTCCTCCACCCTCCATCCATCCCCTCCCACCCCCACCCCAATTCCTCCCAGAATATCTCCCTAATCATGGGAAAATCTGCCCACCTGAAGTCTAGGACCTTTGTGGTGGTTTGACTAGCCTCATAGCCTGCTCTGACCTTGAAGCCGATTGTGCTGTGGTCACTATCTCCCAGGCTGGCTCCCACCCCCACTCCCTCCATGCTATCTCCATTGGTTAGGACCATGTCAAGTATGTTTCCCTCCCTTGTGGACTCCCTGACTAGCTGCTGCAGGACGGCATCCTGTAGTGACCCTAGAATCTCTCCACTTCTAGTTGACCTTGCTGATGGGATATCTCAGTCTATATCTGGGAGATTTAGGTCTCCCACCAGCAGAATCTACCCCTTCCAAGCCATTCTTTGAACCTCCTGCAGCATCTGCATGTCTGTTTCCTCACTCTGCAGAGGGGGTCTGTATACCACCCTTAGTCTTAATGCTGTCTGGGCCTTCCTCAACAGTGTGACCCATATGTTTTCCACTTTTTCCTGCTTTTCCATCCCTTCCATGCCCTTGATTCTCTCCCTGATGTATAGTGCTACTCCTCCCCCCTTTCTACCAATCCTATCCTTCCTGAATAACCTGTACCCTAGGACCCCCACTTCCCAGTCATGGTGCTTGGACCACCAGGTCTCAGTTACGGCTAAAAGATCTAATCCCTCCTCTTCCATTAATGCTTCTAAATCTATCATCTTATTCCTCAGGTTTCTGGCATTTTTGGAAAGTCCCTTCCACCAAATTCCCTTCAAGTCCCCCCTACCCCCCTAAACATGTTTTTGCTGAACATTTCTTCACTGTCTTTTGGGGGGGGGTGAATGCCTCCCGAGACTCCTGTCTTTTGGCGCATCATTTGGTGAGTCATTTTCCATCTCCCCCCAATTTAGTTTAAATCATGTGTTTGCTCAATGAATTCCTTCAATTTGATTCTCAGTGCTGCCTTTCCCTCCCTGTCTAGGTGTCGTCTGTCCTGGGTATGTAGGCTTTCATCATTCCATGTTGTCCCTCAGTCCCCCACTAACTCATACTCCCTCTGCCTGCACCATCCCACTAGCCATTGGTTGAACTCTCTGATCCTTTGTTGCCTTTCAGTGCTCACTTTAGGCACAGGCAACACCTGCAAAAATGCTACAGATCGGAAACTCATGCTGCTACAAAACCTAGCAAGCACTGTGAATCTCGCCTGTACTTCCAGCAGGCTGTTCCCATCCAAATCATTTTTTCCCAGATGGAAAATCAGGTGTGTTTTCTCATCCTATGGCCTGCCCCATGATGGAATATGATGAATTGCCTCTGATGCTGTCATACCCGGCAAGCACTCCACCCAAATTGCACTACCCCTGTCCCCCATTTAATTCCTCTTAAAATGGAGTCCCCAGTGAGGAGAACCCTGCCCCCATTTTACTTTTGCTTATTAATTGCCTTTTCCTTACTCCTAGTTCTAGGCATCCCTTTTACCTCTCTTTTCTCTTCAACTCCTTTGATCTCCTCCCACCCTGAGCCCTGCCTCCCTTACACTCCCCACTGGTGTTACCTGCTTCACTACTCCTCCTTGCATCTCTAACATCTGTCACTATCCCCCCCTTGTCTTTCTGTTGCCAGTGTTCCCGCCTATTTCCTCTTTGAGTTGGTAACCTTCTCATTCACATCCTCTGTTTTGCCCTCTAGGCACTTGCTGTCTTGAGCCTCTCCTTTATCTCCTGGCCTCCTTTCAGCTTCCCCCTCTTCCTCATCCTTCTTTATGTTACCTCTCTCCTCCTCTTGAAAACTCAGAATCCTTTCCATGCTCAGTTCTACCCCTTTCTGCTTTGTCACCATCCCCCCATGTTCTTAGCTCTCCCTTCCCTTATGTTTATCCCCTTTTCCTGGGCCATGCCTATTGCTCCCCCTGGTGCTTTTAGCACTCCCTTCCCAGGTTTGCCTGCTAGAGGAGTGTACCTGTTGGACACTGTAATGCCTTTCCCATCTTGTGACGTCCTACCCCCTACTGCTGAGATATGTGGTCTTCCTTGAGGCTCCTTCCCCTACTTTTTTCTTCTTGCCAGGCATACCTCTCCTCACCTCCTGGTCTTGGACCCTTTCTTCCCTGTCCTCCCCCATCCAGCCCCAGGTCTCCATGTCCCCAGCTGATCCCTGTTGTGTATCTATGTTCATTTATGTTGGTCCTCGTGCCTGTTGTGCACCTAACTCCTGTCCTGGCACCTCCCCCCCGTGTGGCCTGCTTGTTCCACCTCGTGTCCTTTCTGTCATCCTGCCTCCTGTCCCCTACCTGTTTACCTTCTGTGTTTCTCCTTTCCAGTTCCCTTATTTTCCAAGACATTTACCTTTCTAGCCACGATAGTTCAGCCTCAAGCCTCCCTAGCCTTTGACAAGCTGGGCACCCCCCCAGCCTCCGCAGAGTGCTAATGAATATGGCTGCTCCACAGTTGTTGTACCCCACAGTTCTCTCTCCTCCATGTCCCCTACCTCCCTCCCTCCACCGGCCCTCCCTCCCCTTTTGCTGCCACTGACCCTCCCCTGGTGTACCCTTATACTCTGCCCCCCTCCACCAACTTCCGTGATCCCTCACACTGATCCATTCCCCCATCTCTCCCTAGTATTTCTCTTGCTCCATGCAATCAAGTAGAAATAACATCTTCATAAAAACAAGCTGTATCCCAACCCTTCACCCTGTGTAATCAGCTCACTCTCTTAATACCCCTAAATGATATTTGCACAACCTTTATGATGATTTTGCTGCACACACACTTTACCTACTGTCCCTCTTTCCTACATGGCCATCTTTACACATTAATTAGTCTCACCACAACAGTTTCCCCAGTTCAAGATTTGCTTGCAGATGTGAACAGCTGCCATTCTGCATCAAGTCCTTCCACACCAAAAGAAACACTATGGGAGCTTTAAGCTGCACTGTCCTTTCAAACACTTCTAACTACTCTAAGCAGCAATTGTATCAATCCTAATCAGTTTAAGCAGCCTGCCCCTAACCCAACCCTAGATATTGATATATGTTAAACAAATCTAAGGATTTCAGCTCTTAAACTGTACTTACCCCAACACATCCTTAGATATTGCTAAACCATTTCAACAATTCTAAGAATGTTAGCACTTTAAAACAACTCTATGAATTTTAACACTTCAAGCAGTAATGACCCTGAAGTACTTATAAAGCTTGCTACACATTTCTAAGTAGACTGCCTTTAGCTTCATGAGTTTAAACCATTTAAACAATTTTAAGAATGTTAGCAGTTTATGCAGTAATGACCCTGAAATACTTTTAAAGCTTGCTGCACATTTCTAAATAGTTTATCCTTTAGTTCCATGAGTACTTTGCAATGTCAGTGGCTCAGTAGGCAGCACACTTGCCTCTGAGGCTGGGAGATCAGAGGGCTGTGGGTTCAGTTCACACATCTGGCACTTGGGTTAATATCCCAGTACTGACACTGTAGTGCAGCATGAAAGGGGTGCTGCACTTCTGAGGTGCCGTCTTTTGGAGGAGATGTTAAACCAAGGTCCAATCTGCCTGGATTGGTGGTAGTTCAGGTGGATGTTAAAGATCCCATGGCACTTATCGAAAAGAGTTGGGTAACTTCCCTGGTGCCCTGGCCAAATTTCCCTCATTCACTAAAAATACCACCAACAGCTTAATTTGGTTCAAGATCAATTGCCATTCATCTCTATCCCCCTCCCCCAGGTCATGCCTGTAAATAGGCAGGATTGGTCTAGCGCACTTACCCGGTCAACAAAAACTAAATAAAAAATAAAAATACTGCTCCCCCTTTCTTACTGTACCTTAGTTGATATCAAAAAAGCAGTTGCCCATTATTGCATGTCTCACCTTTAAATTGTCATTGTTCTTCCGTGATGCCTTTAATCTACAAGTCTCCAAGATAGATAGATATTTTATTTATAAAGCTCCCATTTCCATGGACTCTGGGTGCTACACAAACAATTCAATAACACAATTTATACAGGCAGCAGCTTAAACACAAACTAAAATTCTATCCATCCCTTTAAAACCAATCAGCTACTAAAAGCCTGCTGAAACAGATAAGTCTTTAATGCTTTCTTAAAGGCTTCAACCGAGGGGGCCTCCCTTAAATAATCAGGGGCAGGGAGTTCCACAGAGTGGGCATGGCCACTGAAAATGCCCTATCTCCAGAATGCAGCGGCCTCGCGCTGGGAACTCCAAGGAGGCCCCCCCAGCAGAACGGAGTGCCCGAGGCGGACGATAGGGAACAAAAAGATCTTGCAGATAGACAGGTCCCCTTTCATGTAGCGATTTGCAGGTCAGGAGCCTGACCTTGAAGACAATCCTCCACCTGACTGGCAGCCAGTGCAGTCCATGGAGGACCAGGGTGATATGATCACTTCATCTCACTCTAGTCAATAATCTTGCCGCTGCACTCTGCACAAGCTGCAGCCTGTGGAGGTTGCCCCCAGATAACCCTAGGTACAGGGCATTACAATAGTCCAGCCTGGAAGTGACAAAATCATGTACAAGTGTGGTTGTATCCTCCACTAGAATCAGGACTCGAATTCGGCCAATATTCATACTAACATACTAACATACTATTTGCCAGCAGATTAGGCCTTATGGTCTATCAAGTCTGCTCGAACCTAGATCCTTAGTTGGGTGCCGAGACCCTCCCATCCCTTGTGCTCCAGAAACCCCTATCATCCATCCCCACCCCCGGGACAGGCTATCATCTGATACATCCACTTTCTGTGTCTGTCCCACCTCTCTTAAATCTCACTGTGGATCTCTGAACCACCTCACCAGGCAGAGCATCTCAAGGGTCCACCACCTCTCAGTGAAAACCTCCTCCTCTTTTCCCCTCACCCTTCCACCTTCCAACTTCAAACCATGCCCTCTGGTGATGCCTCCTGCTTTAGTCTAAAGATCCCTCCATGTTTACCCTATTTATTCCCTTGAGGTGCCTAAGACCTCAATCATGTCCCCGTCTCTCCTCTCCTCCAATGAAAACAGGCAGAGCTCCTCAAGTCTGTCCTCGTAAGTCAAATCCCTAGCCCTCGTATCATCTTTGTTGCCCTCCTGTACCTCTCCAGGAGCTGTATGTCCCTCTTCAAGTGTGGTCTCCAGTACTGTACACAGTACTCAAGGTGTGGTCTAACCAGTCCATTGTACAGCGGCAGAATCACTTCCCTTGCTCCTAGAGGTGATCCCCCTTGCGATGCATCCCAACATCCTGTTTGCCTTGTAGCTGCTCTCCTGCACTGCTCAGTATTATTCATACATGTATCCACCATGACCCCTAGGTCTTTTCCCTGTTGAGGCTTCCAGCACCTCCCTCCCAGGGTGTACCTGTGTTTAGGGTTTCTCACCAAGATGCAACACCTTGCACTTGGTGATATTGAAATTTAATTTCCATGTGTGAGCCCAGCTTCCAGTGTGTCCAGGTGCCTTGCAGGCCAACCTCCCCTCTTCTCCCTCAACTACTGCTCCCATCTTGAGTCATCCATGAACAGACTCATTTCACACCCTATACCATCCCTGATGTCTGATATGTATGCATTAAACAGGATTGGACCCAGGACCGAGCCCTGTGGTACCCTACCAACCTCTGTGGGGTTTGAGAGCTCCCCACAGACCACTACTCTCTGAGTGCGTCCAGCTATCCAGTTTTCAATCCATCTGACCATCAAAGGGCCTACTCCTCAACCCCATCAGTTTCTCCACCAGACCATTGTGGGGACAGAGTCAAACGCTTGCTGAAGTCCAAGAATAATACATCCACAGGCTTACCTCTGTCCAGTTCTGATGTTACCCATTCATAGATCTCACAAGGTTGGTTTGACATGATCTACCTGGCACAAACCCATGCTGCCGACTATCCAGACCTCCCACCTCCTCCAAGTAAACCCCCAATCGTTCCTTTAGTATAGTCTCCATTAATTTTCCCACCACCGAGGTTAAACTGATGGGTCTATAGTTTCCTGGTACTTCCTTCGACCCCCCTTTATGGATTGGTACCACATGTGCCTCTCGCCAATCCCTAGGTACCCTCCCTGTCTCAAGTGACCTGTTGAAAAGCTCCGCCAGGGGTGCAGCAGTATTCCTTAGATGATAAAATCCACTCCCAACAACGGCTGACACCTGAGCATCAAGCATCAACCCATCATCAAGGATCACACCCAAATCCTTCACCTGACTAGACAGAGTAAAGGGAACACCCCCAACACAAGTTCAGGGGGTAACCCCTCACAGTGCCCTCCACCCTGAGGAACTAGATCCACAACAAGTACCTCGGTCTTGTCTGGGTTGAGCCTAAGACAGTTTTGAGTCATCCAAGCCTGGATCTGATCAAGACAGCTTTTAAAAAGAGTCTGACACCCGGGTATTGGGCGCACAGGACAGGTACAGCTGGATGTCATCTGCATAGCAGTGAAAACACAGCCTGTACTGCCTGATAATATACCCCAGTGGCAGCATGTACACCATGAACAACAAGGGCGACAAGACCGAACCTTGCGGTACCCCACAGCACAGAGGTTTTGGGTTAGATGAGGCTAACCCCATCATCATCTTCTGCATTCTGCCTGTCAGGTATGACCTGAACCAGTTGATGACATTACCACACAGGCCACACCAGTGCCATAGGTGGTCAAGCAATACCTCATGGTCCAGGGTGTTAAATGCTGCAGAGAGGTCCAGGAGGACTAAGATGGTCTGGTCTCTCCTGTCCCTCATTACCAGGAGATCATTAAGCACCCTCACCAGGGCAGTCTCTATACTATGTCCTGCATGAAACCCAGACTGGTAAGGCTCATAGGTGGAGGAAGAGGCAATATATCTCTCAAGCTGCATGGCCACCACTTTTTCAATAACCTTCCCTAAAAATGGCAGGTTTGAGACGGGCCTGTAATTGCTGAGGCAGTCCGGATCCAGGGAAGGTTTTTCCAAAAGGGGTCTTACCAAGGCCTCTTTCAATGCCACTGGGAAGACCCCACTCCTCAAGGAACTCCAGACAACCCCAGCAATCGCAGGCCCAACCAGGTCCAAACAACCAACCAACAGTCGGATCAGACCTGGGTCCAGTTCACACTGGGTTAGCCACAACTTCAGAATTATTTTCACTACCTCCTCCACCCCAACCAGCTCAAACTCATCCCAGGCAGGAGGAGTGTTTTGACTCTCCCCAGGCCAGTCCATGCATCCCCTTTGAGAGATACTTGAGGAGACCTCATCCCTGATAGAGGACACCTTGTCAGCAAAGAATACAGACAGTTCCACACCCCTTTCTCTATTCAGATCAATCTCCTTAAACTCAAGAGTAGAGCCACACCCCTTTCTCTGTTCAGTTCAATCTCCTCTAACTCAAGAGTATTTAAGCAGCAGCAGTGGAGGGGGTGGGTAGGGGAGCATTTTATTCCCCAGCTGCTTTCTGCTGAAATGCAGGTGCTGAGTTCAGGTGCCTTTTTTAAAGCCTGGATGGCTTTTGTTTCTGGTGCCTCTGGCCCTGATTAGCTCACTGGGCCTCCTCCAAACATGTGGCAGATTGGAGTCGCCTGATGCTTCTTCCTGCAGCCAGATTGGAGCTGCCACTAATCCACTCTTCTGCAGCCAAAAATGCTGCTGAATGCACCTCTAGTCCTGAGTAGGGACTGCGCTGAAAAAATGCTGCTCCTCTCCTTGGCTGAAATTGCTGCTGAACTTCTCTCCCCAGCTGCTGTCTGCCAAAACCCTTGAATAATAACAAAACTTCTGAATGTCAATTGTAATCAACTATTGGTCAATGCGGTGCTAAGGTCACCATCATGGAAAACAGCATTTAATGAATTGTCTGCTTTTGTAGCATTATTACTTATGTGAACTGAGTGTGTATCCTTTATCTCTAGTAGAGATTTGGGGTTCAGGGTGAGTGGATCAATATGCACATTAAACATAGGTAAATATTGGGCTGGAGCATACAGACAGTCACTCAGGGTCACTATTGATATAATCATGTTTTGGGATGAGAACTGGGGTGATAACTACATGGCCAGTGATAGAGCTTTCCTGGGACACAAAGCAGAAGTTTGGGAAGGGTTTCGTCACAAGTTAAATTTCCATAGCAGAAAGTCTTATGATTGGTAACAACGCTGTATTGTCCATCAGATTTTATTTATTAGCTTTTGTTTACCAGGAAAGCACACTAGACAAGAAATGCCTATTTTCAGGCACAACCCAGGAGATTACAAGTGCATGGCTTACAAAACAGTGTGAGGGAATTACAACAATGTGAAATGCAAGCAATGAGTAGGGTGATACAAATAAAAAGGTACAGGATAAACAGATATGCAGCTACATCAAGGGTAAGAACAAGAAAACAATAGTACATTTCATAGAAATGTAGGTTACTTGAACTTGAGGAAGGCACCACTTCATGAGCTGGGCTAGGCAGGTGATGGAAGTGTTCATGATGCAGCTGATATGGACGTTATCTGAAGAGGCATCTCTGGAAACAATGCTGGAGGCATTGGAGATGGGTATGCCTGACTTGAAGAAACAATCTCTGGATGTGAAGAAGGCTTTGGAGCTGAAGAAGGCTTTGCAAAGTCATATGAAGTGTCATTTAGGTCATTAGTAAACTCTAGTGACCAGTCCATTGTATCAGATGAGTAACCACAAACTGGCATGGTTACATCAAAGACATCACATCTGCAAAGGTAGCGATATCCCCTCAGTCTGTATGTGGAGCAACTCAGGAGTTGAGTCAAGGATGAAACACCAGCAGTGGAGGGAAGTTGATCCATTCTTTGTGGATGCTGCCCTCAATATGGTCGATGGAGTGAATGACAGCAAGCTTGTCAAAGACCAAAGAATCCTTGTCAAAAACTGGAAGAGAAACTGTGAAGGTGATATACATTGTGTCTTTAACGCTGCAATGGTTTGCAGTGTAGCAAGATCCTTGATTTGACTGGGGTGTAATGTAAAAAAAAAGCCTCTACAAAAAAAGAGTCATCTAGGGGCGCGATGGAATAACAGATAGCACTGTAATTTTTCTCCAAAACAAACTTTATTCATATTTCTTTAAGGCCCATTGCTCAACGTTTCACCTACACCATATAGGCTTCATCAGGAGGTGCCTCTTAATATCTTTATCAATGGCTTGGCTTCCCTTTGTACCATAAAAATTCCCTCTGAATGGGGATAGGTCAATCCTGGTTGTCATTTTGATAAAGACTTCCCTTTATATTTGCTGTTTTATTTTCCTGTTTTAACCTTTTTATCCTTCAAGAGCTTCTTTCAAAACAAACCCATACTATTTGCTTCAGAACACTACTCTAATTCTTTTACATATTCTATCGTAGCTTCTCAGGACATACAATGGAGTGTAACGTAACCCAAATTTCATGCAGTGGCCAGGGAAAATAATACAGGCTTGTCCATACACTTTACGGTGCAAGTTTGAGAAGTGCAGTGGGGGCAATACCATTTAGCCACATGCTTATCTTGGATCAAATCTGGGATCCTCCCTTATTCCAGATCCCAGAAGAGAATAGTGATAGTTGTTAACTGCAAAATTACCATGGGCTGAACATATTATCTCCCTGCCTACGTGCTGCTCATGTAATTCTTTATTATTCAAAGCAATCAAGTAGTTCATTTTATTAAGAGTTTCATCAAAAAAAGTGCTATACCATGCATATTGTAAACTGTAAATCTCTCTTCTTGTGAGAGTCCTTCTATACTGTGTAGCATTGGTGTTACCACATTTTCTGCTAATTTAGAATTGAAGAGATTATGATGTCTCTGAATTCTGACCAAATCGGCACCATTCCAAATTAAAATTCCTGAGCCAAATAAACCAGTAACAGTGCCAGCAATTCCAATCACTGTACTCAAGGAAGGACTGCTTATGGCATTGAGGCTGAAACACTCCCTGGTGTTCCATTGTATGGTACCCTGCTACAGGGTCTTGTGCCCTAACTTGATAGGCTGCCATTTGTAGAAGCACATTGTCCAAACTGCACCACATTCCAGTGGGTGAGGCTCAGTACCACTGGCACATGCATGTGTTGCACATTGTTAAGTAAAGTTTCAGATATCGAAGTTGCTACTAGGCCACTCTCTGGGCAAGGCTGCAAGGTGGGACATTGAAGAGGAGAGTTTTTGTTAACTGGAGTCACTGTGTGAAAAAGGGCGGTGGAAGCAATTGTGTGATTGTAGCATATCTTTCATACAGTTGTATTATGAAAATGTGTGCAAAAGTCTTTATTAATCTTTGCTGTGAGACTGTAAAGTCGTGTATGTTGTGGTATAACTTGGCGAATGCACAATGTTCCATTGGGGAAGTACGGGTATTGGCCAGCCTTTAAAAGTTCCTTTTGCAAGACTGGCAACTGGCAATTGCTGTCCATCAAGGTTATCAGTTTTCCATTCAGTTTGTAAAGTAGACAAAGGTGGTGCCATTATAAATGTACTTAAGTATACGTCCTGTCCTGCCTGAACAGAAACATGTGTATAAGGTAAATAAATGGTAATGCCAACATCAGGGGAGGGGTAAATTCAGGTGAAGGGGCATATGCGAGGTCATTGGCATTCACGGCACGAAGAAAAGCATGAAGGGGGGTCTGGTATGGCTTCGTGTGCTGGAGCTTCTTATGGAAGGCCTCACTCTGTGGAAGCTTCTGGTGAGGGTCCATTGGATTGATGCCAGATCTCTTGGCCAGAGATCTAGCAATATCAGAAAAAAGAGTGAGCAACATCTGGAGGCTCCTATCCTTGACCATCAAACTCTCTTGTGTTTGGGTTTACTGGAGCTAAGAAAAGGAAAGAAATGGAGACAAAAGGTATTGTTAGTAAAATGGTGATCCTTCCTCTGGGGCAGAGGAAAGAGTGTTTTCACATTAGCTTGTCTCCATGTTCATCAATGGTCATCTGGTATGAATCAACAATTTTCAAATTACTTGGCTTTTACAGCAGCTGAGAACAGACAGCAAAAGGTATCAGTTAAGCTTACAAAAGTTTCCTTCCCCCCAGGGTGGAGGAAGGAACATTTACACTGCAGTGGGTTGGAGGGTTTAATCTCCTTTGTACAACTTCAGCTGGTTTGCATGGTACCATTTATCGAGTGGCTTTCTCCTGCCATCAGTGAGACGTACTTGGTACATAGCTGGGCTGAGTTTGTTTATGATGTCAAATGGAGCTGACCATTTGTTCACAAATGCATGTGCTAGAGATGCAAATTTTAGAATCAGACTCTGTCACTGACTTGCCAGTAGACTTCTTTGACTGTTTTATCAAAGTACTTTTTGGATTGCAATTGGGCTTGCAAGGTTATCTCTCACTTGAGTTACAAAAGTGCCTGTTGACACTCTGTAGTAGGAGCATGGAGGTTGATCATCAAATGTTCTGATAATCTCATTTGTGTACCAGTCATTACCTCGAAAGGTGTACGTCTGGTTGATGCTGAAAGGGGAGCTCTAATTGCCATTAGAAGTAAGGGCTACAAAGTATCCTGAGTTTTTCCAGTATCAGAAGCAAATTTACGTAATATTGCTTTTATGTGTCTATTTGCTCTTTCTACTTGTCCTGATGACTGAGGATGGTAAGCTATGTGAGATTTATGACTAACTCCCAATAACTTCATAGTTTCCAGTATAAGTTCACATGTGAACAATGTTTCTTTATCCGAATCTACTTTGAGAGGTCGGCCCCAACTGGTAAATGCTTGTTCTACCAAGATTCTGGCAGTGGCCTTCACAGTTTGGGCCTTGCATGGGAAGGCTGCAACCCATTTGGAAAATGGGTCAGTGATTATGGGTGCACATTTGTTGTTTCTGGGGGGTATGAGGCAGTGGTCCAATGTAATTAATCTGGATATCATTCCATGGGCCAGAGTGTCTCTGAGGCAAAAGTATGGCATTTTTCTTGCCTGGAGTTGGGTTATTCTGTGCACAGATGAGGCAATTGTTCACATAATGCTGGACATCTGGTGTTATATCAGGCCACTAGCCACAGTTTTCACTCTCTGGACTGTCTTGTCCACCCCTTGATGTCCACATGTAGGGGTGTCATGAACCTGATGGATGACTTCAGAATGAAGTGATTTGGGAATTACCCAGAATTTCTGATCACTCGAGTGATAGAAAATCAATTTGTGATCATAGGACAGATAGAGTTTTTCTGCATGTCTTCTGAATGGATTATTTGTAGACATTTATTTTTCTGTGTCTTTGGAGAGGTCTTGCTATACCTCTTTTATCTCTAGAGTAGCTAGCTGTAGCTCAGTCAAATCCAGAAGGACTTCTTTGGTTCTCTTGTTTGAAGCTACCATGGGTGTTGCAGTGGGAGAAGGCATTTGCCATATCCCACCACCGAGCTCCCTCTTTGGCTAAAGAGTCCACTCTGTCATTGTAGTGGTGTAAGGGTTTATCTTTGGAGCGGGCCTTCACTTTGTGGATAAACAGTTGGAATATACATTGTGCAGCCAGGCTGATGATGATGTATATGAACAAATCTTTGTACGTGACTGGGGTACCTTCAGGGAGGTAAAATCATGGGCCTTCCAAAAGGGAAAGAATTCTGTCAAAGAGCTGTACACCCAAGATGAGTCAGAAAAGATGATGGCATCCTCAGTTCTGTCCCCATCTATGATCTGTAAGGCACAGGCAACAGCAGCACATTCTGCATACAGTGATGACTTGACACTGCACTTCATTGACATCTCAGAGGTGTCACCTGTGGGGCCCAGGACCAAGACCCCAAATCCTGTTATTTGAACCCCCTTATCATATGAGGAGGAACCATCTATAAAGACATGATGCATGGTATTGTCATTTACTGTGCTTTCTGTTGTTGGGAGAAATGGGCCTGGTTCAGGTAAAACTAGTGGCTCTAAGCCACACTCATGTGGTTTTCCTTGATATAGGAGACTATGTGCTAAGATGGATGACATTTTATCAGAAAATACAGTGATGTCTCTATTTTGAAGTACTAGAGACCAATGTGTGAGTTCGGTGTTTAACACATTGCCATCTTTGATCTTATCATTCAATAGGAAGTTAGTAGTAGTATGGTTGATGTGTAACATTATTGGGCAAAACCTTGTTACGTAAGCAAAGTGTTTGACAGCCCAAAAGGTTGCCAGCAGCTTCCTTTCACACAGGGAATACTTCAGCTCAACAATGGACAGCATGTGGGATGCATAAGCAATAGGCTGCAGGGTACCTTTGGCCTTTTGAGCAAGGACTGCTACTTCAGATGTGGAAGTTTCTAAATGAAATGGAAGTTCTGGGTTTGGGTTGACCAATGCTGGAGCAGAGGCCAAGGCCTTCTTTGGAGAAGTGACAGCATGGGTGTGTTCAGGGCCCCATTGCCATGGGACATCCTTTTTCAGGAGTTCATACAGAGGAGCAGACTTTTGTGAAAATTGCAAATGAAGTCCCTGGAGAAGTTGACCATATCAGGAAGCATCTGAGAGTGCCACACTGGTGAGTAATGACAAGTCCTGTAGGCTCTGAATCTGGTTGGCAGCAGGGCTTCTCTCTCCTCCAGCTATGTGCAGGCCCAGAAATATGGATTCTGGTTGACACAACTGTACATTTGCAGGATTGCATTTGAGACCTGCTTTCTGTAGCAGGGTCAGGAGCTCTTCTAAGAGTTCCAGGTGCCTTTCCAAGTCCACTGTTGCTAGGAGAAGATCATCCACATATTGTAGAAGGCACTCAGGTGTTGAAAAACCACTGATTGCATCCTTCGTGTGGATGTGAAACAGTGAGGTGCTATTATGAAACCCCAGTGGGACACAGTTTCATGTGTACTGATGTCCTTCAAAGGTGAAGGTGAATCTGTATTGGCTCTCTTGGGCCAAGGGTAAGGACCAAAATCCATTGGATATGTCCAATGTACTGAACCACTGGTGTTCAGGTTTGAGATGTTTCAGAACATTAGGGACAGATGCTACAGTTGGGGCACAGCTGGGGGTCACCTGATTAAGTCTGCAATAATCAATAGTGAGTCTCCAATTATTGCTGGGTTTCTTTACAGGTCAGATGGGTGAACTGGCTGTTGACACACACAGTCTTATGACTCCCTGCTGGACAAGTGAGTCAACAGTGGCCCTCAATAAGAGTAAGGCTTCAATTGGGAGTGGATATTGCTTTTGGCAGGGTGGATCCTCCACAGTGATCTGGATGAGGGTGTCCATCCACAGTCATGTTTTTCCCTTGGCAAAAGCCTCTTTGTGCCTTTCCAGGATTGGTTGGATCTGAGGTAGCAGTTTGTGATGATGTTGCATGATGATGTCATATTCTTTGTCATTCTTCTTTGCAGAAAACAGACAGAACACCAGGAGGAAGGAGCTACTGGTATAACTAAACTTCTCTACTGGGACTAAGAACTAGAACTCTTGTACTGGGACCTTCAATTTAGGGTAAAAAAAAGAGTTAGTGTGTTTGTCAGAGTTAGTTGAGTGAATTGCTATCTGTTATCTGTGTACTTATCTAGGTGCTTGTCAGAAGGGAATTGTTATTTGTGAAATTAACTAGATGTAAAAAGGTTTTCAAAGAAGGGGAGTGACTTAGCTAGAAGGAGCCAGATTAAAACCAGATTTAAACACTACCCTAGATAGTTTCTGACAGAGAACAATCAGAACACCAGGAGGAAGGAGCTACAGGTATAACTAAACTTCTCTACTGGGACTATATTGCCCTCCTTCCCTCCCTTCCACCCCCCACACTAAACCAGTTCTACTTTTATAGACACAGGATTTAACTGACAACAGGAACTTCCTGTTTGGGAGCAGGAAATGAGTGATCACAGAGCCACCAAAGACTCACCGTCCTAGAAGGGCAAGAGTAGCTCTCCGCCCCCCCCCCAGCTGCTGGAGGTCTAACTCTGAGCAAGTAAGGAGACTACTGTGAAATATAGGAACTTCTTGTCTCAGAACAGGAAGATCAGGAGCTAAGACACAGAGGCAGTAAGTAAGTAGGGAGAGAGAAAAAAAGAAATAAACAAACAGAGGAAAGAGTAAGTATTCCAAACAACAGTTAGGAGGCCAGAAAAAAGACATGATGGGAGTGGTGCAGTTCAGTGGCTGTGGAGCAGCAGTCTTCTGGGAGACATTCTGGAGGATGCAGTGTTGCCCCATCTGCAGGCACCTCTCTGGGCTGAGGGAGGAGGTTGCTCCAGGCTGAGTTGGCCAGGATTTGTGGGACCTCATCTCCCACCCAGTGACCACCAGGGCCACTGCCGTTGCCTCAGAGGTTGCCAAGAAAGAGGAGTGGTTGGACCACAGTGGGCTCAGGGAGGGTAAGGGTGGTGGAACAGAGGCACATCCCTCCAGTTGTACCTCTCCACAATTTCTATGCCATTCTGGAAAAGTGTGGTTCCTCTATGGAGGCACCCACAGTGGAGACCAAGGAGGATGCTGGGAACCTCCACAAGGGAGACCCACAGGAGGGTGGCATAGGACCCCACAGGGGAAGGAAACAACTCCTGGTGGGGGATTCCATTGTTAGGGAGGTAGAACTGGAGGAGGAAGGGGAGAGGGAGGTAAGGTGCCTGCCTGGTGCCATGGCTTGGAGGGACAGGGAGTGAATCCTCAGGATCACAGGAGCAGCTGCACAGGAGAGGGAGCTGGATGTCACTGTCCACCTAGAGACAAATGACCTGGCTAAGAAAGGGATTAGAGCAGGGCAAGAAGTGTTTGTGGAGATGGGGAGGGGCCTTAGACAAATAGCACACATGGTAACCTTCTCGGAGGTGCTCCCTGTCTATGGCACAGGTGAGGCTAGGGTGCTCCACACCATAGGATTCAATCAGTGGTTGAAAAACTGGTGCAGAGCTCAGGGATTTGGCTTCATTGGGGACTGGGGTCCACCTGGAGGGATGCAGGCCTATACTGGCATGATGGTCTGCATCTGGCCAGAAGGGGAACCAGGATCCTAGGTGATAAGTTTAAATACTCCATTGGCAAGCATTTAAACTAGCCAAGGGGGAGGCACTGGAAAGGAGCAGGGAAATCCTAGCCACCCCCCAAAAATCAAGGTACTAACTGAGGTAGACACCAAGATAGAGATGTTGATAGGGAGATGTTCAGGGTAAATGGAGAAAGTGACAAACTAAATAAGGACAGGGATGGGGCAAAAAGGGGTAAAGCCATCAAGAAATGGAGGGTAATGAGTACCAACACCCATAGTCTGGGCAACAATCTCCCTGAACTGGTGGCATTGATGGAAAAGAGATGCCTGGATATCATAGTAGTCACAGAAACATGATACACAGAGAATCATGACTGGGATATTAACATACCAGGGTACGCAACCTACAGGAGAGACAGGGAGGGGAGAAGAGGGGGAGTAGTTCTTTATGTAAGAGAAGGGATAAAAGCAACTGAACAAAAGAGTAAACAGGGCGGAGAGGAGGCACTGTGGGTCACCTTAGAGACTGGAAATGGCACCACAATCCACACAGGGGTTGTATACAGACCCCCATGTCAGGGGAAGGGAATGAACAAGAATATGATAGAAGGCATACTTAGGATGGCAGAGAAAGGGGAGATACTGTTGATGGGGGAACTTACTATGCCAAATGTTAACTAGAGCACCTTTGCTGCAGCCACACCCAAAAGCAGGGCCATTCTTGATCCCCTTCAGGTGGCATGCCTCAGATAGCTAGTTTTGGAACTACTCATGAGGGAGCAATCTTAGACCTCGTACTCTCAAATGGGGGCAGTGAGAGGATTTCAGATCCAGAAATAAGTAGCCATTTGGGAACAAGTGACCACCTAACAGTGTGGTTCACAGCAAACTCAGCTACAGAGTCAAGCCATACAAAAGTGAAGGTTCTGGACTTCAGGAGGGCTGACTATGGCAAGATGGGAGAGTGCCTTAGAAAAGCACAAGCAAACAGGCTAGAAGGAGAGGTGGAGCAACAATGGGGAAATATCAAAACTGCCATCACAGAGGAAACAAGCCTTTGTGTGAAGCAAATAAATAAATCAAAATGAAAGAAAAAGCTACTATGGTTCTCAAAAGAGGTGTCGGTGAAGGTTAGGGAGAAAAATATAGCATTTAGGAAGTATAAGGAAACACAGAAGGAGCAGGACAGAGAACTGTACCAGATAAGGCAGAAGGAAGCAGTGAGGGTAGTCAGAATAGCAAAGGCCCCAATTGAGGAAAAGATAGCCAACTTGGTTAAGAAGGGGGATAAAAACTTTTGCAGGTATATCAGGGAGTGTAGAAAGACAAAACAAGGGATAGCGAGGCTGAATAGAATGGATAGTAGGTGGGAAGAGAGTGACAGTGAAAAAGCAGGGATACTGAATGAATACTTCTGTTCAGTATTTACAAAAGAGGAAGTGGGGGAGGTGCCTAATCCAATTAACAGAAGCACTCTGGAGAGGGGGGTCGATCCCAGTCCTTTCACAGAAGAATGGGTTCTGAAAGAACTCCTAAAACTGAAGGTGGACAAAGTAATGGGCCCAGATGGAATTTATCCCAGAATTCTAAAAGAATTAAGCAGAGAACTAGTGACACCACTGACTACCCTTTTTAACAAATCTTAGGAGGATGGTGTGGTACCTAAGGACTGGCGCGCATGTGCAAGAAACATAGTGCCACCTTACGAGTTTTCGTAGGTGTGCCTCCCCCACTTCCAATGCCCTGCTCCCTTTTGCAGGCACAGCTGCACTGCGCCAATGAATGTCCAAACTGTCTATGACAGCCATTCAGATGCGGTGGTGTACAGCTGTAAGGAAAACACCGCCGCAGGCAATTTGCATACTGCCATCAGCAGTGTGCAAATTGCCTATGTCAGCACGCATCTGAACTGTCATAGACAGTTCTCTCCTCCACAAACACACACGTGCATGCTGGGAGCCCACCCAGCGTGTTCATGGCTTCTCCCCATTACAACTGCATATTTGGGGTGCCCAATCCCATCGGCTCCACTCACCCCCAAACACACTTCCAGGAGCCATGCTGGGAGCCCACCCCAGCATAGCAAATGTCCATCTGCTGCCCCCCCAAAGACACTTCCAGCTTGCACACTGGGAGCCCACCCAGCATGGCAAATGTCCTGCGTCGTCTTGTTCAAAAAAAAAATATATAAACAAAAAATGGTCCCTCATTGACTAGCTTGCCCCCCATCCCCAACCTGTGCCCACCCTCTGCGCACCCATCTCCCCACACCCCACCTCACCCCATACTTACCTCCAGAGCCCAGCGCGATGATCTCCGGTAGACCGGGAACACAGCTGCACTCTTCAAAGCTGACCGCAAACTGAAGAAAAGCTGTATAATGATATAAATGTTTTTCAACTTTGGTGCATATCTCCAGCCATTTTAGAATTTACACTACACCAAATTTTCCAACATGAGGTTTTCGGGGCCCCACCTCATGAACTCAGTCACTGTCATTTTGTTATTTGGCCTGAAAGGTGATTTCACAGTCACTGTGCAAACCACCTTTTAGGACTGAGTAACCAAATGACAGTGTCACTGTTCATGAGGTAGGCCCCCCAAAACCCTATGTTGAAAATTTGGTAAAAAAAATTCCCAAAAATGACTGTTTTACGAGCTTGCACTGCGCAGTTCCTATGCACGCTCATAACTTCCCGTATTTTCACTATTTTCACTCCAGATTTTCAACATTGCCATTTTACCACACCTCCTTATGAGCAGTACAGCTATCATTTTTCACATCTCTCCCAAAATGTGTTATCGCGCATGTAGCACACAATGGTGCAGTCGGTGTGTGAACTCAATGTTCGGGACAGATTAAGAAAATCACAGTGACACTGTTCATGAGCAGAAGTCTTAAAATGGCTATGTTAAAAATTTGGTGACAAAGTCTATAAAATGACTGTGTTATAAACGTGCATTGCACAGTTTCCATGCACCCTCGTAAGTTCACGAATTTGTAATATTTTCAGTCCAGATTTTCAACACTGGCATTTATCCAAACCTCTTTATGAACAGTACAGCTGTCATTTTTCATACCCTGTCCAAAATGTGTTTTCGCACTTTCAGCACAGAAATGCGTGGTCGCTGTGGGAAATCAGTGTTCAGGACAGATTAAGAAAATCACAGTGACACTGTTCAAGAGAGGAGGTCCCAAAATGCCTGTGTTGACAATCTGATGTAAAATATCCCCAAACTAATTACATTATGGGTGTGCGTTGTGAAGTTTCTATGGACGTTCATGACTTCATCAGTTTTTTTATATTTTCACCCCAGAATTTCAACATTGCCATTTTTTACACCTCCCCATGAACGGTACAGCTGTCATTTTTCACATCCTGTTTGAAATATGTTTTCACACCAGTGGTGCCAAATGGGGTAGTCACTGTGCAAAATCAACTTTCTGCTAACAAACTGATATTGCCACTGTTCATGAGGTGGGGGTCACAAAAACCCATGTTTAAAATTTGGAGTGAAAATACCAATGAACGCCTGGGACGTTAGGATTTCTAACCATAACGCCTCACCCTGTAAAGACCGGTAGGCATCAGGGGTGTGACTGGGGATTGTCGCCTGTAATGCTCCTGCCATTCCACCCCCACCCACACCCTGTAGCCAGTGACAGGCATCGAGGTGTGCCTTGGACTCTTTGGCCCCAAAGTTCACCCCATTCCCCTATACTGCACCCATCTCACCATATTTCTTATGGAATGGAGTGAGCATAAGGCCCAAAGACTCCAAATCACACTGTGACATTTGTTGGTGTCTGCAGGGTAGGGTGTGGTGAAATGGCATGGCTGTTATGCCTGATGGCCCAAAGGCACACCCCAATGCCTGTCAGTCTCTGCAGGGTGGTGGTGGGGTTGGCTTCAGTTCAATACTTCACTGCCATTCCTATTATGCATCTCTTTAACTCTTACACTACCAATGCCAGTGCCAGCAAGCCAACATTCAGCATTGACAAATGCTTGTTTTCAGATGCATCAAGTAAAGGGATTTGAACCTGTGAACAAGAAGAAATAA
Source organism: Neoceratodus forsteri (assembly GCA_016271365.2). NCBI lineage: Eukaryota > Metazoa > Chordata > Ceratodontiformes > Ceratodontidae > Neoceratodus > Neoceratodus forsteri. The sequence goes on along the minus strand of CM028133.1, from coordinate 1,092,603,287 downwards.
TGAGCAGCAAACTATAATGGACTGAATGGATCAGAGTAGTTATTTGATTAACTGCAAAGTCTTAAGTGATATCCACATATTTATCTGGCTTACTCATGTATGCATTGAGCCTTTGGAGCCTGTAAAATCAATTAAAGTAACTTAGATTTTAATTATAATGAGTAGATTGATAATTATCTTATTAAGATTTGCACATGTTTTAGAGCACTGGGTTTGTATATATAAAAGGAGTCATGTTCAGTTGTGTAATAGATCCCTTGAAAAAGCACCTTGCATGGTGCGAAATGATCATCGTGCATTTGTTACCCTGGGTGGTTTTTCTGTACCTATACCTTTTATATGATATCTTACATTAAAGGAAATTTTAACTGCTATAAATAAGTGTTTAGCAGCATTCTTGGTAGTATTTTGAGCAACCCTTCTTTGTTTCATTTAGTTATATCAATGTTTCTATTATTTAATCCCAAATTTGTATTGCTTCGCAAAGTATAAATCCAATGTCCCTCATGCTGCAACAAAACATTCCTTCTGTTACCTTTTCTGGGATTAGGTTTTATGTGTTCTAATCCCACAAAAGCAAAATCTGCCAAGTCACTTGAATGTTGGTCAGCAAAACTTTGTTCACATTGTTCACTTGGGAACATAAGCAGGAGGCTGGTAAGGACAGAGGTATGGGGTTATATTCTGTTTTAACCGAAATATTTGAATAGTTTTGTACATGAAATTAGTTCTATGTGTTAAAAATGACTACTTTGAGTTAGAACTGTTACTTGGGCTGTGATATTGTAACTTTTGAGGCTTGGGAACACTTGTTTGGCAGTGATAATTAGAGTGTAATTTAAATGTGATGTTTGCCTGGTGTTAGGGGAAGGGGAAATTAGCAGAAATCACCTTGTCTTTCATTGTTCACTTGGGAACATAAGCAGGAGGCGGGTAAGGACAGAGGTCTGGGGTTATGCTCTGTTTTAACTGAAATATTTGAATAGTTTTGTATGTGAAATTAGTTCTATGTGTTAAAAATGACTACTTTGAGTTAGAACTGTTACTTGGGCAGTGATATTGTAACTTTTGAGGTTTGGGAACACTTGTTTGGCAGTGATAATTAGAGTGTAATTTAAATGTGATGTTTGCCTGGTGTTAGGGGAAGGGGAAATTAGCAGAAATCACCTTGTCTTTCATTGTTCACTTGGGAACATAAGCAGGAGGCGGGTAAGGACAGAGGTCTGGGGTTATATTCTGTTTTAACTGAAATATTTGAATAGTTTTGTACGTGAAATTAGTTCTATGTGTTAAAAATGACTACTTAGAGTTAGAACTGTTACTTGGGCTGTGATATTGTAACTTTTGAGGCTTGGGAACACTTGTTTGGCAGTGATAATTAGAGTGTAATTTAAATGTGATGGTGTTTGTATAAGCCCTTCCACCCACCCTGTGTTGTAGGCTTTCTTAAATACTGAAAAGCCACTGGGGGTTGGGATTGAAGGGCTGTGTATTTCTGTTTGGGCCTGAAATTCAAAGCAACAGGAACTGGTGGGCCTGTGACATCATACGGTACCTGATGTCTACATACACACACTGTTAGTGGGACTGGACACACACTGGACTGTATGTGCTTGTGAGACTTGGGAACTTTATTGGTGGGGTTGAAATTGGGTTTGTAAATAACTGCAGTCAGTATAGAGAGAAACTGTATTCTGGGGGAAGGGACTGAGAAAAGGGGGTGTGCCATTATAAACAGAGGGGACAAACAGGGTGGCCATATTCCACCATGGCAGGTATCTTCGAAGGGTTGTAGGCTGCACAGGCTGTGGGATGGCAATAATTCTCAATTGGGCCTGGAGAGGGAGGCTGCCCACTCTGTAGACAGCTATCTTGTATCAGGAGTGAGGTATATTGGTTAAGGAGTAAGCTGGGGGGGGTGTCCAAGGATAAGGGGTGTGGATATGGGCAGCAAAAGGGTGGGTCTGAGGGGAGGCTGGGGCAACGCTCTGAAATTACAGTACGTTATGTTACAGGAAGCAGGAGGGGGGATATTAGGGACAGAGGACCCTTAGATAGGGATGTTGACGCTAAGGGGAAAGTGTACGGGGTGAACATTCTGAATACAAAGAGAGTGGAGGGGAAAGAGTCAGGAGGGGCTGTTGTGGGGAAGCCTAGTAGAGCAGACATTGAGAAGGGAGGGGCTGTTGTGGGGAAGTCTAAAACAGCAGACTGTGGGAACGGAGCTCCTAAGGAGAACAGAGCAAGAGGGGAAGAAGAGGGGCAGTTTAGAGGTGCAGTCAGGGGAAACTCGGGTTACTTGATGGAGGCTGACATAGAGTGTCAAAATAAATTTGAGCTACTAAGCAACCTAGAGGGGGAGGAAGGGATTGGTGGAAATGAGGAAACTGATACAGAGGCCAGGGGAGGGAGTCTGATACCCGTAGGGCATCACAGACTGGCAATGGAAAGGATAGAAATAGTCCCAGAGGGAGAAGGGGAAACATAAATGTTAAGCAGAGGGGGGAGATGCAATATATTGCAGACATGAGGGAGGAGAGCATGACTGGAGAGAAACTGGGAGACAAGGAGGTGGGAGAGGAGCCCCCCTTCAGCAGGGGGGTCAGTACCAAGGATGGGGCCCTAGCTAAAGGGGACCCACAGAGAGCCTCTGGAGGCAGGGGTACTATTACAAGGGGGGAGGATGGTGGTGTGGGGAAGGGGAAACCATCAGAGGCAGGATAAATGGTTCGGAGAGGGTTAAAGGGGACACCTATACAGAGGGGGTCTGAGTTAAGTGGGCAAAATAACGAGGGAGGCAGAAAGGGGAGGGTGACAAGGGGGTCTCTAATAAGGCAGGAAGACTCCCATGGAATTGAGATCACGAATAAAGGTGGGGATGGGGGGCTGAGAGGGCATAGTGGAAGTAACCATAAGGATGATGACAGTGTTAAGGTTCTGTTATTGGGAGACTCGATGATTAGGGGTATCCAGTGGGAGGGACAGGGGGGTGGATGCCATAGCCAGGTGAAGGTAGTGAGTATCTCTGGGCTGACGGTGCACAGAGTAAAGTTCATGGTGTATGAACTGGTTAGGGAATGTGGAAGGAAACCGGATTTCCTGGTGCATTTGGGAACTAACGATCTAGAGAGAAATAGCATTTTGGAAATCCAAGCAAGGTTCCAAGAACTTGCCAGAGTCTGTCGGGATAATGGATGCAACATTTCCTTTTCGGAGATATGGCCAGTACCAAAGGCCTCAGTGGAGAAAAAAATGAAGATCACAGAGGTTAATGACTGGCTCAGGGAGTGGGGTGAAGAGGGGGGGTTGGGGTGTTAGGGAACTGGAAAGGAGTTTGGGAGGATAAGGGACTGTATGCCAAGGACAGGCTTCATCTTGCCCCATTAGGGAAGGAAGTCCTTAAACAGGGGATGGCTGACTACATTCAAGAAAGGTGGGTTTTAAACTTGTGAGGGGGGAAGGGATAAGGGAGGGGCTGACCAGAAGCCCTCTCCTCCAGATGAGGGGAGTAGCCTTCAAACCCAAGGGGGGAAACAGACTGGGGGTGGAGGTTTCAGGAGGAGCAGAGGGAGGATGGAAGTATAAGGAACCTGGGTGGGGTTCGACAAAGGGGATCAGGGATAAGGGTGGGGTTGGTGTTAGTAAATGCCAGGAGCTTGGGAAACAAGTTGCCAGAGTTCCAGGCCATGCTGTCTGGGGGTGGATGTGGCGGCAGTCACGGAGACATGGGCCAACAAAACCATGGACCTGGGACCTCAATGGGGTACACTATGCTTAGGAAAGATAGAAAGGAGGGCAGAGGGGTGGAGTGACTATGTTCATTAGAGATGACATAGAAATTGCTAGGTGAAGAGGCAGAGGGAAACGTGGAGGCCTTATGGGTCACCTTACGATCCTCAGCAGGAGATAAGGTCAAGCTGGGTGTAGTATATAGGCCCCCAGGATGAGTGATGTTCTAGAGGATGGTTTGCTGGACAACATCATTGCCCAGTGTGGACAAAAAGGGGAAGGAGTGGTGTTGATGGGGGACCTTAATATACCAGGTACTAACTGGGGAACCATGTCCTCTAAGGTGGCCAAGGAGCAGAGGCTGCTGGACGGCTTCCAGGATGTGTTCTTAACACAGCATATGATGGAGCCTACAAGGGAGGGGCATGTCCTGGACGTGGTTCTGGCAGATGGGGATCTGATAAGGGACCTGGTTGTAGAGGACCCCCTGACTGGGAGTGACCACAATACTGTCTGGTTTCAAATAAGCATGGGTGGAGAGGGGGTGAGATCTAGGACACTGGCAGTGGACTTCAGGGGGGCAGACTTTGTGGGCATGGGAAATATTCTCAAGGATCACTTGAAGGGGATTACATCAAAGACAAGTGTGGAAAGGAGATGGGAGGTCATAAACCGGGGACATCATGAGGCAGTCAGGATCTGCGCTAAGTTGAAACATAAGGGAGCAAGGTCACATAAACCATGCTGGTGGTCCAGTGAGGTACAGGTAGCGGTCAGAGAAAAGAAGGCGGCCTACAAAAAATACAAAACAACAAGAGGGGATAGGGATAAGGAAATGTACCATCTTGCATCTAGAAAAGTCACCCGGATGGTGAGGGGAGCAAAGTCCAGTAAAGAGCAGCGGCTGGCACAGGGGATACATGGAGGGAAAAGGGTTCTTCCGGTACATTGGAGAGAGGAGAAAATCTAAGGGCCATCTCAGCAGATTGAGATCAGAAGGAGGGTGGGTGGAAGAGGCGAGGGACCAGGCAGAGGTATTTAACGAGTACTTTGCCTCTGTGTTCACTAGGGAGGGGGATGGGATATCTACAAAGCAAGGCATGATGGGGATAGAAGCGGCAGTGAGTGGGATCAGGGGAGCAACAGAAATGGAGCAAGAGGGGAGAGAGGTACCCAGGGTGTCACATCTGGACAAGGATAAAAGGCCAGTAAGGTGGACGGGACGGATGATGCTATCTCCGCCAAAAGGGTGTGGTTAGCCCTCAAGGCCCTAAAGAAAGACAAATCTCCTGGGCCGGATGGCATTCAACCAAGAGTACTATGGGAATTGGCGGATATACTGGCTGCAGCCCTGGCGGAGCTCTTCAACAGGTCACTTGAGACAAGGAGGGTACCTAGGGACTGGCAAGAGGCACATGTGGTGTCAATCCATAAAGGGGGGTTGAGGGAAATACCAGGTAACTATAGACCCATCAGTTTGACCTCAGTGGTGAGAAAATTAATGGAAAGTATACTAAAGGAATGATTGGGGGTGTACTTGGAGGAGGTGGGAGGTCTGGATAGTTGGCAACATGGGTTTGTGCCAGGGAGATCATGTCAAACCAATCTTGTGGAGTTCTACGAATGGGCAACACAACAACTGGACAGGGGAAGGCCTGTGGATGTATTATTCTTGGACTTCAGCAAGGCATTTGACTCTGTCCCCCACAATGGTCTGGTTGAGAAACTGATGGGGTTAGGAGTAGGCCCTTTGATGGTCAGATGGATTGGAAACTGGCTTGCTGGATGCACCCAGAGAGTAGTGGTCTGTGGGGAGCTCTCGAACTCTAGAGAGGTTGGTAGTGGGGTACCGCAGGGCTCGGTCCTGGGTCCAATCCTGTTTAATGCATTCATATCTGACATCAGAGAGGGTATAGTGTGTGAAATGAGTCTCTTCGCTGGTGACTCCAAGATGGGAGCAGTAGTTGAGGGAGAAGAGGGGAGGTTGGCCCTGCAAGGGGACCTGAACGCCCTGGAAAGCTGGGCTCACACATGGAAATTAAATTTCAATATCACCAAGTGCAAGGTGTTGCATCTTGGGCGGGGAAACCCTAAACACAGGTACACCCTGGGAGGGGAGATGCTGGAGGCCTCAATAGGGGGGAAAAAGACCTAGGGGTCATGGTGGATGCATGTATGAATAACTCTGAGCAGTGCAGGAGAGTGGCTAGCAAGGCAAACAGGATGTTGGGATGCATCGTAAGGGGGATCACCTCTAGGAACAAGGAAGTGATTTTGCCTCTGTACAATGGTCTGGTTAGACCACACCTTGAGTACTGTGTGCAGTACCGGAGACCACACTTGAAAAGGGACGTACAGCTCCTGGAGAGGGTACAGAAGAGGGCAACTAAGATGATACGAGGGCTAGGGGATTTGACGTATGAGGACAGACTTGAGGAGCTCTGCCTGTTTTCATTGGAGGAGAGGAGAGACAGGGGGGACATGATTGAGGTCTTCAAGTACCTCAAAGGAATAAATAGGGTAAACATGGAGGAGGCTCTTTAGATTAAAGCAGGGAGGTATTACCAGAGGGCATGGTTTGAAGTTGGAAGGAGGAAGGGTGAGGGGGGAAAAGAGGAGGAGGTTTTTCACTGAGAGGGTGGTGGACCCTTGGAATGCACTGCCTGGCGAGCTGGTTCAGAGATCCACAGTGGAGGGCTTCAGAGAGGTGGGACAGAACAGAAAGTGGATGTATCAGATGATGGCCTGTCCCAGGGGGGTGGGGATGGATGATAGAGGTTTCTGGAACACAAGGAAGGGAAGGGTCTCGGCACCCAACTAGGGATCTAAGGTTCGAGCAGACTCGATAGACCGTAAGGCCTAATCTGCTGGCAAATAGTATGCTAGTATGTTAGTATGTAAAATGTAGTCCTATAGGACTATCCAAATCAATATTCAAAATTGCACGAACATGTTCCTGCACATGTTCACTCAATTAGAGATGTTGCAAAATTATATTTTGCTGGAAAAATTCTGTCATGTGAAATATTTCGTGAAATTTGCCCATTATGGGAAATATTTTGCTGGTGCGAAATTCAGAATTTTGCCAGCGTAATGTGAAATTTCACCTGCAGAAGACAAAATGTTGCCTGTGAAAGGCAAAATTTCACCTTCTGCAGGCACAATTTCACCTTCTACAGGTAAAATTTCAAATTCCACAGGTGAAATTTTGCATTCCACAGGTGAAATTTCACCTTCTGTAAGTGAAATTTTGCATTCCACCAGTGAAATTCTAATGTTTGCTTCCATGAAAATTTTGTAAAATGGGTACATTTTGCAAAATATTTCGGGTGACAAAATGTGCCAATTTCACACATCTCTACACGCAATGGATGTGTTGTACATCCTACATGAATTTTGGGACAAGAACACATAAAAACATACACAACAGAAAGAGCTGAACAACTAATGAATTAACTAATGGTTACTGTTAAGTCCAGGATTGGATGTTTAAAATCCTTAGTCTGATGGCAGAACTTTCAAATATTGCATTTACCACATCTGTGGCAACCTAAGGGGAGTGGTGGCATCAATTATGGTCTGAAATCCAATTTTTCTTTCGTATACAAACTGCAATATGACAGCCAGAGCCAACTGTCACACTGATAAGGGGTTTCCTTCTGAATTGTTTGACTTTGTACACCATAGACCTGCTCACTTGGTTGGGGTTGTGTGCGAGCATTAGGCCTGCTGCGATGTCATCAGACCTCGCCTGGACAAAATTGCATACTGCGCTTGGCAATTTAAAACATAGGCTCTATGGTATTTTTCAAAACCTTTACTTGCTTCTTGGCCAGCAGGCTAAGCATTTTGCACTGGCTTTTCACCTTTTCCAAATGAACACTCAGATTATTGCTAGGCCCCATTCGTCCTACTGTGTTTGCAATATTAGCAATGGTTTGGGCCAACTGAAATATGTTGGGGGCTCACTCTGGTTGGGCCATGATGGATTTCACTACAACATCAGCTGTTGCGTCGGCCATGCCCTGGAAGAGGCTGTTCTGGCCTACCTCTTTGCAGACTAGGTCCACCACGGCCTGCACAACTGATGGGATACTGGCCTTCTCAATTGCATCATCGACCAGGCGCTCCACCTCATGCTGGTCAGATGGCCCTAAGATGACTACTGGAGGTGGGCTGGCCTGCTACCCTCCAGAGTCCCATGGACCGCCATCTTGGATGTCATTTTCCTCATAATCATACCTGTTGTCATTGGGTAATGATATCGGCTTAATGGGTGGAGTAAAGGGGTAATGCCTTGACATGCCCCTTCAGGATATCAAACTGCTGATGTAACTGCATACTTCTGCCTGCACTTTGCATGTTTTCCTTTCATACCTACATGCTGTCCTGTACTAAGATGTTTCTGTAAAACTCTACATGAAACATAGAAACATAAAAACATAGAAACATAGACTTTGACGGCAGATAAGGACCGCTAGGCCCATCTAGTTTGCCCATTTCCCTACCTACAGGATAGGCTGCAGATTCTAGTTAACCAACAGCCTATTTCTTCCTACCCCCCCACAAGAATTGCCTTATGTCTGTCCCATGCATTCTTGAATTCTCCCACAGTTTTAGACCCCACAACCTCCTCAGAAAGGCTGTTCCATCCATCCACTACCCTCTCTGTGAAATAATACTTTCTCACATTGCCCCTGAACTGCCCTCCTTCTATCTTTAAATTGTGTCCCCTTGTTCTTGCAAGTCTGTTTTTCTGAAAGATGCTACCCTCTTGGACTTTGTTGATTCCACTGAGGTACTTAAAAGTTTCTATCATGTCCCCCCTCTCCCTTCTTTCCTCAAGGGTATACATATTAAGCTCCTTTAGTCTCTCCTCATACAGCTTCTCTTGCAGACCCTGCACCATTTTAGTTGCCCTCCTCTGACTACCTCTATCCTGTCTATGTCCTTGCGGAGATGGGGTCTCAGAACTGGACATAGTACTCCAGATGGGGTCTCACCAACTGTCAGTACAGAGGGATAACAACTTCTTGTTTTCTGCTGATGATGCCTCTCCCTATACATCCCAGTATACCCCCAGCCCTCCCTACTGCCTTCTCACATTGCTTGCTAACCTTAAGGTCATCTGATATGATTACCCCCAGGTCCCTTTTCTTTTTTGTTGTTGTTACAACCCCCCCACCATTGTGTATTCTTCCCCTGGGTTCTTGTTTCCCAGGTGCATTATTTTGCACATGCTACAGTAACTTCACAATTCTCACTCAATTCCTTTTCCAAATGCATTTGACACATCCATTTCTTGCAACAAATCATCACTTGCATTCTTTAATTCATCATTTGCATCAGTCAACATACCATTCATCTGCAATGCCTGCTTCTTGTCATGATACATTTTATCACACTCCTCTTTCAACCTAGCAACTTCCCTGTCCTTTTCTAATAGAGTGTTATGCAATTCTGTTTGCATCACATGACTTTGATTTTTCATCTCCTTCTCCCAATGTTTGTCTTGTTTTTCCCACTATCATGACCAGTAATGCTCACAAAACCATGAATCTTATCTCATGGAAGTAGAATCTGCGTATTAGTTTTGCAAAAATGCAGTTATGAAAAATGTGTGAGAAAATTACATTTGATTTTCGTAATTGGAAATCTAAACATTTATTAATAAATCTGCCTATCAAAGAATCATCCATAGGCCAAACTCAAGGGAAAGCAAATGTTTCATGCTTAATTCATGGCCATTTTTGTGTTATTGTGGGCCCTATTCACATGTCATGGAGGGTGTGAAGCCTGTACAGCAGCCCTGATGTAATAGTAAGCCCCCTCAACACCGACATAGTGGAGCACAACAGCATAATGCATGCTGCCCTCCACCAGCCCTCTATGGCATGCCCATTCCCTGCCCTCTGCCCAGACCGGCCCATGTAGTTATACTAAGTACTATACTAAGTATATGAGACAGAAGGAAGCTACTTACCTATTGTGTCGGTCTCCCACATTAGTGGGCTGAAGCCATCCGATTATGTTTAATGATGTGTTCATCAAACATGTTTTTGAAGCTGGTGAAAATGTTTGCATACACAAACTCTCCTGGTAGTTTGTTCCATAATCTTCCATCTCTTTGAGAGAAGAACTCATTCCTACTTTTTTGGCAGTTCTAGTTTGATTTGCCTATTATGTGATCTTAAATTAAATTCCTTGTCCTGGATTTCAAACTCCAGTTCAGTTCTCAGATCATTGTCACTCATGATTTTGTTGAGTTAGAGCATGTCACCCCTTTTTCTTCCTACTTCTAGACTAAATAGCCATAATTTATTCAACCTATCCTCATATGATACGGTATATTTTGGAGTCTAGGAGCAAGATTAGTTGCTTTTTTTGTATTCTGTCTATCAACATTATATCTTTCTTTAGGTATGGATTCCACAGTGGGGAGCAGTAATCCAAATGAGGTCTAATATATGTTTTGTAGAGGGGGAGAATACATTGCTCTGTTCTTGTAACAACATACACTTGTGCTTCCCCTTTTTTCATTGTGTATAAATTCTATCCATGCTAGTCTCTCACACAGTACTCCCATCTTCTGTGCAGATGACCTGGTCCTCTAGTGCCCCAGTAGCATCACTGATATAAATTGTCAACTGTCATCTGACCTCTAATCAATGCAAAAATGGCTCTCCTTCAACAGACTTCTCATGAATGCCACCAAGTCTCAGACCATGCTATTCAGACACTGATTTGCAAGTGTTGACCTGGAGCTGGTTGGACTGGAGCCAGAGAAGGACATTGTGAAAGTCTTGCTGGAGTGAGACTTCCACAGCTGCCGTTGAGGGGCCTGAGGTGTAGAGAACTGTGTCATCTGCATACATCTGAACATGCAAGTTGGCACAGGCAGAGAGGAGGTCATTGAGAAAAATGGAAAAGGCGATTGAACCCAGGATGAAGCCCTGTGGGAACCCAGTCTGGACTGAAAGTGGATGAGACAGGATGTCTACTACCTGCACTGACTGCTGATGGCCGAGAAGTAGGAATGGAACCAGTCAACAGCAGGGGCTGAGAGGCCAGCAGAACTCAGCTTATCCAGGAGGAGTGGCTGGGACACTGATTCAAAGGCTTTGACCAAATGAAAAATGGCTTTGGTGATGTGCCCCTAATACATCCCAGACAGGATGGAGTCAGTGACCCATTGAAGGGAGGAGATTGTGGAATGGTGCTCATGAAAACCAGGCTGAAAGGGGGAGAGGAACTTGAAAGAGTGGAGGAAGTCAGTAAGCTGGGAGTAAGACAAGTTTCTCTTGCAGCTTTGTAAGAGAGGGGAGGAGGGAGATAGGACAGAAGTTGCCAAGGGTGGAGGGATCACCTCCCCCTTTTGGAAGGGGAAACTTTGGTACTCTTCAAAGAGTGAGGAATGTCACAGAGGGTAAAGAAAAGGTTGAGGAATTGACCAGTGGGGGAACAATGGCAGGTGATAAGAGATGAAGATGTTTAGGGTTCAGGCCATACAGGCTAGATATGGGTAGGTTGAGTGAGGAAAGGGCAAGCAGGGTTTATTGGGTAGTGGCAGGGGGTGAATGAAACCCCAGGGAGTGGGTGGGGTGGAGTGGAGTGGAGGGAGGGGACAGGGGAGAGGAGAGGAGAGGAGAGGAGAGGATCCAGGCAGTGAAGGGAGAGTGCAGAAGTGAAAAACTCATTGAACTGAGCAGCAACAGATTGTGGGTCAGAGACAGGTAAGCTATTAACCACAAGGACTGGGAGAGCAAACTGGGAGGGGGGGATCACAAATGGAGTGAATCACCTTCCAGAATTTGGCTGGGGTGTTAAGACTGTTCTGGAGGTTGGCCTTAAAATAGATTGATTTGGCAGTAAGGACAGCCTTTGTGCAAGTGTTACCAAGTACCCCTGTAAGAGAGGAGGTAAGACAGGGAGTGGGATAATTTGTACCAGGCCCAGCATGGATCACGGGTCTTGTACATATCAATGAGATCATAGGTGATCTGGGGGTGGTGGGAAGTCTTAACCCGTGTTGGGGCTGTGCTTGTTCTAGACAGAAGTACATTTTGAGTGGAAAAGGGAGAGGGCCACATCAATATCTGGGGTGGAGAGAATGGGGAACCAATCAGTTGAAGCCAGGTCACTCAGCAGAGCATCTTTGTTCAGCAACTGAAGAGACCTGGACCAGATGTACTTAGGGAAGAAGGGAGAATGCCAGACGTTCCTGACACAAAATGTCATGCAGCGGTTGCCAAAGTCATCTGGAAAAATACCTGCTGCAATGATGTGATGGGGTGTGAGGAGAAAACCCAGCTCAGGAGGGTTAGGGTTGAGAAGTGTGGATTGAGCTAGGTGGGTTCAGTTCAGTAATGAGTTGTGAGAAGTTTAGGGATTCAATGCTGAGGGAATTCAGCATGGAGGCCAGGGAAAGCTAATTAATAAAAAGTCCACAAAAGGGATAAGTTCATAATTTCACTAAAAGAGGAGTGTGTAGTGATGGCAGAGAGTAAGTCAACAAGGGGGTGGGGAATTTTTGGAGAAGTATAAAAAAACCCAAAGAAGATGAGTAAGATGGAGGCAAAGGAAAGTGTGGCAAGGAGAAACTCATGGGAGGAGGGTACAGACTCCCTGAGAGTGATGGTGCAAGACAGGCTCTTGCAGACTTAGAGAACAACACCACCACCACGTTTATCCCTGTCCTGCCTAAAGAGGTGGTAGTCAGACAGAGCCAAGCTAGAAACAGGAACTCTGGAGGAGAGCCAGGATTCAGTGATACAGACGAGGTCTGAAGAGCATTGTGAGACCAATACATTAAGGAGATCCAGCTTACGGAGGAGGATCCTAGCATTGAGGTGCAAACACTAAGACCTCTAGGAATAGAGGAGGGGAAGGGGGAGGGGGAGAGGGGCCAGGGTTGGTTTCCACATCGCCAGCAACGAGGAGAAGCAGGATAAGGAGGCAGAGGATGGATTAGGACTTACATCCCCTAGGCCAAGGAAGGAGGATGGGTAAGGGGCAGGATAGATCATTAGAGGAACTCCAGGTTTAGGGAGTGTGAGGGAAGGGGCCCAAGGTGGATAGGGAGGGAGGAGGGCTGGTGGAAGGGGGAAAGAGTAGGGAGCAGGGTAGGGGGTGGGGATGAGGGTAGGATGGGGAGAAGGAGAAGGCAGAGGAGGAGGAGGACAGGCAGCATGACTGAAAGTTACAACTGAATAACTGTTCTGAGCCAAATATTTACTAAAATTTGCAAAAAAGCAATACCCAGGTAGGGTGTAACAGGGTTATCTGAAATTATACAATGATACTTTTAAAAGTAGGAAGATGATTGTCTAACTGGGTCTTTTATTCATGAGTAAATCCCAGTATAACTCATGGATAAAGACCCAATCAGCCACATCTGCAGTCAGGACATAAAAAAATCAATGCGACTCCCCGAAAACCAAAACATTAAACCGCCATATTAATTACCTGCTGAAACAGTGACGCAAAAGCGTGACTTTAAAACATGGACTCACTTTTCAAGTCATACACCCCACCAGTCCCCAAACCCACTTTAAATACAACAAAACCTTTTTGTTGTAAAATATTTCTAGTACAGTTCTTAATATGCCAAACATATGATCTAGCTCTGAAACACAGTGCAGGTCAACATCAGACAGCAGCTTTGTCTTCTCTCCCTCCTGGCTGCAGATGGTTTCAGGACCAACCCTCTAGCTTGCGTGGCCCCCATATCCATTACATTTAGTCCCACAGCACATCACTCATCAATGGATCCAGGATCCCTGTCTTTCTTTTAATGACCCACAGCCCACTGCCACAAAATTAAAGGTGAAAAAAGGAGAACACTAAAATAGAATTATTGTACGATGAACACGACTGCATTAGTTGCTGGGGCATACTGAATGCTGCTGACACGATGCCTCTTGATCTTCCAGCCTGCCACAAAATTAAACCAAAAAAAAACAAACAGAATAACTATAAACATATGATAGTATCAACTGTGGGGCACGAAGCATCTCCTCAATATTATACCTAGCAACAGCGAACAATTTTTCTGGCACAACAATAAATTCAATAAAAACTATTTAAACTGTCAAAAAAAACTATTTTTCTTTAATGATATGATAAAAAACTGAAGAGGGACATTGTACAATTGCAATAAACTACTTCAGGCTGTGGGTGATGCTAGGATTTAACCACTTCTGGTGTGGGTAAATCCCAACATAACCCACACCATGTCATGGTTTATTGCTTAATTAAGCAGTCAGTGAAAACAATAGGCATATACAGTACAGTCGTGAATCTGTGCTGTGCAAGCTTTTACAGAAGTTAGCAACAAGACAAAATCCAGATAGGGTGTAAATAGGTTCCCTGAATATTAGCAGTAAGTGAAAATCAACAGGCATATAATGGTGAAGCAACTGAGTAAATGGAGTCACTCGCCCCCTCCTGCCCAGAGCTCCAGCAGCACCAGCAAGCAGCCACCAGAAGCAGACTGCATTTTCACCCACCCTCTCCCACCCGGAGCTCCAGCAGCACCAGCAAGCAGATACCCAAAGCAGGCTGTATTTTTCACCCACCTGCTCCTGCCCACAGCTCCACCAGTACCAGCAAGCAGCCACAGTGGGCCTTCAAAAGCAATTACAGTGTATTTTGTCGGGAGACCTGTCGTGATAGTTTTATTTCTGCTGCAGAGTTTATCATATCTGGTGTGTTTCTTTTGATTACCTTAATCGTCTACTGCACCAGAGCCTGTAACTTAGAGTGTTTTGTCTGTTTACCTTAAGTCCCTATTTTGTACTGTTCTGTTACTCTGCACTCTAGATTTGCAGCTTTCAATTACTCTTTAGGGTTACTGAATTGTAAGGGTTGGAGTTTAGCATTTGTACCTATTATCCTGCTGTTCTCTGCGTTGCTCCTCTGCAGATGCACAGTATGGGATCCATCTGAGGAGCAGTGCCCCCCCCCCCACCTTGCTCTCCATTTCCACCCTGACCCAAGCCTTTGCTTTCTGACCTTTTAATCCTGTTAAGATCCCCTTTGTTAACCTAGGTTGTGTTCCTTACAGGCTGAGTTTTCACCACCCCATCCCACCCAGAGCTCCAACAGCACCAGCAAGCAGCCACCAGAAGCAGGTACAGTGGACCTGTGTTAGCTCTGTCACCGCTGTGTGGCAACTGCCCCACCCACCCACCCCTGTCCCTAGATTTATAGGTAGCCCTTGTCCTGACCTGCAGTTCTTATAACTCCCATGTTTCCCTATAGCAGGTTATAATCTATGGCCACTGGGAGTCACCCTTGTGCTGTCTTTTCCCTCATATATATATATATAAAATATAACTTCTCTCTATAAGTTCATACATAGGGCATTCTACATAGGCTACCTCTCTCATTCCAGTCCACCTCTAGTGAAACCCCTTACTACCTACCCATTACAGGATCTAGGATTTGAACCCCTGACTCTCTGCACTAGAGGCAGTGATCTAACTGCTAGGCCACTTCAGCAGTAACATTTCTGCTTATCTTTCCAGTCCACTTATATTTTCTGCCTACCCCCCCCCATTGTTTCCCCACCTTGATCTCTGCCATCTTTTAACCTCACTGTTATCCCAGGCATTATTGCATTTGCTAAATGGCTTTTCTACCAGCACTGCTTGCCCCCTGTTGCTAATGCTGGTATTGTACCCCAGCCCAGCACAGGTTTTGGAGCCAAGATCTCCTCTCCCTCCCCATCAGTGTAGGCAACAGAGGTTTACTTCCCTAACCCACACCCCTCCTGGGACTCATCTTGTTCTCTGGTGCACTACCTCATTCTACCACAATCCTTAACCCCAAGGGCATTATTATTGCATCCATGATATACTTCTCTTGCTTTACATTCCCACCAGGTTACCACACTTCGCTACTGTCTGGAAACAGGTTTCTCAACAAAAAACAGCTAGCAATCTTGAGAGCCAACTTGAAAAAATGTATCTAGCTCTTACTTTTTTTGCACAGGGAATGTGAAAATAAACTGGCCCCCCCTTGCCTCCCCATCAGACTTCGCATCTGCCCCAGGCCTGAAACTAATGTTAACGCAAATAGCCTCTTTAAAAAACTTGACCAAATAAAAACATGAGTAGCACTCACAAACCCAGACATATTAGTGGCCACTAAAATGTGGTTATAAAGCACCATCCACAACCAACAGATTATGCTTCCCTCTTTCAATATCTTCAGAGTGGACAGACCCATGGTGGGGGTAGTCATCTACGTAAACACCAAGCTTAGTGCCACCAAAACCCTATCTTTAACCAAACCTAAAGAGTTTGAATGTGTAGCACTAAGGATCCTGCTACCCTCTTCTGATGCATTCGATATCATTGGTTGTTACAGGCCACCATCGGGGGAGCTGAACTTCTATCAACGTTTAGGAACATTATTGTATCTGATACAAGTGAAACTATTATCCTCAGTGACCTGAACTTAGACTGGCTCACACCTAGGGCAAATTCCCTAAAGAATCTTAGTGATGAGCTTGGTGTCTCGCAGCCAATTTTGGAATTTTGGCAGGGTCTGCACCAGAAGACATACAAAGAAATACTAAAGGAGCTTAATATGTATATTCTTGAGGAAAGGAGGAAGAGGGGGGACATGATAGAAACTTTCAAGTACCTCAAGGGAATCAACGAAGTCCAAGAGGGTAGCATCTTTCAAAAAAAGAGGTGTGCAAGAACAAGGGGGCACAATTTGAAGATAGAGGGGGGACAGCTTAGAGGTAATGTGAGGAAGTATTTTTTCACAGAGAGGGTTGTGGATGCATGGAACAGCCTCCCTAAGGAGGTTGTGGAGTCAAGAACAGTGGGGGACTTCAAGAATGCATGGGACAGACATAAGGCAGTCCTAGTGGGGGTAGGAGGAAGTAAGCTGTTGGTTAACTAGGATCTGCAGCTTATCTGTTGGGTAGGAAAATGGGCAGACTAGGTGGGCCAAGCGGTCCTTATCTGCTGTCAAATTCTATGTTTCTATGTAACCCACCAGGATTAATACAAGAAACAAAGGTAACAGCATCATTATTAATGTAATTCTCACAAACCATCCCCATAAAAAGTTGCATACAGTCGTCTTTCATAACGACCTGAGGGATCATAATATTGTCATCTGCACTCGTACCCAGGAAAAATGTTTCTCTTGCTTTAAATTCGGCATATAACTTGTCTAGTGTACCTATCTGGTCAACAAAAGCTAAATAAATAAATTAATAAATAAATTTGTCATAAGGCGAAGCTTTCGCAAATTTTAAATTATAAACTTCTTAGCTGACCTCAAGTGTATAAACTGGCAAGGTCTATATTTGGCCACTTCAGTGGATGAAACTGTCACTATTCTGAATGCAAATCTCACAAGACTTGCCAATAAGCATGCCCCGCTCGTAAAACATAGGGTGAGGAAAGTGACACACCCATGGTTCACCCTGGAACTGAAAGCTGCCCTTACCCATTGTAATAAACTTTGGGTTCGTGCAAGACAAACCAAATCCATTCTGGACTGGCAGGCATTCAGAGCTTCAAGAAATACATGCACTAAGTTTGTTAGAACAGCCAAAGCTATTTATTACATTGAAATGCTGGAGGAGGTGAAAGGTAATCCTTCTAAGATATGGCAGACGATTAAATTGGTTGAAGGCCTCAAAATCCTGCCATCTATACCCTTAAACATCACAACAGATGGTGCCATGATCTCTGATTTCTGGTGTTGACGAGATTGAGCCCACATTTTTAAAACTAGGGAGCCAGGTGTTAACCGCACCAATTATACACATCTTGAATATGTCTATCTCTTCTGCCATGGTTCCCTCTTGTTGGAAAACAGCTTTCATTCTGCCCTTAAGTCAGGTGACCTAAGTGATCTTGACATCTACAGGCCCATTTCCATTCTACCAGTCCTGTCCAAATGTCTTGAAAAAATAATAAATAATCAACTAAAGGAGTATCTGGAATACTCTAATTTACTTAATTCACTGCAGTCTGGCTTTAGACTGAACCACAGCACTGTTTCAGAGCTGGCCAAAGTCACCAATGACTGGTTCACTGCATTAGATTCCAAGAAACCTACAGGTGCCATCTTTCTAGATTTAAATAAGGCATTCAATATGGTGGACCACAATCTCCTTCTTCTCAGCCTTAGGAAATAGGTCTGGATGGCCTCTCAGTCAACTGGTTTTCCAGTTACTTAATGGGCAGGCTGCAAAATGTTAAAGCCAATGGACTCATTTCCAATTCCCTGCCAATTACAAGAGAAGTACCTCAAGGGTCTATATTAGGACCCCATTTTTCTCCATTTACATCAATTCTCTGGGTAATAACATCCACAGATCTAAGCTTCATTTCTTTGTGGATGACACTGTGCTGTACACATCCAAAATGTCTCTACCTGAAGCATGTGCAGAGGTGCAGTCAGATTCTCATCAGCTACAACATAATCTGATTAGCTCTAAATTATTACTAAATGCAAAGAAAACGAAGGTGATGTTTTTTATGCCCATGCATTCTTCAGCAACCCCACGTGGTCAGTTTGTACCAGCTCCCATCACAACCATCTTTGGAGACTCTTTGGAGGCTGTCAATAAATTTAAGTATTTGGGTATTTGGCTAGATAGCAAATTGATATTTGGCGTCCACATTGACTGTCTTACTAAGAAACTAAAAGCAAGGCTAGGGTTTTTCTATAGAAACAAATCCCTTTTCCAAGCTGACATAAGATGCAGAATGGTGCAAGTCTTGCAGTGTCAGTGGCTCAGTAGGTAGCACACTCACCTCTGAGGCTGGGAGATCAGAGGGCTGTGGGTTCAGTTCCCACATCTGGCACTTGGGTTAATATCCTAGTATGGACACTGTAGTGCAGCATGAGAGGGGTGCTGCACTTCTGAGATGCTGTCTTTCGGATGAGACGTTAAACCGAGGTCCCATCTGCCTGGATTGGTGGTAGTTCAGGTGGATGTTAAAGATCCCATGGCACTTATTGAAAACAGTAGGGGAATTTTTTATTATCATATCAATAAACCAAAAATAAATATAAACAGTGTTTAAATCACACAAAATAATACACAAGTCATAGAGAAAACAAAATCAGATAAGTATTGCAATCATACAAAACCAAAACATTAAAAAAGTATAATATGAGAACATCCCCCTCACTAAAAGAGTAGGGGAATTTTTTCCCCTAAACAAATCATAACAAGTTTATACAAATCCATATCACGTCATACATAATCATAATAAAATAAAAAAACATAAATAAGTATTAATTCATACAAAATTCTAAAACATATAAGAAACAGTTGAAAAACAGTTTAAGAAATCCACCCTTCCCCCTCCTCACTATAAGAGTTGAAAAATTATATTTATATATATTTTTTTTCCTTCGGTTGAAAACTTCTCTTTTAAATAAACTGATTTATTTTATGAAAGAAAAAAAAACCTTACTCCCTATAGTCGCTCATTAAATCTAAGATTTAAGAAATATCAGATTCATTCCACTTTTCTTTCCATTGCTGTGAAGAAAGGCGTCTACGTCCTTCACATTTTAAGGATTGTAAATCAGTCACAATCATTTGCACCAAATCAATTTCAGATATATCCTGCTGTTGCAAAACTAAACGACATCTACTGAGCCAAAACCAATACAGAAAGTACACATGAATGACTTGTAATGTACTTGAGCAAATTCTTACATTAAATGCTGGATAAATGCCATAATATAATAAATCCGGTGAAGGGGGAAGTGTTAACCATCTCATACAATTCAACCATCTATTTTTTAGATCATCCCAAAACCTTACCGCATATGGGCACTGAAAATACAAATGATTCATGGTTTCTAACTTGCCCAGACAATCTGTCCTCGGGCAAAAACACTCCTGTAAAGCCTTATGTTTCTGATTACTCTTCACATTTACCTTATTATGAATTGCTAGCCAAACGGTATCCCACATATGGTCTGGGATCCTATTGTTAGTAATATAACTGGAAATCTGCTCTTGTTGAACCACTGAAAATTCTGCAAAAGGGTAATCTGTAAAGAACGTGTTCATTATCTTCATATATAGGACTTTCCTTGATGTGTAGTGCACCCGTATAACTAATATTCCATAATTTAATTTTATCAAAGACAGATTCCCATATGTCTAATAATCTGGGGTTTCTTTTATTTTTATGTAAAAATGTGGCATTCCTCCATTCACCTGAAACACTTTTAACTTTGAAAAGCTGAGCACTATCCACCATTTTGAATCTTTCTTAATAAGAGGAAGCATATTTATGGAAAAAAAAATGTAAAATAAAATACGATTGGATTAATCATATTCAAGCCCCCTTCTGTAATTGTCTTATACAGTATGTTCCTTCTGACTGGATTTAATCTACTTCCCCAAATACAAGTAAAAAAAACCCTCAAAACCTGTGCCTCTAATTGTTTTTTTATGGGAAATATAGCACTTAAATAAAGAAATATTGGAATCAAAAAAGTTTTTGCATAATACACTCTTTTCTTTTTTGCTACTTTCCAATGATTCCACACCTCCACCTTCCCTTTTGCTATCTCTAATGCACGCTCCCAATTAAAAAGGGACATGTCTACTCCACCCCAGTAAATCCCCATAATCTTACAAGGCTGTTGTGCCACCGGAAACCCTCCTAAAAGCTGAGGAGTGTTGGAAAACCTGCTTAAACTCAAAATTTTCATTTTTGTAAGGTTTAGAGTAGCCCCTGTTGTTTTCCCCACCTTCTAGATGAGATCTTTTGCTAAACAAAATGAATGTTCATTATTTAACATCAAGCACACATCATCAGCGCACGCTACCACTTTGCATTTGGAAACTAAAGGATGATTTATACCATTTATCAATGGGAAATTATTCAAAATCCACAATAGAGGGTCTAAAACAAACACATATAATAAGGGACTTAAAGGGCATCCCTGGCATAAATCTGTATATATTAAATGAGAGCCACCTTTCCATCCATTCTCATACGGAACTACATACGCCAATGCGTAACAGAGCTTTATCCAACTAATAAATTCCATAGGCAAGCCAAAGGCTAACAAACAATCCCACAAGAAAGAATGTGAGACTGTATTGAATGCCTTGGCTTAATCCAAACTGACTAAATACCCTGGAATCTCTGATGAAACGTTATCTGCTGATGAGATATTAATAATCTCCCTTATCATTAATAAGGCATCAGAAATTTTCCTACCTGGGACAGCACAAAACTGCATCGGACTTATCACTGAAGGCATTATCTCCACTAGTCTGTTCCTTAGTAACTTTGCAAATATCTTAAAATCAATGTTTAACAAAGTCAACGGCCTCCAATTATTTAAATCCTTATTTCCAACTTTATGTAAAAATATTAACAGCCCCTCATACATCTGGGTAGGCAAAGTATTTTCTTCCAAGAAAAAATTATAAATGCGCAAAAAAACAACTGGAATTACAGACCATAATACTTTATATAATTCACTTGATAGTCCATCAGAACCAGGTGCAACATTATCATGTAATGAGTGTATTACTCTATCCATTTCTTGAGATGTAAAAGGACAAACCAAAAGAGAGTTCTGAAAACTTGTAGTCTGCAGAAGTGACGCCAACTGTAAAAACTTATTAGCTAGTGGGTCAAATCCCTGCAAGGTCCCAAAATTACCTTTAATATAATCTTCAATTACCCCCATAATACCTTTGTTATCACAGTGTTCTACCCCTGAAGAATCCACTAGACTCAAAAAAAACCTTTTATTAGTCCTTATTTTGCTGGCTAAAAATGGATTAATCTGTTCTGATTTACCCTGGGTACCAAACATTTGCTCCTTTTGTAAGGACTTCATTCGAGAGTACTGGTAATCTTCCATTTTATGCCTTATGATAGATATATGATCTCTTAAATCAATTCCCTCCACACTTTGCTGAGATAATAATGCCCTCAACTCACACCTATATTTTAGATATGTGTCCCTCTTTGATTTTACCCTATGCAAACCCACCATTGAAGAAAAACAAGTTAAACATATTTTCAAATCAGTCCACCAAAGCCCTATATTCTTATAAAGGTCCAAAGCAGTTACTTTGTCTTGAATTACCTCTTGTAATTCCAGAAAAAATATTTCCATCATACATGAGGGAAACGTTTAACCACCACACTCGTTTCCCAGCTATGCGTTTTGGGGGGAACTCAAACCAAATCCCTAATAACCAGTGGTCTGAAATCTCAATAGGAACCAGTTCAGGAGAAACAACTTGAAAAGACTGATTAACAAAAAGAAAATCTATATAGGAAGAAAGGGTACCTTTATAAAAGGTAGACCTCTTTAACAAAGGGGTGTATGCAAAGGCATGCTTTAAATCCGCCTGGGAAATTAGTTGTTTTAAAAAATTCTTATCACAATACTGCTTGGCATCTTTCCTTCTTTCCTTAAAATTAATATTGAAATCACCCCCAAAAATCATGTGGTACTTTGTGTATAAATAGGGCTGTATCTTTTTTAACAAATTGATACGAGATGATTTTATTTGGGGGTTATAGATATTTATTAAACGTAAGGGAAAACCTTGGAAATCAATATCTAACATAAAAGCCCTACCCGGCTCTATTTCTACTGATCTAATAATTTTTACATCAAAGGTTCGAAACCAAAAACCCACCCCACTACAGGGATCTATTCCCGATGACCAGATAGAAAACCCCCATCCCCAATCCTTAGTGGACTTCTGAATCTCAACTATAGTCTGTAATCTTATATCTTGTAAAAACAAAATATCGTAACTCAATGAATTTAAAATACTAAACAAAATGAATCAACATTTCCTATTCTTAATGCTATTTACATTTAAGCTTGCTATAGAGAAGCTCAACATCTAGGGAGGTTTTTTTTTGATTTCCCACTTGACCTTGTAACCCACTTTGTGGAAAAAGGTACACTACTCCCTTCAACACACAAAACTACCTCTCCATCTTTCTCCTGTGGCTGTGTAGGCACGTCTTTGACCCCCTCTAAATCAATGGGATAGGCATGTTCCATCTGTTCGCTCCAAGAAGGAAGAGGAGAAAATCTATTTGAGAGTGTTACTGAGGGTGAATTAGAAACAACGCCTGTGCCTTTAATACTCCCCTTTTTATTTACTAACACAAACTGCTCCTCTTGCCTTAAAATGTTTGAATTGTCTAAAAAAAACTAAGGGATTTTCCACACCCTGATTAATCCCCTGTACACCATCCATAGAACCACCAAATAGGGTTGTCTGAGGCCTGTCTGAGGCCTGGTTGGAGATCCCTGGGGGGTAACAAAGGGAGTATCTTTCCTCGTACCCTGAGATTGCTCAACACTTGTTCTTGTAGAATCAAAATTCTCTACACTCATCTGAAAATTGGTCTGAGAGGGAATAAAAACCCTGTTCACCCCCCCCACAGCCCTCCTCCCCCTGCGTCTCTCAGACGACTGGTTTCCCATATTCTGATTCATAGGGGGATTCTTGGCTCTATACAAAAAATGCGCCTGATCAGAAGCCTCATCCAAATCATTCATGCTCCATGAACAATCCTCAAAAACATGTTCAGAATCCCCACATAGATTATACACGGGGGGCTTCACACTCGTTTACCACATGCCCAAGAACTCCACAAGAAAAACATTTAACTTTATCACAATCTGTTTAAATGATCCAGTGAACCACACTTATAGCAGCTTTTTGGCTGACCAGCATAAAAAATTATTCCCCTATCCCTTCCTAAGAAGAA
Organism: Neoceratodus forsteri; assembly: GCA_016271365.2. Lineage (NCBI taxonomy): Eukaryota > Metazoa > Chordata > Ceratodontiformes > Ceratodontidae > Neoceratodus > Neoceratodus forsteri. Next base: position 1,092,579,786 of record CM028133.1, on the reverse strand, counting down.
GGAACTGGGTAAATGTTGTATCCCAGAATCATTATGGGACAGTTGAACTCTAAAAGTCCAACCACCCGTCCAGAAACCATTATCATCAATTATAGGTCTGGGATTATCCATTATTCTGCAACGTTGTTCAAGCCAATACATTATATTTGCTACATTGACTCCTTCATTGTGAAAAAGAGTTACTATTTTAATCGTAGGTTCAGTAACAGGAATTGCCAAAAAATCCTTCCATATATCTTGATCTTTTATCTCATAATATCGTTTCCAAAACCTATCTAATAGATGCATAGAACAGAAGCTTATATCATATTGGGAGTTCCCTGGTGAATGGATAAAGGCATAAACATCCGAGGGTACAAACCCAAACTATCAAGTAAAAGGGTTTTCCCCACCCATAGTCTGTCCGGGACAATCGGAGCTAACCCCTTGTAGCGTAGTCTAACCAGGAATCTTCATCTTGCTTCCTGTGCAGGACGCTGAAATAGCTCAGCAAAAGATTTTTGTTCCCTGTATCTGTATTCCCTGGAGAAGTACTATTCTTCTGGCTCTTCGAAATAAAATCCTCACTGTCATTAACACCATTATCCGTATTTTGAATCTGTGTACCTGCTGTTGTAAGCAGCCTTCCATTTCTTTGACAACTGTCTGCCACAGCGTCTAACGTAGTTTTGTTCATATCAGCCTCTCCTTCAGATGACAGTTGCATACTCCCGCAGGTCTGGGACTTTGTTAATTCAGGCTGAAAGTCGGAATTTGCTGAACAAGATGCATCTTGTGTTAAATCCTGCTGGACTCCAGAAACCGAAAAATTCGGGTCAGGGACCCAAATGTCTTTTGGCCAGATCCAACCTGCTTTAATGAGAACCTCATTTTTTGACCACATCCCAGCTTCTCCTGTAATCAGGGGAAGCTTCCCATCATAAAAGACCTCCTTACTTGCACACGCAACCGGGAAGGCAGGCTGCACTCCAAATGGCGAAATAATAGGTAGCCTTTTGTTACCTGCAGATAAGGAGCTGGCAATTGAGCATTTTCTTTTCTTCTCCTCATCTAGATGCTTTTGACAGAGACCATAATCTCTTTTAGCCACCTGTATTAAGTCCAAAAGCTGCTTCTTTTTTATCTCCGTTTCTTCTTGTAATAAAGACTGTCCTTCATTTTCTGATTCAGACATATCCAGGAACATACTGTATCTTGTTCTGTTTGTGAAAACCTTTTTGGGACTTCAGAACATGCTAGTTCCTTCTCAATAGCTGTAAAAGTGCTCAAAGGCTCTAGAGCTCCAGAGCCCGAACCGTCCTCCTCCACTACCTCCTTTTGACTGAGGTCCTCCATCTCTGCAGACAGACGGACAGCGCCACCCGCCTACAGAGTAGGGGAATTTCGCCGGTGTCCTGGCTAAATTTCCCTCATTCAGTAAAAATACCACCAACAGCTTAATGTGGTTCAAGGTCAGTTGGCATTCATCTGTATCCCCCTCCTCCAGGTTGTGCCTGAAAAAAGGCAGGATTTGTCTAGTGCACTTACCCGGTCAACAAAAGCTAAATAAATAAGTAAATTCCTCCCATTGCTGGACTACAGAGACACAATATGTAACTGTAGCACAGCAGCTAACTGACACAAACTTGATGTACTTTTTCATTGTGCTGTACATTTTGTAACAAATGCACCTTATAGGACACACCACTGCGACCTCTACCAGGCAGTAGGTTGGACATCTCTTATCACAAGGTGAATGATCCACTTTGGTACTTAGATATTTGGAGGCAGTACAGCACAGTGGTTTAAGGCTCTGAGCTGCAAATCTGGTGGCATCGACCAGACCTGGGTTTGAATCCCACAGTTTCCACTTGCATACTGTGTGACCCTGAGCAAGTCACTTAACTTCCCTGGGCTCTCAGGTCACTCCTGTAAAAAAGCATTCAGCTCAGGTCACATGATGGCAGCCTGAGTGCTCGGTCGCACTTCACCGGAGCTCCGTCACACTTTTGTTAAATCTTCAGATTTACTCGTTGCTTTCGGTAAAACAGACTTCCCGACACTAATAGGTGAGGCTCCCGATCATCGTTTCACTCGTTATCTCCTGCTGGGATGGATAGTTACGTCAAAAAGCCGCGAGCGAAACACTCGCCCCCTCGAACGCCGGAAAAACCACAGGCTGCGAACCGAGCGAAGCAGCAGGCCGCAAGCCTTTCCCAGCTGCCTATTGTGGATATTCCTCTTACAGAAGCGACATTTTTAGAGATAATGCAGCCGCTACAAACCTCAATTAAAGCATTGTCGGAGGATATGCAAGATATTAAAAAATCAGTGGATTCTCTTACAAGAAGGATGGGGGACACTGAGGCTAAAGTGATTTCATTAGAAACAAGGCAGACAGGGGCAGATGCTGAATTAGTTCTGGCCAAAAGGAGAATTAAAAAATTGGAAGAAAAAATGGAGGATTTGGAGGGGCGCAGCAGAAGGAACAATATAGTGATCATTGGTATCCCAGAGAAAGAGGAAGGAACCACACCAATCACTTTTATGCAAAAACTCTGCTACAAAGTCGCAGGTTCTCCCCCCGGAGGGGGTGATTACATTATAGAAAGAGTGCATCGAGCCTTACGCCCTCCTCCTGCACAAGGGCAACCCCCCAGGCCTCTAATCCTGAGGTTTCTTAATTTTCTAGATAAACAACATGTCCTGGAAAAGGCCAGAGGGATGAAGGAGCTTCTGTGGGAAGGTAAAAAAATACAGATTATACAAGACTGCCCCATTCTGTGAGGGTCAGAAGACAAGAGTTACACCCTATTGTCTCCAAACTCATTGCAGCATCAAAGCCTTTCAAAGTAAAATACCCTGCAATATTAATGGTCTCTCATGGTGGTAAATGGCTGTCCTTCGACTCACATCAGCAGGCGTTACAGGAGTTGCAGCAGATGTTACCAGATCTCTTTAAGTGAAAACTACAGGAGTTGCAGCAGTATTACCGGATCGCTTTAAGTGAAAGATTGTCTCACTCGCTGACCAATCTGGATGTTAATATTTTGAACACTTTGGGCATAACCTTCTGAATATAAAGAAGATGGAGGTTTTTTTTTTTTAGTGTATTAGGTTGGACATTTCTCAAGAAGTCACAGATGAGCCTCCGAGGTGATACCAAGCCTTGGCCATGTTGACTCTTACGAAGATAAGACACTTGTTACATAAATCAAGAGTGCAAAAGGGAAAAAGGGGGGCTTTCCCGCCCCCTTTTTTTTTTTCTTCCCTTCTGTAGAGAATGTTCAAATGGGATTGGGAAGTTCTCATGATAAGATCAGATGCACGTAGAAAAAATGTTTTCTGTGGACTGGGGGCTCCAGTTGAGGACCCGTGGTGATATGTTTTGGGTTGCCCGGATGTATATCATGTGGCAGGTTTGTTATGGGAGTGCAGTTCTAGGAACTGGGGTTTGTGTCTATAGGGGGGAGGGGGAAATGTTGGATGGTATATTTTAAGAGTGGGGAGTGGGGTGGTCTTGTTGGGTGGGCTGCAAGGAGGGGATGGGGGAAGGGGGGTTTTCAAGTTTCTAGGTCCAGAAAGAGGTGGGTTTCTCTTAGCCTTCTGGGTGCTTGTAACTGTCAAACGAAATTCTACACTGTTATATCCCAAACAACTGTTTACATTAATTCTCATCATAGCTTGAGAGGTCATTATGTGCTCACCTTATAAATTGGTTAGCTGGAATGTCAAAGGAGCCAAGGATAGGGTCAAGAGGCAGGTGGTATTAAAACACCTCTCACATTTAGGGGCTCAAATTGCATTTCTTCAGGAGACCCATTTAAAAAGGGCGGATCTTCACTTTTTCAGAAGAACGTGGGTAGCCCAAGTCTTTGGCGCTGGATCTTCGACTAAAAGGGCTGGGGTTGCCATATTAGTTGTTAAAGGGGTCCCCTTTAAATTAGTACACGAATGTTGGGATCCGGAAGGTCGTTATGTTTTTGTACATGCCATTTTAGTTTCCCAACCGGTGATTTTGGGCTCGATCTATGGTCCTAATAGTGATTCTCCTTCCTTTTTCATGAGTCTATTTGAAAAAATGGACCAAGATAGTAATAAAATCACCATTATTGGAGGAGATTGGAACCTGGTACTTCAAAATGACCTGGATAGGTCTCATGATAGACGTAGGGGCCTATCTGCAGTGCAAAGGGCCCTAAAAGATTTTATCTATAAATCAGCCTTGGTTGATATCTGGCATATATTTAATCCAGATATGAGACAGTACTCCTTCTATTCCCCGGTGCATAATTCATATTCAAGAATTGACTATATTCTAGTTAGTTCTTCGGCAGTCTCCAATATGTTTCTGGTGGATATCTCTGCAAGAGTAATTTCAGATCATGCCCCGGTCAGTATAATTTATAAGCCCTATCCAGAGATTCGTAGGTCAATGTAATGGAGGTTAAACTCTCAATTATTAAAAGAACAATCGTCATTAAGGACCATGAAGGACTTTATAGGGCACTTTTTAGTGGAGAATAAAGGCTCTGTTGTTCATACTGACATGGTATGGGCAGCTCTAAAATGTTCATTAAGAGGCGAATTAATTAAATTAGCGTCGAGGAAAAAGGCGAGAGCAGACAGATAAGTTGTGCTCTTTTTTATCCTCAATTAAGGGGTTGGAACATAGTTTATCTCGGAGCTCATCGGACTCTGAGTGGGCTGAGTTACACAAACTACAGGCTCGGTATATGGGAATGGTCTTCCAACAAGCAGGATTAACTCTCTCTCGAGCGAAACTTCAATATTTGGATATAGGGGAAAAGGCCAGTAAACTCCTTGCATTGCGGGTAAAACAACTGGATTCATCTCAACATATTGTAGGTGTACGGGCTGGTCAGGGGGAATCAGATATGTACAGACCCGAGAGAAATACCAAAGATATTTGGGGAATATTTTCAAAAACTTTATGCCCAAGAACCAGATTCCAGGTCCTTGGATTTGGAAATTGCAACATTCATAAGTGCAGCTAACTTACCAATGTTATCTGAAGCCGAAACCAAGGGCCTGGACCTACCAATTATGATCTTGGAGATTCATCAGGTTATTCAGCAGTTGCCTCCTGATAAATCCCCAGGTCCTGACGGATTCACGAGTAATTTTTATAAAACTTTTCTCCCTGATATCTCGCCAATTTTGTTAGATACTTTCAAGTACTGGTTCAACTTTGGCATTTCCAACCCAAGTTTCTTAGAGGCCACAATATCCCTGATTTTAAAGCCTGGAAAGGATCCCTCCAGCTTAGACAGTTATCGGCCAATATCCCTCCTTAATGCTGACATTAAAATATTGGCAAAAATCCTTGCTAATAGATTATCAAAAGTTATGGATCGCCTAATATGTAGGGAACAAGTGGGATTCATGAAAGGGAGACTCTCCCATGATCATATGAGAAAATTAATGTATCTCATTGATAAGGCCAAAGAATCGAAAGTTCCTGCAGCTCTCCTATCACTTGACGCTGAAAAAAGCGTTTGATCGGGTGTCCTGGCCTTTCCTGTTCGCTACTCTCTCGACTTTTGGTATACCTCACAACTTTATAGGTTGGATTAAAATTTTATATTCTTCCCCATCAGCGAGAGTGAAGTGTAATGGGATGTTGTCACCGGTTTTCAAATTAGAGAGAGGCACTAGACAGGGCTGTCCGTTATCCCCTTTATTATTTAATTTGTATCTAGAGCCTTTGCTCCGTAGGTTGATGAAGAACCCACTCATTAAAGGTATACAAATTGGCGAATCTAGTTATATATGCTCGGCATATGCCGATGATGTGTTATTGCACATTGAGAATCCAGCAACTTCGCTTCCACCCATTTTAGAAGAAATTAATAGTTTTTCTAAGGTATCTTTTTATAAATTGAATTATACTAAAACAAAAGTCCTCCCCTTAAATTATTACACTAGGAAAACAGACTTATAGGGTTTAGATTTGGGCTGGGAAACCAAATTTATAACATTTTTAGGTATAAATATTAGCACGAATTCTGTGTTCATGGTTAAGGAGAACTTAACAACTTTAATTCAAGAGATCACAGATGATCTCAAGAGATGGAGCTCAATCTCCCTTTCTTTGTGGGGCAGACTAAATCTTCTAAAAATGATTGCTTTCCCAAGGATACTTTAACCATTAGATATGCTAGGATTCTACCTTTCAAGGGATTGGTTTGCTAAAGTACAGAAGATTTTTAATTCCTTCTTGTGGCAAGGCAAAACATCTCGTCGATCATATTTGAAGCTGTCAGCTCCCAAATGTAAAGGTGGTCTAGCCGCTCCTTCCCTTTTTAAGTATTACCTTGTGCAGCATATGTGTAAGCTGTCCTTATGGACCAAAGAACGGGAACAGGTTGAATATTTGCCCCTTTGGCTAGATATTGAACGGAGTTTGGCGAAGACAGTTAAAAGCTCCTTATATGCTCTACTGCTTACTCCTTTGGCCTCTATACCTAGATGTCTCAAAAATAAGCCTTTAGGTTGGTCAATCAGGGCTTATCACCAGTTGCAACGCTTTTTGGGTGTCCGTTTGTGGCTATCGAGTGCCCAACCCATTATGGACAATCTCCAAATTAAAATTGCGGGCACTCCTACACCTGTCACTTTTTGGCCCCAAATAAGCAATATGGCAGTAGCCAATTTATGCGATCAGGATGGCCCACATCCATTTGAGGCTCTCAAAAAAAGCTTGGGTCTCACGGATGCAGATTACTTCAAGTGGTTACAGCTTAATAGGGCTTTAAACCAGATACTTTCAGTGGTTTCATTGACGGATCAGGGGGAAATTAATGTTGATTCCCTTTTGAATGCAGCGAGGCAACCACATGCAGTCTCCAAGGTTCACAAGCTCCTCCAGGAATGGGATCGTAGGCTCCCCTCTGGTGTAGGCTATTATTGGGTAAAAGTTCTGAACATAAGTGACTCCCCAGAGTTTTGGAAAACTCTTTGGTTGAACGCATACAGATACATTAAACAAGATAGGCTTAGATTGATACATTTCAATATCCTGCATCATCTATACCTAACCCCTACTTACCTATTTAGAAGGGGCGCGCGTAGTTCACCTTGTTGTTGGAGGTGCAAAAAAGAAGAGGGAACCCTATATCATTTATTATGGATATGCCCGGAGATCCGTAGTCTCTGGAGGACTATGAGCAATATGCTGGACCCTATCCTTGGCTCAGTAAAAATGGATACTCCCGAAGTATGTTTGCTGCTTGCTTTCCCTACGTCAGCTCCTAAAGCTTGGCAGGCTCGTGTCTCTCTTGTTTCTGCTGTTATGAAGTTGCTAATTCTTCGACATTGGGCATCGGACAAGGTTCCTACTCTTATGGAGGGCATAGGGAATGCACGCAAGCATTGCAACTTGAAAAGCACATTGCTTTTTTGTATGGGATAAGTTGAGAATACTATACTTCGCTTCTTTGGGTCTCTAGAACACTTTTGATGACCTGGAAGCCATAAAACCAAGTAGCATTGATTCCTGAAGCAGAAACCTCTTTAATTATTTCTACTTGAATTGATGATCTACAATTTAGGGATAGGAAGGGGGAGAGGGAGCCGGTTTTGGGGATTTTTTTTTCTTTGTATTGTTTATTATTGTCATACCAACAGAATGTGCTATGTATACAGAATCATTCTTGTAGATAAGAGAATTTGCACGTTCAGTAAATCACATTATTGTTAGTGTACATGTTGTGTTATAGCAATGGTAAAAAGTAATAAAATTTGAATTACAAAAAAAAAAAAAGCATTCAGCTTAGTGTGCTACTCCTGATTAAACACCTAAATAAATAAATAAAGAAAGAAAGAAAGAAAATCTTGTGGGACAAACTGCCTCAGCATATTTCCTCACTCATCCATGGGTCACACAGTACCTACTTATTAAGGAAATTCACCTCTATCCGATGTGCCCAGAGTGTACACTTCACATGGTGGAAGTGCTATTAGCTTCTCCCTTCCATCAGTTTAGAATAAAGTCCAGACTATGCTTAGGTTTTCTGAACTTGTGTCTTTAAACTACTTTAAATCATTGGTCAACAAAACTTTCAAAGATACTTGCTGTTGTCACAATGGCTAGCACAGTATTTGTCCTGTCTTTTTCCGGCTAAGCACCTAAACACTTAGTGCTCCAATTATCAGATAAGCACCTAAGCACTTGTTCCATGTTTATTCCTGAGTCCCTCCCCCCCTTTATGCTCATACTGCTTTACGGTAGTTTAATATGGCTCTATACTAAATGTTAGGTCTACTGTTTGTCTGCACCGCTAACATATTTCTTTATTGTAATTCCATTATATTGTGAGGTTTGCTCTTTGCCCTGTAACACAGTTTTGTATACTGTGTTATTTTCACTTTATGGTATTGCATGACATTTATGTATCTTTCTGCCTTATAATATTGTTTGTATAGTATGTTGTGTTGTATTGCTGTTATTGTCTACCAGGACCTCCTTGTGAATGAGCTTGCTCAGTGGAGGTTTTTCCTGCAATAAACTTGAACTTGAACAAATGCTTTTGGGGTAGCTAGAAACAGGGTGTAACCAGGCAGTATATTACTAGGATACCTGAGTATTAGCACTTGTCAAGACATGCAGGCCTACATTAGTAGGAGCAACTGATAAAATTATGCAAACAGAATTTTAATAAGTAATCTAGAAATCTCGGCTGAACCCAGAAGGGTGCGCATGGTAGCTTGGCACTAGTCGATAGTGCTGGCAACAGGCATTCATTGGGGGAAGACAGATGATTAGGAGAGCACTGCAAATACCTAGGAAGGTAGCTAGCAACAGGGTAAACCCAGGTAGGGTGTAACTAGGGTACCTGAGTGTAAGCAGATGGCAAAAGCAACAGGCAAATTATACTGAAGCGATCGAACTGAATTGTGTTAAGCAAACAAAAAATCATAGGCACAAACTAGAAATGGGGCTATACTTAGATGGAGTGTAGCTAGGATTCCTGTAAGCAGAACAGAAGTAGTCACCTTGGTTGGAAGAGATGGTTCTATAAGCTGTGCAGGACTACCTTGAAGACACCTTAGGAGAATGGAGAGAGCTTAGTGGATAGGGGGCCTGGAAGACAACATGGCAGGCCAACAGCTGACTCAAAGTGGATAGAGGGGCTTGGAGAGCAGTGTGGTTGGCTGACGGCTGACTCACAGTGGTTGGGGGGGCTTGGAGGGCAGCATGGCTAGCCAACGGTGGACTCACAGTTGACTCCAGGCAGACTCTTTCAGTACACTATCCTTTGTGCTGCAGTACTTAGTACACAGGACTGCTAGAGCCTCATGGATTTTGAAAGTAGAGTGAGTCCCAAGGAGGCTTGCTGATTGGTCAGGAGGGCAGACAGGAGGCACAGTAGCTGGGACCTCAAGTCCTGATGGGAGTCAGCAGGTCAGCTGAAATTGCTGGTGGGGATGGAGGGGTGATGTCTTGGGGCCCCCTCATGACCCTGCTGGAGCTGAAGCAGCAGATGGAAATGCCAAGAAGGCCAGCAAACAGTTATTTTTCTTTTTTAGAAGACCCAGTTTTGTCGGGGTTTCAAGACTCTGCCCCCTTGTCCCGAGGAGGCTTACTGATTTGTCGGTAAGGCAGACAGGAAGCAGAGCAACTAGGACATCGAGTCCCAATGAGAACCACCAGGTTAGCAGTGATCATTGGTGGGGAGGGAGGGGTGGTGGTGTTGAGACCCCTCACAACCTTGCTGGAGGTGAAGTGGCAGATGGAAAAGCCAAGAAGGCCAGCAAGCAGTTTTTTTTCTTTGATAGACACACCAGTTTCAGCTGGCATTCAGCACTTCACCCCTGTCCCTAGGAGGCTTGCTGATTGTTTGGAAGGATAGGCAGGGAGCATGGCAACTGAGACCTCGAGTCCTGACTGCAGCTGGCCAGTCAGCAGCAATCATCAGAGGGGAGGGAGAGGAGGTGGCCTTGGGATGCCTTCATGACCCTCCTGGAGCTGGAGTGGCAGATGGAAAGGCCAATTATGTACCCATTTTACAATATTGCTGCCAATACCTGCTTTCTTCATTTTTTGAACCAGTATGTTGTGAGGTACTGTTATCAAAATTCTTTTGAAAGACTGGGAACAGAACATCAATTGAAAATGTTTTGCCTGTATTGCTACTAACCTTTTCATAAAATGATAGTAGGTTGCTGACGCATGACCTCTTTTTGACAAATCCTTGCTGTGATGTGTCTACCAATTCCCTTGTTAGTAGATTTGTTTCCAATTTTTCCTTCATTAGTGTTTCTGTTATTTCCCAGGTATGGATCTCAGACTAATGGGTCTTTAGAGCTCCACTTTTAACTTTGTTCTTTTTTGTGTTTGCCCTTGTGCTTGCAGAAAGTGAATATATTGTTATGACACTGAGTTTTGAGAGGTGTGTCACTGTCTGTCCAATGTAGGGCAATCTGCAAGGGGCTCATTCATGTTAAACTAATCATCAGCCAGGCTGATCATGACACTGTTCTGGTCTTGCTGGGTAGAGGTTTCATGTGGTTCAAAGGAGAGAGCAGGCCCAATCATAGGATGGCTCTTTCCTTTGATCAGCATAACACCGCCCAGCAAGCAGAACTGACTGTATCATAATCAGCCTGCTGTGGTCCTCCCCTACAACATAAAAAAAATCCCTCCCACCCTCGGCCAAATATCCCTCCCACCTCCCATTCCTTGCCCCTTCTTAACTTTCTGACACCAGTGTGCCCAATCCCTGGTGCCAGCTAGTACCCCAATCCTCACCCATTTTCAGTGTGGGACACCGGGAGCCAACCCCAGTGCCACCAAACATAACACTGACAATGGGGTACTCAATCCCCACTGTCAAGATGGCACCTGAAATACAGAAAACCACCCTTGTAGTCTTTTTTTTAAATTCTTAAAGACCTTATAAAAAAAGAAAAACATTCACTGACATCTGTTGCCACCACTAGCACACTGTCATCATTACTCTGCCCTCACCGAACCGTCCCACTTAGCACCCAGCACCCCTTTTAATTTTCAGACAAAGGGATGTCCAATCCACAGTGCCAGCTAGTACCCCTACCGCACCTGTTTTCAGTGTGTAACACTGGGGAGCCCACCCCGGTGCTGCCCAACATATCGCCAACACTGGGGTGCCCAATCTCCAGTGTCAGTACCTGAAGTAAATAAAACTGCCCCTTGTGTCTTTTTTTATTTTTTAATTTTTTATATATCCTGTAAAAAAGAAAACCATCCTTTGATGTCTGCTGCTGCCGCAGACCCACTGCTGTCATTACCCTCCCTCCACATGACCCACAAATTCTGTACCCCCACCCCACCCTCACCCCTTACTTACCTACCAGGGGTCCAATGCCATGATCCTCTCTGGACCAGAGATACATTATCACCTTTCAATGTCAGACCATGAACTTAGGGAAATTAGGTATGCGTTTCAATGTAGTTCAATGGGTTTTGAACTTGTCCTCATAACTTGGTCATTTTGTAAGATTTTTTTCCACAAGTTTTCAACTTGGTCTTTCTAGAACCCCACATTACAAACAGTGGCGATGAAATTATGCAAATGTATCCCAGTACAAGATTTTGTGTTCGCCACTTGAAATCACCTTTTGGCCAGTATTTGAACAATTTCTCCACCCTTGTTCATAAGGTGAGGCCATAAGAAGGCTATGCTGAAACTTTGGGGTAAAAATAGTTAAAAAATAACAAAGTTGTGAGTGTATGTTGAAATTTCTCAACACAAGCTCATAACTTTGGTAAGTTTCAATATTCTGATTTGAACATTTTCTCTGCCCCTGTACATAAAAATGCTTGAAAATATGGGGTAAAAATATTTAAAAATAAAATAGTCATGAGTGTGCGTTGACATTTTTCAGCACACGAACATGTATTTGGTAAGTAGCAATATTTTGACCACAAAGTTTCAACATAACTATTTTTTCACACCACCTCATGAATGTGACAGCTGTCATTTTTCAAATCCTAGCCAAAATGTGTTTTCACACTTGTGGCACAAAATCACTTTTCAGGCAGGATTTGAACATTTTCTATTCCCTTGTTCATGAGGTGGGGGCAATATTTGAACATGGTCTCTGCCATTGTTCCTAAGATGAGGTCATAAGAAGGCTATGTTGAAAATATGGAGTAAAAATATTCAAAAAAGGCAAGAAAGTTATGAGTGTACATTGAAATGTTTCAATGCATACCCATAACTTTGGTCATTTTCAGTGTTTTTGCCCCCAGATTTTCAACGTAGCTGTTTCTTCACACCACCTCATGAATGTAACAGCTGTCATTCTCAAATGCTAGCCAAGCTGTGTTTTCACACTTGTGGTGCAAAAAGATGTTTCAGCCACTATTTAATAAATTACACCTGTCATGTTCAGAAGGAGTGGTCATAAAAAGACTATGGGCTGGATATTCAAACTGCACCCAAAAAGTGTGCAATAGCAGGAGCAAGCACAAGTCCATTGCACCCATGTGCAATAGATGCGATATTCAAAAAAGGAGCAAGCCAAATTGCGCCAACAGCCAACGTCTGAATATCGCACAATTTGTGCCATAGCGCAACTAGGAAGGGGAAGCTGAGCAGATACGATGCGCTATGGTGCAACAAGGACTGCCCAGCTGAGCAGCCCAGAGGCACCATAGCGCAAGCAAGGAGCCCCCCAGCAGCAGAGCAATGGAACTGCACAACCAGGGAGGTAGGTAGGGGCCCACCGCCCATGCCACAGATGGGCACAGGAACACACTGCAGAACTGACAATGCACCCCCACACCCCAAGCACAGCACAACTGGTGGAGGGCTGGAATATCCACCGGCCCATGGGGACAAGCAAACAAAGCACAGCTGGGCCATGGTGCCCCAGCACACCCACCGGCAAGCTGAGACTGCCACACAAGGAGGGCGGACCACCCCATGGCACACCAGCTCCCCCTGTGCATAGCACGCCCTGCATCGTGACCCCAAGACACCCCCCATGAGCAGTGACCACCACTGCGGGAATCCCCATGCATACCACCACCCCCACTGCCACACTGCAACCTCATGTACCACAGAACCATACAAGTCAGACCCACCATGAGCCACAGCAGCCTGCACAGACACTCACAGTGGCGTGTGGAAGCATGCAGCACACTGGATGCAACACAGCACAGGGGCAAACACATACCCATACCCACGGGGACACTAACACAGGGACGCAGTAGTGTGGCAACCAAGCCCCCAGTGTGAGCCCATGTAAACTGTGCACACACAGCCTGCAGTCCTCCATGGCACAGGGGTGACACCCACCCTGTGCATGAACTGTGGCCCTGTACGCCACCAGCATACGCCTGGATCACAATTCACAGACAATGGTGCACAGCCCCTGCAACACACACAAGCCACAGCATGGAGGTGGGACAGCAACTGCGGAGGTCACAGTGTCACCCAAGGCATACATGCACCACACCATTGACAGGAGGCAACCCAGCATTGTGACGGTCACAGTGGATGACCTGCAGGGACAGCCACCACTGACAAGGCAGCAGACCTTGCAGGCCACAGACATGCAAGGGTGTCAGCTGCACAGGCCAAGGATGGGTTGACAGGGGCACAATGAACACAGAGCAGGCACCATGGACCACTGCACACAGTAATGCAATGCACAGAGAACAACACACACACCACAGATACCGACTGATAGCCACTCCCACACCAGAGACACTTCCCCACGCACACACACACACATATACCCATGACTGAACCACCCCAGATGCCATGCACACCACTGCAGCTGAGCACCTATAGCCAGCTGCAAATCAGAGACCACCACAGTATTCATATCAAAATAACTGTATTCAAAAAATATAACAACAGCAACTATTTACAATTATGTACAAACATGGGGTGGAGGGACAGGAACAAGGTGGGGGTGGGTAAGGGACAGGGGTGAACATATGGGAAAGGGAAGGTGGGATGTGAGGGTTGGTCAAATGGGGGAGGTTGTCTGTGGTCACTGGCGGCCAGCCTGGTCCTCTGTTGCCTGGAGCCATTCCCTGGGTCACCTCCTCCTCCTCCTCCTCACCCCATGCTGATGAAGATCCCTCAGGATGGCAAGTGACTCTTGCGCCACCCGCACAAGATCCTGGATGGACTTCTGAATTCGCAGGAGTATCCGCACACCTAGGACAAGGGATCAGAGTCAATGGGTGTGACTGTCCATCCCCCTGCAGCCCACCCATTATGCATGGCATACAGCCATGTGCCATGCTCCTGTGATGGTGTGCACCCACCCACAGTGACCGTGTCCACAAGACCTGCCCAACCAAGCAGCAACAGCCATGTGTACCACTGCACACACTCACCGCCCATGTCCAGCACAGCACAACCAAGGCCGTACAGCAATGTAGCTATGCAGTGTGCAGGCAGTGCCACAGCCATGTGCCCAGTGCATGCATGGACCACCATTGATGCACTCCCAGACATGCAGTGCCACTGGGCAGTGCTGACTGTCACATGTCGCGTGCATGGCAGTGGTGTCCATGGATGGTGGCCATGCCCTGCTTCCCACCCTGTCACACAGCATGCAGTAGCAATCATGGTGTCATGGCACTCACCCTCATCGGGTTGTTGCTGGCATTGGGGTTGGTTCCCGACATGCCCCCATGCAGCGTCCCCCCCCGCTGCTGCTCCACATTCCTCCTCTGCTCGGCCATGCCTGTGGGAGACAAAAGGAGAGAAACACATCAGTACAAACCCAAAGCATATTCCCCCTGCCTCAATGTGTGTGCCCCCCACCCAGCCAGACCCACCCATCCTATACCCTGTAAACACCACCACAGCCAACCTTAGACCATCCCTCCCCTATGTGCTGGACACATAAGACAGTGTTACCCATATGGACCATACAAGTGTGTAGACATATCACCCACCTGGATGAGGCACCACGCCACTCCTGGCATGCGACCGCAGACATGCCAGTAGCTCCGGCTCCCTCTGTCTCAGGTCCCCATACCGGTGCCTGCACTGCTCGGCTATCCTCCTGTGGTCAGTGGCTGCCTGCAGGTCAGTGGCCACCTCTTGCCAGACCTGGGTCCTGGCCCTGTCCAGTGGCACCTCCCCAAACAGTGGGCTATAGTGTGGCTCCACAATGGCCACAAGGTTGGCCAGCTCAAGGGCACTCCACTGAGGGGCTCTCCTGTGTGCCATCTCTAATGCTATACTAGGCAATATGGCACTCTGCAGTGCGGCAACCCCACGTGGAAGTGCTGCATGGTACATTGCCGCCATTCCCTATTGCACTGTCAGTACAGCGCCACCATTCCCTATCATGCTGTCACCGAACAGCACAATAGAGATGCAGCCATGCCAGACGTATAGTGCCAAGGGGACAAAGGTCAGGCACAGGGTCATGGGTCTCTGGCACAAGGCCACGCACAGCGCCATTGGACATCTATGCATCTAGTGTGATTGGTTGCCTGCGTGCCATCGCCACAGCGAACTATTGTGCAGTTGTGCCACAGCGCCATGTAGTGACCCTCGCCATAGCACCACTGGCACAATGGTGGCCATGCCCTGAATTGCCTACCACGCACAGCACATCATCAGCGTGACAGATGCCTGCGTAAGCTACCTTGGCATGCGAAGTGCAGTGTACTACGCAGGCCACAGAACTGCACCATTGGTTCAGCACATTCAACACAATTGCACAAAGCGCAAAAGCGCGATATTCAGCCGTCATATGCAAATCATCCGATCAGCCATTCGATGGCGCAGCAGCGTGATTTGCATCTCATTAAAGTTGCTCCATACCTAATTTGCATGGATTGAGCCGTAAAACTGCGACACTGTTCTGCAGTGGCCGTATTCGGTTACTGCAGTTTATAGGTGAGTTGCATGCTGTGTGGTGTTATGGACTGTGGTCTCAGGGACTTGTTTTGTACTGCACAGTCACAGGTCACCACTGTCACCCATACAGGCTGAAAAATGACCGAGCGAGGACTGGGTGAGGAGGACGATGGTGGGTGGAAGAGGAGGCCCAATTTTACCAAGGCCGAGACGGGTGCACTTTTCGAGGCCTACATCGATCAGGAGCCACTGCTCAGTGGACGGCAGGGCACTCCTCAGGCCCGTGCTGCTGCATGGGAGGGGGCAGCATGTGCTGTCAACCTGCATGGCAGCCACCAGCGCTCTGTGCAGGAGTGTAAGAAGAAGATGGTTACCGACAGGAGGAGGGTGAAGGAGAAGGTGGCTGCCATCAGGGCAGCACGTGCTGCAACAGGCGGGGGCCAGCCGGAGGTGGTGCAGCTGACTCTGGCAGAGGACAGACTTGCTGCAAGCATGCAGTGCAGTGCCATTGAGGGCGTTCCAGGAGGTGGCTTCCAGACAGGTGGTAGCCCATCACTGCATGGTACGTCATGGTCTGTTGGGGGGGAGGGTAGATCACATGCACTAATGTGTCCTTACTGTCTGTTACAGATCCTGTGTGTCTGCAGGGGTCAGCGGTGGAGGGCCTGTCCACTGCGGACAGCCATCTGGAGTTGGAGGAGGGACCATCCACCTCCGCAGGTAGCCGGCGTGCATTGCAACAGTGGGTTCGCCTGGCTGTCAACACTGATGTCGTTGAGGCAGGTGTGGGGGAGGCCCTTCCTGTGTCTGAGCGGTCTGGCATCCAAGGATGCCAGCATGCTGTGGCTGTGACTGTGGCACAGACCTGCACCATTGATGATGCAATGACCATTATGGGCAGTGACATGTGTGTGTCACGGAATAGACACACAGTAGGCCAGCTCACGCCCATGGACCTGGCTGGTTCCGACGTGTGTGCCAGCATGTCAGCACAGTCCCAGGCTGCACCTGTCAGCACCGGTGGCTGGTCAGGTCAGTGGCACTGTTGCGGCCACAGCGGCAGAACAACCGATCCCTTGGGCACAGCAGGTGGGGGGCAGCAGCAGCAGCAGTCACCCACCGGGACTGGGGGTACAGGGTTCAGCGGTGGTGTCTGTGCACCACCTGTGGACTTGCCCATACCTGGTCCTGGTGAGCAGCACCCACCCTCAAGGGGTGCTGAACATCAGACCCTTCCATACCCTGAGGGACAGGTTGCCGAGGTGGCAGACAACCTCTTTGATGAGCACACCCACCTACTGCAGGTATCAGTACAGCAGTAGATGTGGCTTGCAACATCTGTGGAGGCACTGTGTGTGGCTCTGGAGCGGGTCGAGGAGCGACACAGCAGGGACACTGATAGGATCCTGTCACGGATTGACCAGTTGTGGGAGGATGTGACTGCTGCCATTGACAGGCATGCACAGGCGTTCATTGCTGTCATGGCCACAATGGGCACACAGTCAGGTGCACATGTGTCACTCACACCGTGCAGTTCGCTATCCACTTCCCATTCCTGGCATCATGCGACACCCACCCTGTCAACACTGGGCTCAGCTATGGGCATCCTGAGCACTCCTGGTGCAGGTATGTTCAGTATGCTGCAGACACCTGTGCGGGCACGGTCACGTTCGTGCAGTGGAACCCCTGGTGGACCATCGGTGCCACCCCATGAGTCCCGTGCTCAGCCTGCCAGTGCTGCTGGGTCTCGCCGGGGCCATCCACGCATCCGAGGTGGACGTGGCACTGTGCCGCAAGACTGACCTGTCTCCCAGTGCTGGCACTTTCTGGTGCTGCCCTGTGTGCATTGTGTGTTTTGGTGGGCATGCACCAGTGGGTGCCCAGACCTACATGCAGACACACGGTCCACCTGCACACCCTCCCGACTGCTGTCCACAGGTACATGTGCATGATGATGCCTGCATTGCGCTGTACACCAAAGTGCGATGGTGCCCAGCATCTGACACACGCACATATACAGTCAGTGGACGTGGTGGCCTGTGGACATGTGTGTTGCTAGGGTTTGTGTTCCGGCTCTGTTTTGCACCTGACCCCTGTGTACTTTGTGCCTATTGTGTATGCGTCTGTGTGTGTCCGTCCATGTGGCATGTTACTGTTCACCCCTCCCTGATTGTATGTGTGTGCTTCTGTGCCCTGCCACTTCCCTTGCCGTCATGCACCCCTGGTGTGTTTCCATGTGTGTACGTGGGTTGTGCCCTAGCCACTGGTGGTTGCACATGGTCCCATGACTTACCTGTGTTGGCTGAAGTGCTCCTCTGTGATGGTGTTCCGGTGCAGCTGGGCCAGCCAGATCAGTTGGGGGTCCCGTCATCCAAGGGGGGGCTGCCCATCCCCATCATCACCGGCGTCACCGTCGTCCCCATTGCTGTCCCCCTCTTCGACCTGTACAGCTATCCCACAGTCTTCAGCCATGTTGTGCATGATACAACAGGCCAGGAATATCCCACAGGCCTTTGAGGGGCTATACTGTAGGGCACTGCCAGAGGTGTCCAGGCAATGGAAAGGCACCTTCAGCATCCCAAACACCCGCTCAATGGTGTTGCATGTGGTGGCATGTGCCTCATTGAAGCGTTGCTGCGATGGGGTCATGGGCCGCCAGTAGGGTGTGAGCAGCCAGAGACGGAGTGGGTATCCACTGTCACCTGTGTGGAGATAGTGGAGGTTAGTGTCTTGTTCAGGCTCAGACTGCCCAAACCCTGTGTGCCATACCCATGGCACCTCTGGCTTACCCACCCTTGCCCATGATTTGTCAGTTCTACATGCATACTCACCCACTAGATGACCTGTGGGGATGTCACCACTCTCGAATCGGTGGCACAGTGCCGACTGGTACCAAATGAAGGAATCATGTGCTCCCCCAGGGTGCGTGGCACAGACATTAATGATGCACCCACTGGCATCACACACCACCTGGCAGTTGACACTGGCATATCCCTTCTGATTCATGTAGGTGGCCCCATCGTGACCAGGTGGCATGTGAATGGCCACATGGGTGCAGTCTATCACCCCTAGAATGCCAGGCATACGTGCTACCCTGTGGAACTCCTGTATGTTTGCTGTGTGCTCTGCCACGGTGCTGGGGAAATGGATGTACTCCACAGCATGTGGCAGCAGTGCGCTGAGGAATTGGGTGAGGATGCATGATGTGGCCGACTGTGTTATGCCTGTGGTGTCCCCTGTGGGTCTCTGGAAGTTATCCGTGGCGAGCAAGCACATGCAGGCTGTTACCTTTGTCTCCACTGACAGAGCATGACTCCGTCATGAGGGTGCCTGCATCACATCACTGCACAGCTCACAGAGCCACCTCAGTATTGCCCTGTTCAGGTGGTACCAGCTCACAATATCGACATTTGTGTACAGCTCAAAGCTGGTGCGGGCTCAGTACTGCCTGTTGGGGGCGTACCACCGACGGGCCCTTCCATGGCCACGTCCCCCTGCAGCATGCCTTCTCACCCCCCCTCATTACAGCTTCCATGTGGAAGGTGGCACTGTCCATGTCCCTGGCTTGTGTCCCCCCAGCTGTTGTTGCTTTGTTCCCCCCGCTGTCCTGACTGCTACCTCCACTGCACCGAGTACACTTACTGGCCTCTGCTCTCTGTGGCCCCACACACCTTTCCTTGCCCCTATTCTGTGGTTTTGTTTCCCTGGCCTGCCCTCTTTCTCCCTCTTACTCTGTCTCTCTCCCTGCCTCATGTGGCTTCCCTATAGTGTTCTTGTGCCTCTTCCTTGCTCCTTTTTTATTTTGGCTCATTTCCGCTATGGCGCAACTTCTGCCTGCTCCACTGTTGCGCATTGTGCAAGCCTTTGAACATCACACTGCGCACTTTATGCATGGTTCCACCCCTTCGGTTGTGCATGCCTTCATTATCATTGTGCTGTTGCTCAGCATGTTTTCAGTGGCGCAACTGCCTTCTGCTGAATATCGCAGAATGGCGCATTTTCTGACTTGCGCTGGCGCAACCCTATTACGCATTGTGCAACCCTTTTGAATATCCGGCCCTGTGTTGAAAATTTGGGGTTAAAATGTGAAAAAAAACAACTAAGTTCTGAAGAAATGTTGAATTGTTCCAAAGTTTACTCATAACTTTATTTTGCAGATTGTGGCCCCTAATATTCAACATGACCCTTGTGTTACCCCACCTCTGTCCTGAACGACAGCTGCTATTTTTCAAATCACTTCTGAAACTTGTTTTCACAGTCACATTGCAAAATTGCTTCCCCCCCTCCCAGCTGCCCTGTCCTGGGTAAATACAATCTAAAAATGTGTAACAGCAGGACACCACTCAAAATGACATATTGCATGTCATCTGGTCTATCCTAGGTAAATATATAGTTAAAATGTGTACAAGCAAGCTCCAGTACAACAGTAATGCAAGCTGCGAACATTCGGCATTGACAGATGCTTGTTTAAATATTGATACAACCGTTACTTTCAGCCAATCATTTGGGACATCCCCAGTGTGATAGGAGAGATTATATAATCTTGTTAGTGGTCCTGCTAGTAGTTTTCTGACTGCCTTCAGTAATCTTGGGTGCAGTTAGTCTAGACCTGCTGACTTGTTCAGTTTTGTCTTTATCTATCAGCCTTGTTGTCACTTGTCACCTCAGTACTAAAAGGATCTAAATTGCTAGTATCAACAGTGGCACTTTCTGAATTTTCTGTGGTGTTACTATTGCTAGTAAATACTGAACAGAAATAGTTGTTGAATATATTTGCCACTGTTTTAGGATCATTTGTAAAATTATTAGTCATTTATTGTCCAAGCTGATCTGTCCGACCCCTTGTTATGACTGATGTATGCAAAAAAAAGGCTTTTGAATTATCTTTGTGATGGGCTATTCTAAATTTAGTTTTCTCTCTTTCCTCCTTTGTTATTATTTTAGTATTTTTTTAATTTGCCCCTATGATTTTACTGGTGTTGTCATCTGACAAGTCTTTTTTTTTAATTTGTCTGTACACTTTTACATTTACATTTTTTTTATTTGCCTACATACTCTACAAGTGTACCACATTGGAATTTTCTCCTTTTTGTTACATAGTTTTTTTTTTTATTTACTATGCTTTATGGTTCAGTCCAGACTACATCTCTGCCCCTACCTCATGGCCAGACACACACCTCCCTGGGACTTACCTCGGTTGGAGTTCCTCCCTGGCTTGCCTTCCCAGGGTGAGACCACCAAGTAGGTGCATCCCCTTGGAGTTGAAGCCTAGTGTCCAGCAGATGCCTCTGCTGGTGTTCCTCCCTGGCTTGCCCTCCCAGGGTGGGACCGCCAAGTAGGTGCATACCATTGGAGTTGAAGCCTAGTGTCAAGAAGATGCCTTGTCGGGAGTTCCTCCCTGGCTCGCCCTCCCAGGGTGGGACCACCAAGTAGGTGCATCCCCTTGGAGTTGAAGCCTAGTGTCCAGCAGATGCCTCGGCTGGAGTTCCTCCTTGGCTTGCCCTCCCAGGGTGGGACCGCCAATTGGCGCATCCCCTTGGAGGAGTTGAAACCTAGTGTCCAGCAGATGCCTCTGCTGGTGTTCCTCCCTGGCTTGCCCTCCCAGGGTGGGACCGCCAAGTAGGTGCATACCGTTGGAGTTGAAGCCTAGTGTCAAGAAGATGCCTTGGCAGGAGTTCCTCCCTGGCTCGCCCTCCCAGGGTGGGACCACCAAGTAGGTGCATCCCCTTGGAGGAGTTGAAGCCTAGTGTCCAGCAGATGCCTCGGCTGGAGTTCCTCCCTGTCTTGCCCTCCTGGGTGGGACCGCCAAGTAGGCACATCCCCTTGGAGTTGAAGCCTAGTGTCCAGGTCTCTGCTGATGTTCCTCCTTGGCCTAGCCCCAGGTCAGGGCCACAGGGCCAGGCTATTCTGATGTCACTGAAGCTCAGTATTCAGCAGAGTGCCATGGTCAGCAGTGTAGGGCTTGAGTGGCAGGGCGTCATTCTGCAGGTCAGCATTTCTCAAAATGATGGAGTGGGAGACATGGTGTGCAGTGATGTCAGTGGCTAACATGCTGATGTGTGCCTGCCCCCACAGTGAGCTCCAATGGTCAGGTCCCCAAGCCTCCGCTAAAGGTCCATCCAGTGCTGGCTGCTAACTCCCCTCACCACCCAGAGGAGGAGAGCAGTCTATCAGATGCTCAATCCTCCTCTCCCTGGCTGGCCCTCTAACTCCCAGGTTCTTTCCCGAATCCGGTATGTCAGCGCCACAAGCGGTAGTACTGCCACTGCGCTGGCGGGCCGGCATATCATTTTTTTTCCGGGTACATAATTTTGTTCTAATTGCAGAAGTTTTGATTTAATCAGGGTCCAGCTTTCATCCACGCTAGTGTTTACCATTATTTTATCCCATGCCCAGTTTTCCAGTTCTTCCTTAATTTTACTAATGTTTGCTTTGTTATGTTTTGCCACTGTAGTTCCTGTACTGCTTGCAATTCTTTTGACATGGTGAATTCAGTCATGTAATGGTCAGTACTCTCTAGGGTTTGCCTAATCCTAAACTTTTTAATCTCATCTGGTTAATCTGTAATGACAAGATCCAGGATGTTGTTACCTTTCGTTGGGTCACTGAACATTTAATATAGCCCCTGACATAGAAGATGGTTTTGGAACATCATGGGAAACATTATATTGCATTACATTATAACATTACAATATATACAGGGTAAATAGAAACATACCATGAAATGGTAAAGAGCTTTGGAGATAATTTAATATTTCAATACATCTTTGGGGGAGAAATGAATCAAGGCATCATTGAGTCTTTGAATGGTACTGTGAAGAGCTGTATAAAGCTATCCTTTGAAATGCTCAAGACCTACCTTTTTGTTATTGAATGCTATATAGGTGGTGCATTAGCTGTTACTATACTCTTATACCCAGCAGCTCCATGTTTTCATTCTGATACCTGTTTTTCTTATGTTGGATTATATATTGTACATTGTAGGAAGTTATAACAATAAAATCTGGATTTTTTAAAAAACTAAAACAGAAATATAGAATTAGTCAGCAGATAAGGACCGCTTGGCCCCCTCAGTCTACCTTATTTTCTCTGCCTATACAGTTACAGTAGACCCTACCTGATATCTGGCTACCTCCCCACCTGCTTCCCTACTACAATTCCTTTGTGCTTAGCCCATGCATGCTTGCAGCCCACCACTGTTTTCGTTCCTACTACCTCCTCTTGAAGACTGTTCCAGGCATCCACCAGTCTCTCAGTGAAGAAGCACTTTCTCTGATTCTTCCTAAATTTCCTCCCTTCCAGCTTCATTGCATGCCTCCTTATTCTTGTGCACCTTCTCTTCTGAAAAATACTCCACTCCTATACTTCATTCACCCCGTTTGCTATTTATAGGTTTCAATATTGTCCCCCTTCTCCCTCATCCCTTTCCAGGGAGGCAGGAAGAAGCGTCAGTGATCTGCAGATTACAATCCCTGCTTGGCCTGAGTCCTAGGGCATAAATATTATACTGTCAACTGGCAGAACAATGCTTTTCTTGAATAAAATATGTAATCCTTCTTATCCTGTCACCCTGGGGCACTGAGACAGGTCTGCAGCACTAATTGACTCATCTCTGTGGAGCCACCAATAATTATGATATCTCCTATTTCAGACACCTTAGTGATTTCCTGTATTATAGTGTGGTTGTCACTATCATGCTGTTTGGTGCTCTGTAATATACACCTCAAATTTGTTTACTGCTTCGTTTTCAATTATCTGGATCCATAGCATTTCAGCATTATTATCTTGGTTAGTGATATCATGAATTTCACAACTCTCAATTATATCACTTATATTTAGGGCCACACCACCACCTTTTCTTCCATGTCCATCATTGTTAAACAGTCTATATCCTCCAGTTTCTCTTCCCCGTGGACTGTCTTCATTCCACCAGGGTTCAGTGATGACTACAATATTTACATTATCATTATTCATAATTATAGCTAATTCTGTTTTTTATTATATCTAATCTTTTTGCATTAATTACTAATGTTTTTAGCCCCTTGATATGATTTTTCCTTTTAGTCTCCTGTGCCATGGTAGATGCTACTGCGTGGTTTATACCCAGTGCTTCCTTCATGTCTCGTTTGAAGTTTGGTTGCTGACACTTACAATTTTGTTTCCAAGATTACGGCATCCTTTTTTTTTCACATTGAGCCCATCGCTTCTGTATATTTCATAATTTTCATTCAGTGTCTGCCAGAGAGTAAAGCCTCTGTAACCCTTTTCTACTGTCCATTTACAAAGCTAATTTATTTTCTTAATTACCTTGCTCCTGTTTCTGCTTGCCCTAGGTACTGGTCAGATCTCTAAGAATATAAATTCACGACCCCTATCTTCAAGGCTTTTTCCCAGGCTGACAAAGTTTTTTGTTATATCTGTGTCTCTCTGTCTCCCCAAATTGTTAATACCAGCATACATGACTGCCAACGGTTTACTCCCTTCATCCTGGAGTATATTTGGTACTATGGCTTCAATATCTTTTAATTTTCCTCCTAGGAAACAACTAGGGGTTATACTTATTTTGTTGTCCCTACATACAGTATGTACCTATCTGTGTGTTTTGAGGTGGAGTCCCCTAGGACATATGTTTGTCATAGAAACATAGAAGTTGTCGGCAGATAAGGACCACCTAGCCAACCAAGTCTGCCCTGTTATTCCTGTCTACAGTACCGCCCCAGCCCCCCATTAAGTCCTCAGAGTTCCCCCATGTTTGTTTTGGTGCTAAGATTCCCTTCTGCCTAGTCTGTCCACTCTTTAAGCCCGTGATCATCTTAGCCTCCACCACTTCTGCCAGGAGTTTGTCCCAGGCCTCCACCACCCTTTCTGTGAACAAATACTTCCTAATATTCCCTTTCGCCCCCCCCAACTTCATGGTGTGACCTCTGGTTCTTAAGTATCCTTTTCTCTGGAGAATACTCCCTTCCTGCACGCTGTTTACCCCCATGATATGTGGCTGGCAGTATAGCCTAAAGGTAAGAGTAACAAGCTATGAATGAGCTTGGCACTTTCAGCAGGCCTGAGTTTGATTCCAACAACCTCCACTTGAACACTGTGTGACTCTGAGCAAGTCACATAACCTCCCCAGAGCGCACAGGTTTCCCCTGAAAACAGGCACTTGTACCTAGTGGGCCTTACCTGGTTACCAAAGACTAAAATTAAAAAAAAAATAAAAATAATATTTATATGACTCTATCATGTCTCCTCTCTCCCTGTTCTCCTCCTCCAGGTAATACATAGTTAATTCCCTGAGTCTTTCCCTATAGGGCCTCGACTGCAGGCCCTGCATCATCTTGGTTGCCCTCTTTTGAACCCCTTTTACTCCAAGTCCTTTCAGAGGTAGGTCCTTCAGAACTATACACAGGATTTGAGATGAGGTCTCACCAGTGTTCTGTACAGGGGTATCATAACCTACCTTCTTCTGTGGGTGATCCCTCTACCTATGCACCCCAGTATTCTACTTGCATTCCCCACTGCCTTGTCACATAGAAACATAGAATTTGATGGCAGATAAGGACTACTTGGCCCACCTAGTCTGTCCATTCCCCTACCTACAGGATAAGCTGCAGATCCTAGTTAACCAACAGCCTACTTTCTCCTGCCCCCCCACTAGAATTGCCTTATGTCTGTCCCATGCATTCTTGAATTCCCCCACTGTTTTTGACTCTATGACCTACTCAGGAAGGCTGTTCCATGCATTTACAGCCCTTTATGAGAAGAAATACTTCCTCACATTACCTCTGAGCCGTTCCCCTCTATCTTCAAATTGTGCCCCCTTGTTCTTGCACATCTCTTGTTTTGAAAGATGCTACCCTCTTGGACTTTGTTGATTCCCTTGAGGTATTTGAAATTTTCTATCATGTTCCCCCTCTCCTTTCTTTACTCGAGGCTATACATCTTAAGCTCCTTTAGTCTTTCTTCATATGTCTTCTAGTGCAGACCCTGCATGATTTTGGTTGCTCTCCTCTGAACAGCCTCCACCCTATGTCTTCGCAGAGATGGGGTCTCCAGAACTGTACACAGTACTCCAGATGTCATCTTACCAGCTGTCTGTACAGAGGGCCAATAACTTCCTGTTTTCTACAGATGATGCCTCTCCCTTTGCATCCCAGTATCCCCCCAGCCCTCCTTACTGCCTTCTCACATTGCTGGCCCACCTTTAGGTTGTCTGATATGACTACCCCCAGGTCCCTTTCCATTTTTGTTGTTGTTAGTATCTCACCCCCCATGGTGTACTCTTGCCCTTGGTTTTTGTTTACCAGGTGCATTACTTTGCACTTCTTTGTGTTGAATCTAAGCTGCCATACATTTGACCATTCCTCCAACCTTGCCAAGTCCCTTTTTATCCTTTTCACCCCACCTTACGTATCAACCCTGTTGCGGATCTTTGTGTCATCTGCAGAGAGACATACCTTCCCCTCCAGTCCCTCTGCAATGTCACTTTTAAAGACATTAAAAAGGACTGGCCCCAGTACTGAACCCTGCAGTACCCCACTAGTAACCTCCTTCTTCACTGTGACTCCATTTACTATTGCCCGCTGTGTCCTGTTGTCTCAGCCAGAGTTTTACCAGGCTACCACCCTGGGACCCACTCCCAGGCTGGCTAATTTGTTTATTAATCTTTAGTGCGGGACTGTGTCAGATGCCTTGCTAAAGTCTAGGTAGGCCATGTCCGCAGCCCCTCCCTGGTCTACTACTTTGGTCACCCAGTCAAAGAAATCAATTAGATTTGTTTGACATGACCTTCCTTCTGTGAATCCATGCTGCCTTGGGTCCTGTGCCCCACTGGCCTCTAGGTACTCAACAATTCTTTCCTTCAGAAGTGATTCCATCATTTTTCCTACAATTGAGGTCAAACTGACAGGTTTGTAGTTTCCTGCCTCTGTCTTGCTCTCACTTTTGTGAAGGGGAATCACATAGAAACATAGAAACATAGAATTTGATGGCAGATAAGGACCGCTTGGCCCACCCAGTCTGCCCATTTCCCTACCTACTGGATAAGCTGCAGATCCTAGTTAACCAGCAGCCTACTTCTTCCTACCCCCAAAAGGGGCTGGTAGGGAAAGTTTGCCTGTTTGCGATTTGCAACATCCACCCTTCTCCAGTTCTCAGGTACCACACACTGTGCCACCACCTTCAAATTGTCCAAAATAATTACCCCCAGGTCCCGTTCAGGTTTTGTGACTGGCAGTTCTTTCCCTCCCATTTGGTACTTAGCTGAAGGGTTTCTGTGACCCAGGTGCATGATTTTACACTTTTTTGCATTAAAGCCCAGGTGCCAAACATTTGACCACTCCATCAGCTTTCTAAGATCTTCCCTCATTTGTTCTACCTGCCCCTTCAGAGTGTCAACCCTGTTGCAAATCGCAAACAGGCAAACTTTCCCTACCAGCCCTTTTGTGATATCGCTGATGAATATATTAAAGAATACTGAGCTCAGCACCTTGCCTTCTCCAGAGTGGATACCATTTATCACCACCCTCTGACTTCTATTTTTCAGCCAGCTTTCCACCCATCTAATCATCTTCTGGCCCACTCCAAGGCTACTTAACTTGTTCACTAACCTTCTGTGGGGGACGGTGTCAAAGACCTTGCTGAAGTCCAGGTAGACCACGTCCAGCACCCCCCATTGATCCACCACCTTGGTCACCCAATCAAAGAACTCAATCACATTTGTCTGGCAGGATCTTCCCCCCATGAAACCATGCTGCCTCGGACCCTGTAGACCTTTGGTCTCCAAGTATTCCACCAACCCTTCCTTCAGCAGTGACTCTATAACTCTGCCCACCACTGAAGTCAGGCTGACTGGTCTGTAATTCTCTGCCTCTTCCCTGCTTCCACTCATGAGCAGGGGGACTACATCAGCCCTCCTCCAGACCCCTGTGTCCTCAGGATGATCTGCTTGGGGATTCTTCAGTCTCTGTAGGTATGGGCAGGGTTGTGGATGTTAGATTGTCTTGTTGACTTGCTCTGTCAATGTTTACCAGGGCCAAAAAAATTATTTTGATGTTATTTAAAAGTCAGTTTCCCTTCTTCCCTCCTTGCTTTTTCTCTTCCTATTGACCGTACACCATTCTTTATCATCCTCCTGCTCTTCTAGTTCCCTTGGTCTTTTTCAGCACCGGTTTACCCCATCCTTATTAGTAGTATTAGTAATGTTCATTTATTTATGGCACTCTTCCCCAGAGGTTCAGGGCGCCATTGCATAAAACAAGGCCTAACTTCAGTCACTGCAGTATTTGGACATTCTAAAATAACATGGAATAAAGTTGCCTGAAACAAATAATGACCACAATAAAAACCTAAACACTTAATAGAGTTTTAAAAAGAGGTAGAGATGTTACAAGCGCACCCTGAATGCCTGTGGAATAAATTCATTTTCAGGCCTCTTTTAAAGGCCTCTACCTAGGGGGACCCGCTCAAAGCAGCAGATATGGAGTTCCAAATGACTGGGCCTGCTACTTCAAATGCCTGGTCCCCAGACATCTTCACCCTTGACCTTGGCAGGACCAGGAGGCCCTCCTCAGTGGAATGGAGCAGGCAAGAGGGCACATAAGGATGCAGTAGTACAGTCAGGTGGCAGTTTATCAGGTTTGGGAAAGGTAGTAGAGCCACATAAACACGCAACAAGGTGTGCAGTATGCAGCTGAATAAGATCAAAAACCTGTCATGCTACTTGCTACTCAGATGCTGGCATGGTCATGGAGGTCCCTAGCGCCTGCCACCTTGATCCTGTCCATTTTGGAAACACACACACACACATACATACACACACACACACACACACACACACACACACACACACACACACACACACACACACACACACACACACACACACACACACACACATACACACACACACACATACATACACACACACACACACACACACACACACACACATACACACACACACACACACACACACACACACACACACACATACACACACACACACACACACACACATACACACACACACACACACACACACACACACACACCATATGTTTGGGTTAAAAGGCTGACGTGCAAATTTACACATGCAATCTAAAACATTCAAGCATATTATCATAATAATTTACATTTATATTTTACATTTATATACATAAATTGTTACTGAAGAAAGCCATGATCTATCACCAACATGATACCATGATAATGGGAGCATTGAAACCCAGCCACAGATGTCATTCCCCCCCTCCCCCAGCTTGAGGGGGTGTTCTGGACTCCTTCAGGCCCCTTCCACCTCAACCATCTGTGAAGAGGCGTACAAACGTTCTTCAACCACACCCTACTCTGCCCACCCTGACTAGGTTGAGAACCCACACCCTCTCTACCCCTGCCTTTCCTGCCCTCTGCCACACAGCTTGGGACCAGTAGGGAAAGGGGGTACCTCTTAAGCAGGCCTCACAGAGGCACCCTTACCTGCCACAGAGAAAGCACAGCAAAACCTTGCCTGTGTTCATCCCCCTCACACACATATATACGCCTTATTAGCCTTATTAGCATTTAGAATTTATAGTGGGACAGTGGCATCCTGTCAGCGTGGATCAACAGTTGCCCATCCCCTGTTGGCTGTACAGTAAGGAAGTCTTCTAATGCCCAAATGGGGCAGATATCCAGTTGTGTAGACTTCCTGAGGATGACCCGCATCCCCTTACCCTGGTGATCTATCTTTGACCTATGAAGCAGTATGTCCAGCCTGCCATTCTGCATTAACAAATCCTCTCTCATGAGGCCCTCTACCAGGTTCGTTTTTGTGGCAGCCACCAGTTTGATCACTCTGAAAGCCCCAAGGAACACTAGACAGAACGCTGCATGATGGAGATTTCCTCTGAATGCTGCAAGCCCCTGCAGTGAGTTGGGCCTCTGTGCATGGCCTGTGGCCAGTGACTGATAGGCCCAGCCCTCCATACATTTCTTTATAGCAAATTGCTTGCCACCCTGCCCCAATAATTTGCCCTAAAATTTAATCTCTGCCATCATGCACCTAGCAGTTGACGTAGACACCCCCTTTCCATCAGCGCCTACAGAAAACCCAGGCCATTCCAACTAACACCATCCCGAGACCTTCTCCCTCTTGTGCCCTGCAGAAGTCCATGAACTCTGCTGCCCCTCAGCTATATGCGCTCTAAGTCCAGGGGGTCACTGACCTTGATATTACCTCCCAAACCCCACCCAAATGCAGTTCCACAGTCATGTGGGGAGGGTCAGAAGGTTCTCTTTGGCCTCAGGTGCCAGCATCCCGCATCTGCTCCACTGAAAATGAGAAAGAAAATCAGCATTCTGTTATCAAACCTCAGAACAGCCCTACCTTTAAAGGTGGTGTTGCACTGTAAACAACGCAGCAGTAAACCTGCAGCAAACCATATACCTTTTCACAGTGCATGGATTGTTTATCACCTGCACCACACTCATGTTATCTGACCCAAAAAAACATGCTTCTGTTTTACAGTCTGCCAAATCATACCCCAAGGGCAACCACAATAGTGAAGAATTCCAAGAAGGTCAAGTTCCTGGTTAGGCCCTTGTTGTGCCACTCCTGCAGCCATGTGGCTATACACCACTCACCTTGGCAACATATGCCGAACTCCAAGCCACCGGAGGCATCAGTGAAGAACATCAGCTCTCTGTTAGAGATGGTCAGAGCCTGCCACACGGCTACCCCATTAAAGTTTGACAGATCTGCAGGTCGAATCTCTCTCATGCCCCTGTCAACCCAGATCAAGTGGTGTAGTGAGCGGGCACGAGCCATGCCCCGGGCCAACTTTCTGCAGAAGGGATGCCCCATGGGCATGTCCTTGCAGCTAAAATTAAGGTGTCCAGGAAATGCCAGAGAGTGCCACAATGTGACCTTTTTGGCATTCCCCCACTTCCTGCATCAGCTGTAAGAGCTTCTGCAGCTTGTGACATGGCAGCCTGGAAACCCCAGCCTGAGATTCAAGTTCAAGTTTATTACACAAATGTATAGAATTCCAGCAGACATGTTGCATTTCAATCATTAACAGATGCAAACATTTTTAAAAACATATTTCACGCAATTTTGCATATAGCAGACTCAATATTATCAAACGTCATCTAAATAGCCCTGGCTTATTTAACATTCTCATATAATTTCCCCATAAAATATCTCTGTGCAGCCAACATACATTTGGCCATACTCCCTGTTGTACATGAACATATATTTTTTATTTTATTTTTGAGTGTCCATGTTTGCAATCCACAGAGGATGCTTAACTAAGATTACTTAGCAAACTTCTATAGACTTTATTTTCGCATAAAACCAAATATGCTTCTTCACCCCAGTTTACCTTTATTTGTGCATACAGACCCAAGCTATCCATGTCTCATAATTTCTAAATATCTTTCTGAATAGAGCAGCATAGTGCAGTGGTTTAAGGCTCTGAGCTACAAACCTGGAGACCTGGGTTTGAATCCCACAGTCCCTATTTGCATATGGTGTGGCCACGAGCAAGTCAATTAACTTCCTTGTGCTCCCAGGTCACACCTGCAAACAAGCTTCAGCTTACTGTGCCTCTCCTGGTAAACACAAAAAAGAGATATACTGCATTCTTTGTACTGCTTATCTTATGAAAGGTTTTGGATCTCTAGTGACTTTCCTTGGCCATAGGTCTTCTAAGCCAATTTTTTTATCCTATTATTTAATATATAGTGATCAAATTTTCTTTGAATACTCTAATCTGTACATTTTTTAAAACTTCTATCCAGCACATCTTTAGTAATCTATTATTTTCCATTTTTGAAATAAGGACCCAGAACTTAATTGATCTAATTAATATTCTTAATGCTAGAGACAACATTCCTGTTTTAAGTCTTAGATAGGCGGTTGGACAGTCTCTGGGCAAACTCAAAGAACTTCTGATAAAAAAGTTCTGGATTGATTCGATGTAATTGTCTTTTTTAATTCAGTCCCCAGATTTAATTTCCGTAGAGAGTTTGGCTTATTGTTTTAGCATCAAAAGTGTTTTTTTTAAGGCAGAAAAGGAATTATTAGCAAATTTATAGGCAAATGATCCAATTGCCTTTGTAGATTTATAAGCCTTACCCTTTACTTCATTCATGTGTGACTTCCATAGGAGATTTCCACCAAATGTCACCCCCAGATATTTATATTATTTTACTTTCTCAAACCTTTTTCCATATATTATCCATTTGTTGAGTCCCCTTGATCACTACTAAATACTATTATTTTGATTTTCTCCACATTCAACTGAAAGTCTAATTCCTTCAGAGTTTTCATAACTTTAGTGAGGCCCCTTATACTGCAAGCCCCAATGGTGTTTGTGATATTACTATCGCATCATCTGCATATAACATTATCCCAATGTTTTCATTATTTATATGTGGGTGAAACTTTTCAATATCGTTTAGGCCTTTTACCAATGATTCAATATGGATGTTAAAAGGATAGTGGCAAGCAGACAGCCCTGTCTTACCCCATGTTATATGAATATTTCTTCTGATAATGCACCATCCTTAGTATATCTTATTTGTGGTATCTATATGTGTTCATTTTAGTATAGCCAATAGGTGGTTGTTGATAGTTTCTTAAGGATATCCCACAGAATATGTCTGTTAACTGAATCAAAAGCTGACTTTATGTTGACATAGCATATATAAACCTTTCTCTTTTTCAGTTACATAGGTATCCGATATATCGTGTAACCTAAACAACAGATCCAGTGTATTATTATGTTTTTTAAACCCACATTGGTATTTTGAAATTAGGCAGTTGTCATCAACCCAAGCCTGTACTTTGTGAAGAATATCCCAGTATATAGTTTTTGAATTATCTGTAGAAAGTGAGATTGGCCTATAACATTTAGGATCTTGTCTTTGACCTTTTTTAAATAGAGGAACTATCACATTCTTATTCCACTGTGGGGGAAGAACCAGGTAGGTGCTTATTAATGTAAACACAATTGCTAGTATGTCTGACCAAAATTATGGATTGTGCTGGTGTATTTCAGCTGGTATGCCATCAATGCCAGCGACTTTTATTTATTTATTTTTTTTGAGCATTGATTGCGTTTAACACTTCCTGGATTGAAATCATATATATTTCCCTATATTCTGAATCTATTGGATTGTTAATGTTTTCTAGGGCTTTAATGCCATTACATTTATATATGTCTTTAAAGTGTTTAACCCAATCTTCCGCTGAAATTAACCCATGAATATTGTACCTTATATTCTTTTCATCGCATCCAAAAGCAACCATTGTCAAAAAGTCTGCATATCCTTGTTCCACAGTGCATTTTGCACTTTTTCCCATAGGAATTTTTTATATTTTTTCTTTTAATATGCAATAGTTTTCTGTATTCAAGTTTCATATTTTTTAATGCCAGCAAAACTGAAGGTACTATAGTTTTTTCCTGCCAATTTACCCACCTCATTAATTTCTTTTTTTAATTTTATGCAATCTATGTCATACCATGGGTTTTTCATACCAACATCTGTATTTGCCTTACATCAAGGTAGTCTAGTCAGCTGTGACTCAAATCTATCCATAACATTGATAATTCCTTTATGATAGCATCTACATCCATTAACTCTTTGTTCATTAATTTATTCAGATGTTCCAGAGTGTCCTAACTAACAATTAATATGTCAGTTACGGATTTTGCATATGAATTCCATTTTTACTCTTTTTCCATATCGAACGCACATATTTTGGTTCACCTCCTCTTCTACTTTTAAGTCCCATGGGCAAGTTTTAAAATCCAAATTAATATCAAAGCATATTGGGAAGTGATCACTCTCCCAGACTTTATATACATTAAGACAATTAACTCTCTTAAATTCCATAGCATCTATAATGCATAGATCTAAAACACTGACACCTATTGGAGAGAGAAAGATTATTTCTCCTATCTAATCATTTTTTACATGTCAGTTTAGTATTCTCAAGACATTTTTATTCATAAATTTTAAAAGGCATTTGCCCCTGGAATTTAGTATTTTATTTTTTGACTGTCTAACAGGAATATTTAAAGTGTCGTCAATACAACATTCTACTGTTTTTTCTTCAATTTCATTTCCCAATCTGGCATTAAAGTCCCCTGCTAAGATAAGAGTTATACTTGGAAAACTTGACTTTAATGCCTCTATATTGTTACCTGTTTTGCTAACTATATCTTGAAAATCTGTTAGTGCAATTCCTGGTGGGATATAAATATTAAATATTACAAAGGATCTACTACCATTTATCAAAACCAAGTACACATAAAATCTGTTATATAGACTTGCCTTTAAAGAACACAGATCTAAAGAGCTACTTAAAAATATTGCTAAACCACCCTTGGCTCTGCCGTACTTGTTATCTTTAACTGCAGGAATCATCCAAACTCTGAACCCCTCCAACATATCAGCATCATTACTTCACAACCATGTTTCTTGGAATAGTAATATAGAATAATCTGCCACCCATTGTAACCATTTTTTATCTTGTAATTTAGTTTTTTGCCCAGCCAGAGAATCCAGCTCAGTGCCCAAGAATATGATCTTGGTGTGTGTGCCCTCTGTATTGTCCATGACAAGGGGAACTCCACATTTCTGGGCAGTATCAAGGAATGCCTTTAGTGTCCTTACACATGAGGCCTCCACACTTGGCCCAATGAAAAATAAGTCATTCAAGTAGTGAATAATTTACACCATCCCCACCTTGGAGCATACCATCCAATGCTGGAATGTGATGAACTTTTAAAAAATGGCATATGATATTGAACAACCCATTGGCATGCACCTGTCCACAAAGTACTCATTCTCAACTTTCATGCCCGGCAGGCAGAATTCATCTGGGTGCACTGGGATGAGGGAGAACGCTGACTCAGTTTTGGCCTTTGCCATCAGTACTCCATTCCCACATTCTTGCACCCACCACACTACCACATCAAATGAAGTGAATGACACTTCAGCAAGATCAGGGTCTATCTGGTCATTGACCAACTCCCCCAATGGGAAAGAAAGGCAGTGAATGAGTTGAAATTCACCTGGGCCTTTTTTAGGCACCAGCTCCAGATGGGGTGTAGGGCCCCACCATCTGCCCCAAGCCTACTTCTTTCTAGAACTTTTCTGCCAGTATTGAAAGGTTGTCTAAAGCAGACTTCAGGTTGCCCACATTTCAGGCTACTCAGGGGCCTGCATAGGGGATCCTGAAACCACACATAGAGCCTTCACACAATTCAAGAGCCACAGATCTATCAGCATATTTGTCTATCCAAGGAAGGAGAGCCAGCACCTTAACTGGGGTTGGAACCCTTTCCAGAGATGTTAGAGGTGTAATCACCCCTTACTGTATGTTGCCACCTTCATGTCTTTTTCCACACCTGGGATCCTCCCTTTTTTACTAACTCAGACCTTTCTACCTAGAACTGGCCCACTGGGCTGCTTGCCACACAACATGAATTCTATCCTGACCATGTCAGTGAAAATGCCCTTGCGTAGGGTCATGTTCTGTGTCACCCAGTCCACACACCCCACCAGCTCTCTACCCCACTGTGGAGTTCCATCAACCAACCTGTCCTCCTCAGCCCTCTAATTCTCAGAACCACATTTGACCCTGTGCCCCCACTGCCACAATTCTCATAGGCTCATCACACAAACTCAGGACTGACTGGTGCCCTATCACTTCCTCCTCCTCCTCCTCCTCCTCCTCCTTAAAAAGACACTTCACTAGCAGAATAAGCAGAGTATTCACCAACCAATGCTGCTGTTTCCCACACTCCTGCTAGTCAAGGGAGGCAGCATAACGCAGTGGTTTAAGGCTCTGAGCTGCAAATCTGGAGACCTGGGTTTGAATCCCACAGCCCCCACTTGCATACTGTGTGACCCTGAGCAAGTCACTTAACTTCCCTGTGCTCCCAGATTGCACCTGTAAACAAGCTTTCAGCTTAGTGTGTCTCACCTGGTTAAACAATTGGGGAAAAAAAGTAATTTCTTCCTACCATCTCTGGGATCAACATTCCTCTTCCTGGAACTTCTGAGCAGCTGAACCAAGGTGGGAAGCTGAAGTGCTGGGGTCTGCAGGGGGTGGGGCAGGAGAGCTGCAAGCCTGGGGGAGTTAGCCAAGCTACAGTCAGGAATCAGGACATTGCCCTGGACAGCTACTTCACTCTCCCTGCTGCCAATGAGGTGCCTGGGGTAGGCAAAATAGCCACCAGAGGCCAGCCAAACCCCCTCACCAGTCACCGACCCACCCAAGGCAGGCTGCAGCACAGCTTTATAGGCATGCTGTAGGCCAGCTGGGACAAAGAAGGTTGGGGGCAAATGACCCTGCTTTGACTTGCCTCGGCCACCCTTACTCCTGGAGTGTCAGCCAGAGGTCACCCCACTGGACCCAGACCCTCTGGATCCCCTAGCAGACTTACACTCAGCAATGCCAGAGGCCCCCACTGAGATCACCTGCTCCAGCCACTCCGTACCATTCATATCAGCCATGATCCAAGCCTCCCTGAGGAGCTCTTCAAGCCCATTCACTGAGCAAGCTGCCACCTGGCAGGGGAATGCCAAAAATGAGGAAACAACAAAAACCAGGACCAGACAAACAAAACCCACAAATAAACCTAAGGAGGAAGAGCTCAGAATGGGGCACACCCATTGGAGCATGCCGTGGGGGTGCCACTGCAGAGGGATGGATAGAAGGTAGTGTGTGTGGCCATGGCAGCAGAAAGCAACAAAATCCAGAAAATTCACCCAAAACAAGCAGAGATCAGCAAAGTCCTTATGCATGAATGAAGAAACTGAGAAAAATGCAGTCAACACAAAAGTTCAAATGCAAGAACTATTTATTCCAAAACTTCATGCTGAAAGTGCTAATATAGTGTTGCTGCATGCTGAGCTGTATACCACTCTTGCTCCGGCGCTTCAAGTCAAATGTCAGGGGGCCTAAGAAAAATGTCACAGTTTAAATATGCAGGATAATACATATTCGGTTATGGTAAGTTGATAGTGCAGTACAATAGTACAAAAAGTAAAAAAAAAATTCAGTGCAGATAAAAACCTGTGCATATCCACCAGATTCTGTAATGTTAGATCACTCAGTGTAGTAGATATCTCAGCTGAGCGGCAGAGGGAACAGCACTCAGTTCATAGAATTAAAAGGGACAATCCTAATTACGTAACAGAATCAAACACAGTATGGTCTAGGAGTAATTCAAATAACCTCGCAAGGTAGAAAAGAATTGAAAGTGCAACCCATGGGATAGCTCCTGCTCCAAATTCCATACCCAGGGGTGCCGATAGAAATGTCCAGGCCCGGGACACACCTTTAGGACTGGGGCCCCCTTCCCATCCCCAAGACATATGAATGTCTAAATGTGGGCCCCCCGAGCCACCTGGGCCCAGGACAGTTGTCCTGGTTGTTGTTCCCCCCTCCCCTCATTGGCACCCCTGTTCCATACTATGCCATGATGTGCGAACATCTGCTAGCTTCAGGCAATGTGGTTTTGGGGGGGAAAGCACAAGATTAGGTAAAACAGATAAATAAAGGTGGGTAATGGATAACAAGGGAAGGGGGGGGATGAACCAACAAAGGGACTGACCTCAATCATTAGGCAGAGACAGAGTACCTAGAGGAGAAGGGGGCAAGAGAACAATAAGAAAGGGAATGTGAAGAAACATGTAAATTAGTCAAAAACGATATTAATATGGTAACTACCAATTCAATATGTGGTAAGTTATCAAAAGTATCCATACCAAAAAAACAAAATCACTTGCTCCTGTATTCTTGCTTTTAGGGGCTGTATGGCGCGAACCACATATACCATTTTGCATGTGCACCACAGGGCATGAATGACAAACAATGTATCACAAGTGATGCGCTCTCTGATTTCCACTGGAATACTACTTTCCTTGGGATGTTTAAAGATATTGCTTGTTTGTGCGTATCTACAGATATGACATCTGGAACATCTGAAGTAGCCCTTTGGACTTTGAGGTAGGCAGCTAAGGCCACTTGCTGGGATATGGTCTGCTTCCAACATACAATGGATTAATTTGTCTCGTAGATTATTCGCCCTGCTGAATGTTGCACTTCGTTTACTACCAACTGCAATGCCAACTTCAGTATCACACTTAAAGGATAGGCCTATTTCTGTATATTTTATTTTTTTATTTTATTTTATTTATTTATTTATTTTTTATTTTAGTCTTTGGTAACCGGGTAAGGCCCATTAGGCACAAGTACCTGTTTTCAGGGGTGACCCAGGAGCACTGGGCAATTAAGTGACTTGCTCAGAGTCACACAGTTTGTGAGTGCAGGTTGTCCTTCCTGTCCAATTATTGTATTCTGTTATAAAGGTTACGGGCCCAAATTGAATGTCCTACAAATGTTGTTTCTGTGTTTGCCCAGTAGAAGATGTTTTTGATCTATATGTTTTGCCTTTTCCCTAGATTGTTTCAGTAATTCAGGATCATACCCATTGGACCTGACTCTATCTTCAAGGTCACTAGCCTGTGCATCAAAGTCTATAAGTGACCTGCAGTTCCTCCTTAGCCTTAACAAGTGGCTATATGGGATGGATCTTGTATGTGCCGGAGGATGAGCAGTATCAGCTTGCAAAACAGAATCAGTGGCTGTAGGTTTTCTAAAACATTTAATTCTGATTGTTTCATTGATTTTACCAGAAAGGGTCACGTTGAGAATATTAAGTTGTTCTTTATTGGCAGTATAGGTGAATGTCAAGTTCAGGTCATCCATGTGCAACCATTTTATGTATTCAGGTATGTCTAACAGTTCCCCATCCCACACGGAAATAACACTGTCAATAAATCTGAGCCAATGTTTTGTGTTTGTGAGAGAGTGGGTTAACATATTTGCTGAGCACAGTGAAAGGTTCCCACCAACCTAGAAACAGGTTTGCATAGCTGGGGGCCCTAGAGTCCCCCATGGCAGACCCACAAGTTTGTAAAAAAAAAAAAACTGTTTTCAAATTCAAACGTACTGTGTGTTAGGATGTACTCCAAAGATCGAATTATAAAGTCAATTGGCATGGATTGTCTGTCAGGATGTTTTTTAGGAAGCATTTGCAGGTATGGATTCCCTCGGTGTGTCTGATAGAGATACAGCATACAAGGCCTCAATAGCAGTTCCTGGCCATACATAGTTTTCTTCCCATTTCATTTTTTCAAATTTTCTAAGCACGTCAGATGTATCTTCCAGGTAAGAGGCTAATCCCAAAACACATTTCTGGAGAAAGAAATCAGCAAATGTCCCCAGATTCTCACCCAAGGGACCTATACCAGATGCAATAGGCCTACCTGATGGTCTATTAATATTTTTGTGAATTTTACACATGATGTAAGATCATGGAGTAACTGGGTGCTCTTTCCAAATACGTTTATATTCCTCATCATTAATATTCCGTGTGTAGGGCTTGACTGAGAATCTGGTGGAGTTCCTTTTTGAAGTGGAAAATGGGATTAATCTTCTGTTTCTGGAATTAGTGCATTATTCTGTTTCCTGTAGTTGTTTTCGTTACTTAGAAAATGTCAAGAATGGATTCTCTATTTGACTGGCTGAAAGCAATTGCAATCTGGGCGTCTATTTTTCAATAGATCCTGGTAAAAAACAAGTGCCAATTCGGCGTGCCCCATTACTTAGAGTATCATTGGGCACCCCGAATTTTCAAACTAATGAACAGCCATTGTTTTCTCTCGCTTAGGCGAGTTGGCGTCTGGCCAAGATCCCCCCCATCTATTTACAGAAATCATAAGTCCTGCCAACCGGCCACAGACAAATCACCCAACATTCAATTTAACATAAAATAAAAGTACCTTTTTTCTCCCAGTAGCTCACTTCATCTGCTGACTCCTGTGTTGCCTGCCCAATCATGCCTCAGCTGACTTCATTTGCTGACTCCTGTGTTGCCTGCCCAATCGCACCTCACACCATGCCATTCTCGCTCCATTGCTTACTGCTCACTCCCCAGTCTGGCACCAAAAAACACACAGTTCTTCCAGAATGAATAAAAGAAAACGTTTTCATTATAAATCCACGACGATGTCACAATCCTTCTAGAGTCTACTCCACCACACTTCTCGGAGGCATCATGCCTGTCCGTGATGGCACTAGAGTTGTGGCATTGCTGAATTTGCCTCCCTCTTACCCCTGCTGACAAAATAATGTAAGACCACTTAGGGCCAGCCCATTGGTGCAGGGGTAGGATTTCTGCCTGAGATGCTGGTGACCTGGGTTCAAATCCAGACTCGTGCTGTCAGAGGGCCTGGGGGGGGAGGATTGAGCATCCCATGGACTGCTCTCCTCCTCTGGGGGAAGGGTGTGTGTGATTGAGTGTCTGGTGCAAAAGTGTGGACCCCTGGCAGAGGCTGGGGGATCCGATGCAACCAGTGCCTGATATGTGAGGAGGCAGGATAGACTTTGGGTTCATCCCACTGATGTCATTGCACATCCTGCCTCCTAAGGGGATTAGCATCCTCAGAAAATGCTGCCTTTCCAAGGGATGATGCCGCCACCTGGTACCGCGGCTCCCCAAAGTACCCAACCCTGACCAGGACTGTGTTCTGCTGGATGGCCCACCACCACAGCCCCACCTGGTGGGGTAAGCTTTGGGAGCACTGCCAGTCATGGTGATGCAGCCGGTAACCTGGGCCTGTCTCCATGGGGTAAGGTCATCTCAGCGGCTCTGCCTTGGGGGGTAAGCCAGGGTGAATCGGGGATCAGTTACAGGGCTGGGAAGAAGTGGGTCGGGGAGGTAGGGCTGATAATATGGGACAGGTAGTGACCCCCCAAAAAATCTATAAAACGGGTATCTGTTCTTAACTCCATTTGCACACTAGCCTTCCTGATTCAATCCCGGCATTTCATAGAGATGGTGGTGTGGGTGAGCAAGTAACCAAGCGATCTAATAAAAAATTAAAAAACAACCACAGGCTGTGTGTGGGAGGGGGGAGAAGGGAGAGAACAAGGGAAACAACTGTCACTTCAATGTGTGTGTCTGTGTGTTGGGAGGAGGAATCTCTCACTATGGAAGCAATAATAAAAGACTGCAGTGCCCTCTGCTAGCCAACACACCACTGAAGGGAGTATTTTACAGAAAAAAACAAATTTTCAGTCATTTGTACAAATGCTTTTTTATTCTCTTCACATTTTTTATTTCTTACATAAACTGCTACATGTAGCCCATTTTCTAAGCACAATAATACCCTCCAGGGTGGGCGGTATTGGGCAATATCGGACCTTCCAGGGGCTGTAAGGCCCTCCACCTTTGGCATTGGGCCTCATTATGCCCTTGGGGAGTCCAGTATTGCCCAATACCACCCACCCTGTTGGGTATTATTTGCTTACCTCATAAAACCATAACAATTTCCTTGTAGTGGTTTCTGTTTAGTATAAGAATGCCCACCTCCTTAAATCTGCTGGCTTAATTATGTTTTTGTTATCAACCAGTTCATTTAAAGCCAGACATTATTTTTTAGTTTCATTATGACTTTTGGGAGGGATTCTATCTGGTGTAGTAGCTCATGAACCTCTTTAATAGCAGTTTTTCAAATTATGCTGTGGCTGCACTGAAGGTAATAGGACAACGAGTAGCCTTGCCTTTAAACAGAGCTTTTCTGTTTTTTTAATAGTCACTAACCAGAGTTAATCTTGATGAATCATAATTATCTCAGGCAGGCTAACATCCTCACTGCAGTCCCCACTATCTCTTATTGTGGAAAACACATTTTCTTGAAGAAGAGAATCCAGAGCTCCGAAGTTGTGCGCTTCATTTGCATGAAATTCTTCAGGTAGTGATGATTCAGACTCCGTCGTTAATAACATGATATTTTAAATGGATTTTTCTGAAAAATCTCTGTAAATCAACAATGACATGGAAACAATTAATTTGAGGAGTCAGGACAAAAGTTAAACTTATTTTCAGGCATGACCAGAAAGAGTACTGAGCAAAAACAGTACAAATACATAATGAGTAGAAACTCACAGTTTCAAGTAACAGTAAAGAACAGAAAAT
This sequence comes from Neoceratodus forsteri, assembly GCA_016271365.2. Lineage (NCBI taxonomy): Eukaryota > Metazoa > Chordata > Ceratodontiformes > Ceratodontidae > Neoceratodus > Neoceratodus forsteri. The sequence continues at coordinate 1,092,537,923 of CM028133.1, read as the reverse complement.
GAAGAAAACAATGTACACTGCAGTGAGATCAAATAAATTAGAGAATTACTTTAACATCCTTCAGTGAACAATTAATACAGAAACAAAAACACTGCAGTCCAGTAAATAAATACTAAAATAAAATGATGCCCAACAAAGTAATCTTGTTGTGCCCTGAAACTATGTGCTGAATTTAAAGAGAAACAGCTAAATGATGCATTTCTTCCTATATATTATCCTACTGGTACCAGCTAGGACAGATTCATATAAGGTGACTAGTGAACTTGTAAAGAACAATGTCCCTGGGTCCCCTGGTCCTGAGAGCAGCTACGCCGTGTCAGTCCAGTGTGCCTGCTAAAGCCCAGAGGTCACCCCTTTTTGTTGTATGCAATGTGTGAGCTGCCAGTCACTAATGTTGCATTTTGTGATAAAATAAGCAGGTTTCAAAATTGTATGGCATGTTGAAATAGCTAAGAAACAACTACATATGTTTGGAGCTTGCATGTTTTTCCTGTGCTGTGCAGATTACCTGTAGGATACAGCACAAAAAGGAGGAGAGGCAGAGCCCAGATAGACAAGAACTGGCAATCAGAAGGAGACAATGGGACTGGTTCTGTCCTACACTTCCCCTGTCCATTTACTTCATCTGGTGCCATTCCTGACTGTTTGATGACACTGGCACTGCGTTGCTATCAAACAGCATAAATTACAACACCGACTTATCCTTTATTATCAGCAACACAGGTCCTAATCAGAAAAGTTAGCATAGCGATCCGTAAGAATAAAAATCACTGTAACAATGACTTAGTATTTTCAGTCTTACAGGATTTAACAGATGTTCCTGCCACACCCTACTACACTAATCAAGCTGATTATAACAATAAAAAGATAAAAAAAACAGTATTTATTATAAGGGAAAAAGACAGCAACTCGACACTATGAGACCAAGATAAATAATCAGCACTAGGAATTCAAAAACGTTTTTGTTTTAAGAATTGTAAGTTGTGGAGCAATACATAGTGGCACAAACGAAAAAAAACAAATGCAGAAACAGTCTAAAGAACTTATGTTTTTAAAAACAGCTCACTATTTCAATTTGGCCACTGTGATCAACTCAACACACATCGGCTTGACAGCATCATGATCTCTACCTGCCCAGTGCCAGCCTAGCCATCGAGCGCCAGAACAGTTATTGCTGCAGGTGCTGTTGTTGCTGTCTTCACTGCACTTCCCTTGGCTTTGATCTGTCCTCTGCTGTGAATGAATTGATGGCACAATTGCAGCAGAGAGAGGAAAGGTGACAAGTTGGGGCTTTATGATGCCAGTTCGAGAAATATTTTGTTGACTGACATTACAGTGATGGATTTATGTCAACCACAATTGCGGTCAGCATAAATGTATCTGAGAACACTTTGTTTTTTCAGGGGGCTTTGCCCCACCAAACATCACACTCTGCCCCCCCCCGCACCCAAGATAATCAACTCTGAGTCGGAGTTGATTCAGGGAGATGGTGCAAGACCCAGAGAAAGCAGTACCAGGGTCCTGCTGTGTCGCTGTTCTGTCATTCATGGTAGAGGTGTCGATGTTCAATCAGCATACAAGTGGGGAGGCAGGAGCATTACATGCAATTAGTAGATAGTAGGCAAGTGAGGGTGGTGTTGCCATGATACATGCTGTCAAGAGTTCCACAAATTGAGGAATGCCATTTAATTTAACCCTCAAATTTTCACAATCACACATTTGTCCCTCCCAAAGGTGCTGCTTACAGGAAGACGTTTGGATGAACAAAGGTGAGGTGACAAAGACAAAAGGGGGGAGTAATAGAGCAGCAACATTAGAAAGGGGCAACAAACAGAGAGGTGAGCAGGGATAGGACACACCAAGGAAGATGAAGACGGATAAGGAGGCATTAAAGGGGAGAGAACCAGCGGCAGCAAAATGGAGGAAAGCAGGTAGAATAGCAGACCAGCCACAGAGCAGCAGAAGCACAGGAAGGAGAGGAGAAGAGGGCACAGATAAGCTGCGAATGGCAACAACACAGTGGAGGGGGTGGTTCACGGTGGCTCATTTTGCGACTTGATCCCAACTGATTATTTGTAGCATGGTGGCAGGGAACAGGGGACAGAGCTGTCAGCTTTATGCAAATGAAAGTAATGAAGTGCTTGCTCTCTCTCTCTCTCTCTCTCTCTCTCTCTCTCCATCATTGGAGCACTTCATTTCTTTCAAGTACACAAAGTTTACACCCATGAAACTGTGACCATGATCTTACACTGCTTACGTGATCACTGGTCTGTCAGGGACGAGCCCAATGAAGATTGGTCTGCATTGGGTTGGTCAATGACATAACTCTGAAATGCCATTCTCTGAAGCAAAGCAAAATGTTTCTTGTGCACGCTTAAGGAAGCATAACAATAAACCACTATGGTTCTCTAGTGAGGTAGCAGAAAAAGTAAGAGCAAAACAAACTGTCTTCTAGAAACAATACAACCAATTTTACAGTTGTCAGCATACTTATGTATCCAGGCACAATTATTTACCTGCAAGCTAGTAATCAATATATTAAACAACAAAGGTTCCAGGACTGAGCCCTGGGGGACACCACTAGTAATTATTCCCCAGTCAGACATACGTCCTTTAATGTTAACTCTTTGCATCCTGTTACTCAAACAGGAGTCGACACATTTAATAATATTATCATGAAAACCATACTCTATTAATTCTTCAATTAGAATTCCATGTGGAACAGAATCAAACACTTTCTGGAAATCCAAGAAAATAACATCCACTGGTAATCCATGGTCTAAAAATCTTAATAATATGGCTGATTAAACTTCCTCTATAGTTATTATAGGGTAAGGGTGATTAGAAAATATCATATCTGAATTTGCATTAACCTTGGTTTTATATACACTCAGGAAATAATTATTAAATTTCTTGGCCATATCAAGTTCTCTAACTATTGGCACATTGCCTTTAAGTAAAGGACCAACAGTTGATTCTTTCCCTCTAAGTGAGCCTATGTAATTAAAAAAAATGTTTTTTATTGTCCTTTTTAATAGTAGCAAGTTTCAGTTTTTGATTCTTTTTTGCATTTTTATTGCTACTTTACACTGTTTGGCCCTGCATTTGAATTTGGTCCATTTATTTTCATTTGTATCCTTTTTGTACTTGTTAAATGTCCTTTTTTTTCTTTTTAATCAGTCTTTTTATATTACCATTTAACCAAGGTAGAAATCTTTTATTATTAGCATATTTTTTGTTTTCAGGGACCCAAGTCTGAATACAATAATCAATTCTGTTTTTATGGCTAGCCATATTTGTTCACTGGTTAAATTGTTTAATTCAGTTTTCCAACTCCATGCCTGCATAAATTTTCAAATAGCTTCATAATTAGCCTTATGAAAATTCTTTGTTCTTGTTACACCATGATTTTCTATAGTAAAATATTTAATACCCCAGAGAACCATATTATGGTTGCTATCCACCAAAGGTGTTATGACTTTTGGTAGGTCTCCTATATCCTTAATATTAGTTAAAATGAGATCCAAAATATTATCCGTTCTAGTAGGTTCCTTGACTAATTGTTCCAAATCACGCAGTAATGTAAATTCAATAAATCTTTTTTCAAGCTGGGTATTTCCAGATAATGTTTGCCAACAAATACACGGTAAATTAAAATCTCCCTTCATACCCTGCATCATCTTGGTCACTCTTCTCCGAACCCTTTCAATCATATCTATGTCTTTACACAGGTATGGCCTCCAAAACTGAACTCCATACTCGAGGTGTGGTCTCACCATGGTTTGGTATGGGGCATCAGGACCTCCCTCCTTCTGCTAGTGATTCCCCTGCATATACACACCAGCATCCCATACTCTCTTCCCACCACCCTGCTACATTGATCACCCACCTTGAGGTCGCTAGACACTATTATCCCCAGATCCCTTTCCTGCTCTGTAACCCTGACTTCCTCTCCCCCGAGGGTGTACACTGCCTTCGGGGTCCTCTGCCTCAGGTGCATGACCGCACACTTTTTGATGTTAAATTGTAGTTGCCAGGTCTCTGCCCACCCTTCTAGTGCTCTCAGGTCCTGCCTCATGTCCTTGACATCCCATGATGAGTCTACCCTATTGCAGATTTTCATATCATCTGCAAAGAGGGCCACCTGACCCTTCAGCCCCTCTGCTATAACGCTGATGTAGATATTGAAAAGGAGGGATCCCAGCACTACACCTGGGGCACCCCGCTCATTACTCACCCTATTCTGGAGTGTACCCCATTCACTACCACTCTCTGGTTTCTGTCTGCCAACCAGTTTCCTACCCACCCAGCTATTTTGTCCCACACACACATACTTTCCAGCTTGTTGATTAGTCTTCTGTGGGATACGGTGACAAAGGCCTTGTTGAAATTCAGATAGGCCACTTTCACTGCCCCCCGGGTCAATTACCTGCATCACCCAGTCAAAGAACTCAATTAAATTGGACTGGCATGACTTCCATTTTGTAAACCCATTTTGTCTGTCATCCAGCAGGCCATTCTCCTCCAGATAGTCCACCACCCTTTCCCTAATGAGTGACTCCATGACTTTCCCCATCACTGCAGTCAGGCTGACCAGGTGGTAATTTTCCTTAAACTCCCTGCTTCCCCCCCTTGTGTATTGGTACCATGGTCACCCTCCTCCAGTCCTCCGACACCCTTCCCAAGTCCAGAGATAGGTTGAACAGCCTAGTCAGTGGAGGAGCCAACATCTCTCTTAGTTCCTGGATCACCCTCAGATGCAACCCATCCAGTCCCATGGCCTTATCCATCTTCAACCTACCTAGTACCTCTCTAACCCTCTCTACATTGAAAGGACTCGGATCCACCCCTGTGCCCCTTCCCCTTCTCCTTAACTCTGGCCCCTTGCCTTCCCCCTCCTTCATAAGGAGCAGGAGTACCTATTTAGTTCCTCTGCTTTATTCCAGTCCTTGTCCAACAGCTTCCCTCCCTCACCCCTGAGCCTTGTGATCCCCTGTTCAGTCTTCCTCCTTTCTTCCCATATCTAAAGAATGTTTTGTTTCCTCTCCTTGCCTGTTTAGCTATTCTTTCCACAGGTATGGCCTTTTCCCTCCTTATTACCTTCCTCACTATCCTCCTCATCCCCTTCTATGTTCTCTTGTATTCCCTGAAAGCCATCCTCCTGCCTCTGACCACTCTCGCCACTTTCCTAGTAAACCAGAGTGGTCTCCTGCATCTTGTACTCATCCTAACCCTCTCCTGATACACATTTGAGTGGTCTCACTCACCCAGTCCCTAATCACTCCTTATAACTCTTCCATGTAATTTATCAGCTCCATGCTTACCATCCCCTACCTCAATTTCTTTCTCAGCTTGTCAATGTCTGCACCCTTGAAGTCAAGCACTGTTGTATTCATTTGGCAACCCCTCCCTCCCAGCTCACACACTGAATCTGACCATCCTATGGTCACTATTCCCTACCACATCACCCACCTCGACCTCCTCCACATTCTCACAATCATTAAGACCATGTCCAGCAGGGTGCTTCCCCTAGTTGATTCCATAACCACCTGCTGAAGGAACACCTCCTGCAGTGCCTCTAGAATCCCCCTGCTTCTAGCTGAAGCTGCATCTGGGATGGTCCAGTCCATGTCTGGGAGGTTTAGATCCCCCACCAGAAGTATTTCTACCTTGAAAGTCATCTTTGCAAATGCCTGTGTCATTAACGTGTCCTATTCTTCCCCTTGTGTAGGTGGTCTGTAAACTACCCTTAGTCTCAAGGATTGCCCTGCCCTTCTACTCAGTGTCACCCAAAGGAGTTCAGTTTCCCTGTCCCCCTCCATAACCTTTATGCCCTCCCTGATGTATAGAGCCACCCCCCCTTTCTTGTCTCTCCTATCCTTTCTGAACAATCTGTAGCCAATGATAGCTGTCTCCCATGTGTGGAGTTCCATCCACCAAGTTTCCATGATCACAATTATGTCCAGTCCTTCATGCACAAAGATGGCTGTCAAGTCCTCCATCTTGTCTGCTAAGCTCATACCATTTGCCACTAAACCTCTTCACCATTGCTCCCCCTTCCCAAGGCCATGCCAGAACCTGCCAATTCATCCCAGCCTCAAGGGGGGGGGGCTGAGGGCCCCCCCATCTCAGCCATTGTTTGGTGTGGCTTTAAACCCCCCCCTTGTTCAGTTTAAATTACATGCTTTTTCAAAGAAATACCCCAGTCTACATATTAGTACAGCTTCCCCTTCTCTGTTAAGGTGCAGCCTGTCAAGGGCAAAGAGACTCTCTCTTTTTTTTTTAATTTTCTTTGAGGTATCAGCAGCTCTTTAACTTTTACCAAATTAAAAAGTAATCTTACCTTAAACTTTTGTTTCTGTCAAACTTTAACATGAGTAAGAGTCTCTGTGTAATTTTAGCTATTTTTCTCAGACTTTTTTTGAACACGCATGCATGACCAATTAATGGCAATAGACTTTAAAACTAATTTTTTTTACAAGGTCAAAAGAAACTATTCCTGTATGATACCAAAACCTGTACGTTTCATACCTCAACTCTGCTGTTTTTTATGTTGTCTTGCACATGCAGCGCAAGCAGCGTTTTGTGGCAGCTTGCTGGAGTAGCAGGTTGTGGAGGTGCAGCAGTGTTGTGGCCAATGGCGCCACTGCTTTCTTGGGCTGGTCTGTGTGGCACCAATGAATGAGCACGCTGTCTATGACAGCAGTTGAAAGCTTTTCACCAACTTCAAAGAACTTCACTGCTGCAATAAGGGTGCACCCCATCATTGCAGGGCATGCCTTGCCTGCTGAAACATTTCAATAAACATGGCGGTGGCTCCTGCCTGCCACCTCTCACATTCCCTAGAAAGCCGACATCGGGGATGCCCAATACCCCTGTTGGCATGCCCCTTCCCTAGTTCATTTGCTGATGGGGGTGCCCAATCGCCCTGTCAGCATGCCCCTTCCCCAGTTCATTTGCCGATGGGGATGCCAAGTCACTATCGGCACACTGTCCCACAAGGTTTATTTGTCTGTCAAGGGCAGTGCCCAATCTCCCTTGGCATCATGTCCCCCAAACACAGAGACACTTTCTTTGCCAACAGGGTGCCCAATCCCCATCGGCTTCTGTCTCCAATCATCAAAAAATAGAGGTGGCACACTGGGAGCACACACCAGTGTTCCAAAAGGTCCTTGTCACATCCTGAAAAAAAAAAACCTTCCTGCGATGTTCCATTTTTTTTCAGCCTGTAAAACAGAAAATGGTCCCTCATGGTCACGACGACCCCCTTCCCCCAACCTGCACCCACACTCTGTGTACCCCACCTCCCCATACCCCCTTACCCCACACTTACCTCCAGAGCCTGGCAAGATGATCTTCAGTGGAGCGGGAACACATCTGCACTCTTCACAGCTGACTGCAAACTGAAGAAAATCATGGTAAACTGTATAATGGCATCAATGAGTGGGGTTTCAACTTAAGTGGATATCTTGGCCATTTTTGTGACTTTTGGCTCCTAATTTTTAACAAGGAGTTCTTGGGACCCCACCTCATGAACTCAGTCACTGTCATATCATTATTCAGTCCCGAAAGGTGATTTTGTGGTCACTGCGTGGAATCACCTTACGGGACTGATTAACAAAATGACAGTGCCACTGTTCATGAGGTGGGCTCCCAAAACACTTATGTTGCAAATTTGGTGAAAAAATTACAAAAAAATGACTGTATTATGAGCATGCATTGCGCAGTTTCTACGCATGCTCATAACTTTGAGAATTTTTAATATTTTCACTTCAGAATTTCAACATTGTCATTTTTTCACGCATCCTTATGAATGGTACAGCTGTCATTTTTTATATCCTGCCCAAAATGTGTTTTCACATATCTGGCACACAATGGCGCGGTTGTTGTGGGAAATCAATGTTCGGGACAGATTAAGAAAATCACAGTGACACTGTTCATGAGAAGAGGTCTCAAAATGCTTATGTTGAAAATTTGGTGAACAAATCCCACAAAATGATTGTGTTATGAGTCTGCATTGTGTAGTTTCCACGTACAGTCGTAAGTTCAAAAATTTTTAATATTTTCACTCCAGATGTTCAGCATTGCCATTTTTGCACACCTTCTTATGAACAGTACAGCTGTAATTTTTCACATCCTGCCAGAAATGCATTTTCACACATCTGGTGCAGAACGGAGCAGTCACTATGGGAAATCAACGTTCGGGACAGATCAACAAAATCACAGTGCCACTGTTCATGAACGGAGGTCCCAAATGCTTTCATGAGGTGGGGTCACAAAAAAGCCCATGTTGAAAATTTGGAGTGCAAATACCAACAAATTTCAGGAGTGTTAGTGTTTCTAACAATAACATCCCACCCTGTAGAGACTGACAGGCATCAGGGGTGTGACTTTGGATTGTCGACTGTAATGCTCACACCATTCCACCCCCACCCCCACCCGGCAGCCAGTGACAGGCATCAAGGTGTGCTTTGGACTGTTCAACCCCAAAGTTCACCTCATTCTCCTATACTGCACCCGTCTCAATGTATTTCCTTATGGAATAGGGTGAGCCTAAGGTCCGATGACCCCTAGGCACAATGAGACACTTATCAGAGTCTGCAGGGTAGGGTGAGGTGAAATGGCATGAGCATTTTGGCCGAAGACTCAAAGGCACACCTCAATGCCTGTCAGTCACTGCAGGGTGGAGTGGGGTTGGCGTCAGTTCCATACTTCACTGCCATTCCTATTATGCATCCCTCTAACTCCTGCACTACGAATGCCAATGCCAGCAAGACAACATTCAGCATTGACAAATGCTTGTTAGTTATCTGAATGTACAAATTTGAGTAGCTAATCAGGCACAAATATGTACTGTAATGTCAGCCATTAATATCTCAAAAAGTACAAAATGGAACATCCTGAAATTTGGCAAGTTAAGAGACCCTAGGACTTGAAAGGCACATACCGACTCTTGCAGTCCTAGGGTGTACAACAGCTGAGATATAAGGCTCTGAAAATGGCCATTTGTAATGAAACACCAATGCAACCCTACTATAGAGGCATTACTACACATATGTAATGCAAATGCCTGACTCACAATATGCAGTTTATCATCACTTGTGAGGGGGCAGGATTTTTATAACTCACTCATGCCTCTGCTACTCATGGTTCTGTCCCTTCACACCTGAAGATAAATTGCATATTTTGCATCAGACAATTACATATTACATAGTATCTTGGTGGATACATTGCACAGTGTCCTGGGGACCCTGTGTGAGGCACTTGGTGTGACGCTGCAAAGAGGACACATGTAAATCATGAGGTAAGTGTTAAGATGCTTCACACAGGGCCCTTAGTTTTTCAGATTTTGACCCCAAATTGTCAACAAGGTCTTTTATTTCACCCTACCTCATGAACATAACAATTGCCATCTTTCAAATCATGCCCAGCATGTTGTTTTCACAGTTGTTCTGTAAAATAAGGCTTTGGGTGGGGTTTTTACAAACTACAGCTGTCATGTTCATGAGATAGGGTGAAAAAACTGTGGACATTTTGGGCTCAAAATCTCAAAAAAACAGCAGAGTTGTGAGTGAAGGTTACAAAAATAGACCCCTGCCTCAAGTCCAAAGGTGCATTCTGTTATGTTCATTTTTGAATGTAGTCATATGCAGATTGGTGGTCACTTAGAGGATTACAAAGGGGGGTTATACAGTTAAGTGGGTATCTGGTGGCATGAGGGTTAGCAGGGTGCTAGATAGTGGTCAGGGTGGGGGGTGGGAGAGATGGGATGATGGACTTTTCTTTTTCACAGATAATGGGGTAAGCAACAATAATCATTTTCTTTTTTACAACATCATTTTAATTTTATGGAAAAGAGTACATGGGATAGTTTTCTTTTTTCAAGCACATTACTAGGAAGTAAGAAGAAAGGTAGGTGCTATGGGTGTCAAGAGGGTGGGAGAGAGTGGGGGCTAATTGTGCATTGGCCACGAGACATGGGCATCCTGGTGATTACATCATCAATAGGAATGGCCACTAGGTTTGGGCAGCCCAGTGGCAAAAAATATAGGGATGGCCAAATAAACAGGTCTGACAACCAATGGGCTTGTGCAACCCAGTGGCCAAATAAAGACCAAAAACACCAAAAGGGGTTGTGGGATAGTATCAGTATTGACCATTGGACTTGGGCATCCCTTTTGCAAAATTAAGAGAGTAGTTCTGGCTTAAGGGTCACTAGGCTTGGGCACGCCGCTGGTCATGCACTTTTTATAATTAGCTTTTATTAGCCAAAACAGCAAAAGAATACCTTTAGCAAAACTAAAAGCCACAAAAGAAGTGTTTTCATGCTTTTTCCCTTTTTTAAACTTTTGGTCATAACCTGGCCATTTGGTGTCCAATTGACCCCATATTTTCAAGGCAGAGCATAGAAACATAGACTTTGACAGCAGATAAGGAGCGCTTGGCCCACCCAGTCTGCTCATTTCCCTACCTATTTGATAAGCTGCAGATCCTAGTTGAACTAGAAAAAACGACCGCAGGAGCACCAGGATTTGTGTGGTGCTGTAATCCAAAATGAATACAGACACACAAGAGAATTAGCACCCACACAGCAACAACAAGAATAACACCAGTGCTATTTTGATAAAAACGCAATATTTATATAAATGCAGACGTGCAAAACATGTAATAAAGTGACTTAGTGAGTAAAGACTAGTGTTTCGCCTGGTGCACTGCCAGGCTTCATCAGAGTAAAATATTGCTTTCAGCAGGTGCTCATTAAATACAAATCAAAGACTAAACATGTGACTTAAAAAAGCCAATTATCATTTTAAATGGTTTTAACAAATCAGTATTAACCACTTCATGGATGAATGACTAGAAAATATATGTCACCCAATGCATTTAATCTACTAGCTCTTTAGTTACATATTATACATATTCAACAAGTGTTGTCTTGGTCACCTCAAATAATCTATTGCTTTATACCATGTTTGTATGTCATAAATATAATAAGCTGAACTGTATTTTAATCACATTCAGTATTATTTAACACACATTTATCTCAAATTTATTTAGAATTCGTATGTTCACACATGGGTATAAAACAGAGGCTTGAGATTTCCAGGCACCTTTCTTAATTTCACAGCAACAGAAGGCTAAATCTATTGTGGTAATAGTCAAACACTGTCAGACTTCTAACATCTATATTTCTTTAGAAAAGCTGAGAGATCAATATTCTCATTTAACCCCTTCTGGGAGAGAGCTCCCAGGGTGAAAATCCAGAAACTCTCTCTTTGCCCAATCTTTTTAGTCAGGTCCCCCCCCCCCCGGGTCCTAAAGTGACCAATTCCACACCAAGGAAACTAAATATATGCTTTTGTGAGCTATGTGATTGTATATGTTTTACAATAGAATAGTTGGTAACCGCTTTTTCAACCACCCTCACATGCTCTCCAATTCTAACCTTAAACTTTCGTACAGTTCTTCCCACATAATATGCTCCACAGTCACATAACAGTAAATAAACCACACCTGTACTGCTGCATGTTATGAAATCCTTGATTTCAATGATTTTTCTTGTAATAAGATGTGTAAAATTTTTACAACCATGTACATACTTACAGTAAGAACAATTACCACACCTAAATGTCCCTTTGGGCCTGGGCGCTAAAGGCATTTGTTTGTTTGTTTCCCTGGTTGATGTCATATTGGATACAATGTAACCTTTTATGCTTTTGCATTTACAGAAGCTTATTTTGGGTCCTTTTTTAGTTATTTCTTCCAGTCTGGGTTCAAGTCCTGGGATAGATCAATTATTCTCAATAACCTGTCTAACTTCCTTAGCCAGCTTTGAAACGTTGGTCACAAAGGGGCACTCTGGATGTTCCTTTCCAGTTATTTGTTGTTTATATTGTAATATCTGCCCTCTATCTAATTCATCTACTTTCCTAATAGCTGATGCAATACTTTGCTGGCTGTAACCTCTCTCCAAAAATCTATGTACCTGTTCCCTTCTTTTATTAAGAAATTCTTTCCATTCAGTACAGTTTCTTAGGGTTCTAATCAATTGTCCCTTTGGTATGTTATACCATGTATGATAAGGATGGCAACTATCAAACCTCAGCAGGGTATTCCTATCTGTGCCTTTCTGAAATAGGGTAGTACAAACTTCCCCCCTCCCCATCTTTGTATATTTTTAAATCAAAGAAGATTATACTTGTCTGGCTAAGCTCATGTTCATATCTTAAACAGCTGCTGGTACATTCCATCCACTAAATAAAGTACAAAAAATCTTCTTCTGTTTCCTTCCAGACAATAAAAATATCATCTATAAAGTGCCACTACAAATCCAGACAACCAATGTGTGGATTAATGGTGGCACCATACAGGTGATCCACTTGCCACTTGCCTACAAAAAGATTGGCATAACTAGGGGCCATTGTAGTACCCATGGCCGTTCCCCGAATTTGATGGTGAAGTTGTCCCTGGAACAAAAATATATTCATCCCCAAAACAAGACCTGCCAGCTGGACAAGGAAATGTGTGACAGTCCTGACCCATTCCTCTGCTGTTCTTTTTTCTAAAACGAAAGACAAAGCACTTAGTCCCTCCTGGTGTGGTATCACTGTGTATAGAGAGTTAACATCTATCACCGCGAAATACCACTCCAGTTCAACATAAAGCTCTTACATAATCTGTACTACTTGGGTATCCCTGAGAAACAATCTTAAATTCTGTACTAGAGGTTGTAGAAATGTATGTAGGTACATGGAGAGAGGTTCAGTCAGCCAACCCCTACTGGACACAGTGGGTCTCCCTGGTGGTTGCACCAGGCTTTTATGAATTTTAGGTAGGGCATAAATCATTGGAATAACTGGATGAGTAACTGTAAGAGTTCTATACTCCACATCTGTGATATACCCCCTTAAGAAACCTTCATTAAGTACACAATCTATTTCGGTTTTAAACTTGTCTATAACTCCATGTGAGACCCTAACATAAAATGATTCATCACTCACTAATCTATCCACCTCTTGGATATAATCCCTGGTGTTAAGCACCACTATCGCCCCCCCCCCATCTGCTGGTTTAATTGTTATATGTTCATTTCAACTCAGAGTTTTTAAAGCATCTCGTTCATTCCTAGTGCAATTACCTTGGAATTTCACAGTCCTTTCCTCCTGTAAATGCTTAAAATCAAATTCACACTTCTTTATGAATGCTGCAACTGTAGGATTCATGGAGGGACACAATTCAGATCTAGGCTGTAACCTTGGGGCAGTGTTGTTAACTTCATAATTATTATCCAAGTTTTCATAAAAAACACTTAAAAGTGAAATTTCTACACAATTTATGTAGGTCAATACAAGTGTTAAAAAAATCTATATCCATAGTGGGACAAAATGAGAGTTCCTTGCTTAACACCAAATTTTCATGTTGTGTTAAATTGTAGTCAGATAGGTGAACCACTTACATCAGTGTATTTTGTATATTACCATTAAGGGGTTTATGTCCCTGATCAATTTGAATTGTTGTTATTATCTGTTGATCAAAAACTGGTACAGAATCAGATAAAACAATATTAAGTAACCTATTATCATGACCCAGGTTGGAACTCTGTTAGAAGTATCATATACACCAGTTATAGGCATAGGACAAGATGGGGAAACTGCTGCAAGGGAAACATGATTAGACACAATATTATTTTCAGAAAACCTTTGGAGAGATGCACCACCAATATCTAAGGGACAATAATCTAGTCCATTCGATGTCCTTTGAATTAGTAATTGTTCCTGTTTCTTTTGCTATGCTGTCCCCCCTCCCACCCTTGTCATCCTATTTGAAATTGGACATTTTGAAAGCAGGTGCAGCATGTATATGATATTTCTGTTGTCTGATGTGTGGTGTCAAATGAATGTACAGAACAGAGTCCTAACCTGGGTAGTGATAATAGGCTACTTAATATTGTTTTACCTGATTCTGTGCCAGTTTTTGATCAACAGATAACAACAATTCAAATTGATCAGGGACATAAACCCCTTAATGGTAATATACACAATACACTGAAGTCAGTGGTTAACCTATCTGATTACAGTTTAACACAACATGAAAATTTGGTATTACGCAAGGGACTCATGTTTTGTTCAACTATGGATATAGATTCTTTTAACACTTGTGTTGACCTACATAAATTGGGTAGAAATCTCACTTTTAAGTGTTTTTATGAAAACTTGGATAATAATTATGAAGTTAACAACATTTCCCCAAGTTTACAGCCTAGATCTGAATTTTGTCCCTCTATGAATCCTACAGTTGCAGTATTCATAAAGAAATGTGAACTTGATTTTAAGCATTTACAGGAGGAAAGGACTGTAAAAATTCCAGGATAATTGCACTACGAATGATCCAGATGCTTTAAAATCTCTGAGTTGAAATGAACATATAATGATTAAACCAGCAGATAAAGGGGGGCAGGGGTGATAGTGGTGCTTAGCACCAGGGATTATCTCCAAGAGGTGGCTACATTAGTGAGTGATGAATCATTTTATGCTAAGGTCTCACATGCAGTTATAGACAAGATTAAAACTGAAATAGATTGTGTATTTAATGAAGATTTCTTAAGGGGGTACATCACAGATGCGGAGTATAGAACTCTTACAGTTACTCATCCAGTTATTCCAATGATTTATGCCCTACCTAAAATTCATAAAAGCCTGGTGCAACCACCAGGGAGACCCATTGTGTCTGGTAGGGGTTGGCTGACTGAACCTCTCTCCATGTACCTAGATATATTTCTACAACCTCTAGTACAGAATTTAAGATAGTTTCTCAGGGATTCTACCCAGGTAGTACAGACTATGGAAGAGCTTTATGTTGAACTGGAGTTGTATTTCGCGGTGATAGATGTTAAATCTTTATACACAGTGATACCACACCAGAAGGGGCTAAATGCTTTGTCTTTCTTTTTAGAAAAAAGAACAGAGGAGGAACGGGTCAGGACTCCCACACATTTCCTTGTCCAGCTGGCATATCTTGTTTTGAGGATAAATATAATTTTGTTCCAGGGACAACTGCACTATCAAATTCGGGGAACGGCCATGGGTACTACAATGGCCCCCAGTTATGCCAATCTTTTTGTAGGCAAGTGGTAAGTGGATCACCTGTATGGAGCCGCCACTAATCCACACATTGGTTGTCTGGATTTGTGATGGCGCTTTATAGATTACATTTTTATTGTCTGGAAGAGAACAGAAGAAGATTTTTTTGTACTTTATTCAGTGGATGGAATGTACCAGCAGCTGTTTAAGATATGAACATGAGCTTAGCCAGACAAGTATAACCTTCCTTGATTTAAAAATATACAAAGATGGGGGGGGGGGGAGTTTGTACTACCCTATTTCAGAAAGGCACAGATAGGAATACCCTGCTGAGGTTTGATAGTTGCCATCCTTATCATACATGGTATAACATACCAAAAGGGCAATTGATTACAACCCCAAGAAACTGTACTGAACGGAAAGAATTTCTTAATAAATCAGGGAAATAGGTACATAGATTTTTGGAGAGAGGTTACAGCCAGCAAAGTATTGCATCAACTATTAGGAAAGTGAATGAATTAGATAGGGGTCAGATATTACAATATAGATAATAAATAACTGGAAAGGAAAGTCCAGAGTGCCCCTTTGTGACCAACTTTTCAAAGTGGGCTAAGGAAGTTAGACAGGTTACCGAGAATAATTTGTCTGTCCTAGGACTTGAACCCAGACTGGAAGAAATAACTAAAAAAGGACCTAAAATACTCTTTTATAAATGCAAAAGCATAAAAGATTACATTGTATCCAATATGACATCAACCAGGAAAACAAACAAACAAATGCTTTAAGCGCCCAGACCCAACGGCACATTTAGGTGGTGTAATTGTTCTTACTGTAAGTATGTACATGGTTGTAAAAATTGTACACATCCTAATACAGGAAAAATCATTGAAATCAATGATTTCATAACATGCAACAGTACAGGTGTGGTTTATTTACTGTTATGTTACTGTGGGGCATATAATGTGGGACGAACTGTATGAAAGTTTAAGGTTAGAATAGGTGAGCATGTGAGGGCAGTTGAAAAAGGGGATATCAACTATGCTATTGTAAAACGTATACAATCACATAGCTCACAAAAGCATATATTTAGTTTCCTTGGTTTGGAAATGGTCACTTTAGGACCCAGAGGGGGTGACCTGAATAAAAAGATTGGGCAAAGAGAGAGTTTCTGGATTTCCACCCTGAGAGCTCGCTCCCAGAAGGGGTTAAATAACAATATTGATCTCTCAGCTTTTCTAAAGAAATATAGATGTTAGAAGTCTGGCAGTGTTTGACTACTACCACAACAGATTTAGCCTTCTGTTGCTGTGAAATTAAGAAAGGTGCCTGGAAACCTCAAGCCTCTGTTTTCTACCCATGTGTGAACATACGAATTCTAAATAAATTTGAGATAAATTTGTGTTAAATAATACTGAATGTGATTAAAATACAGTTCAGCTTATTATATTTATGACATACAAACATGGTATAAAGCAATAGATTCTTTGAGGTGACCAAGACAACACTTGTTGAATATGTATAATATGTAAGTAAAGAGCTAGTAGATTAAATACATTGGGTGATATGTATTTTCTAGTCATTCAGCCATGAAATGGTTAATACTGATTTGTTAAAACCATTTAAAATGATGATTGGCTTTTTTGAGTCACATGTTTAGTCTTTGATGTGTATTTAATGAGCACCTGCTGAAAGCAATATTTTATTCTGATGAAGCCTGGCAGTGCACCAGGTGAAACATTAGTCTTTACTCACTAAGTCACTTTATTATATGTTTTGCACATCTGCATTTATATAAGTATAGCGTTTTTATCAAAATAGTGCTGGTATTGTTCTTGTTGTTGCTGTGTGCGTGTCAATTCTTTCATGTGTCTAGACCCTAGTTAGCCAACAGTCTACTTCTTCCTACCCCCCCCACCAGAATTGCCTTATGTCTGTCCTATGCATTCTTGAATTCCCCCACTGTTTTTGACCCCATGACTGCCCTCAGAAAGGCCATTGCATGTGTCCACCACCCTCTCCATGAAAAAATACTTCCTCATGTTGCCCCTGAGCCTTCCCCACTTTATCTTCAAATTGTGCCCCCTTGTTCTTTCATATGTCTTTTTCTGAAAGATGCTATCCTCTTGGACTTTGTTGATTCCCTTGAGGTACTTAAAAGTTTCTATCATGTCCCCTCTCTCCCTCCTTTCCTCAAGGGTATACATATTAAGCTCATTTAGTCTCTCTTCTTATGGCTTCTCGTGCAAATCCTACACCAATTTAGTTGCCCTCCTCTGGACTGCCTCCAACCTATCTGTATCCTTGTGGAAATGGGGTCTCCAGAACTGCACGCAGTACTCCAGATGGGGTCTTATCAACCGTCTATACAGAGGGATAACAACTTCTTGTTTTCTACTGGTGATGTCTCTCCCTATGCATCCCAGTATCCCCCAGCCCTCCTTACTGTCTTCTCACATTGCTTGCCCAGGTCATCTGATAAGACTACCCCAGGTCCCTTTCCATTTCTGTTGTTGTTAGTACCTCCCCCCCCCATTGTGTACTCTTCCGTGGGCTTTTGTTTCCCAGGTGCATTACTTTACACTTCTTTGCATTGAATCTAAGCTGCCATACTTTTATCATTCCTCCAACTTTGTCAAGTCCCTTCTCATCCTTTCCACCCCCCCCGTATAAGCCCTGTTGCAGATCTTTGTGTCATCTAGAAAGAGGTACAATTTTCCTTCCATTCCCTCTGCAATGTCACTTATAAAGACATTAAAAAGGATCAGTCCCAGTACTGAACCCTGCAGTACCCCGCTAGTAACCCCCCTTTCCTTGGAGTGGACTCCGTTTACTATTACCCTCTGTGTCCTGTTCTCCATCCAATTTTTAACCCAGGCTACCACCCTGGGACCCACTCCCAGGCTGGCTAACTTATTTATTAGTCTTTTCTGAGGTGCTGTGTCAAATGCCTTGCTAAAGCGTAAGTAGGCCATGTACACAGCCCCTTCATGATCTATTGTTTTGGTCACCCAGTCAAAGAAATCTATTAGATTTGTGTGACATGACCTTCCCCCTATGAATCCATGCTGCCTTGGGTCCTGTGCCCCACTGGCCTCTAGGTACTCAACAATTCTTTTTTTCAGAAGTGATTCCATCATTTTCCCTACCACTGAGGTAAAACTAACAGGTCTGTAGTTTCCTGCCTCTGCTTTGCTCCCACTTTTGTGAAGTGGAATTACATCCGCCCTCCTCCAGTCCTCAGGTACCACACCATCCTCCCATGATTTGTTAAAAAGAGTGGTCTGTGGTGTCACTAATTCTCCCCTTAGTTCTTTTAGAATTCTGGAGTGAATCCCGTCAGGTCCCTTTGCTTTGTCCATCTTCAGTTTTAGGACTTCTTTCAGGACACTTTCTTCTGTGAATGAAATGGTATCAACCTCTGGATCCAGAGTGCATCTATTGATTGGTTTAGGTACCTCCCCTCCTCTTCTTTTGTAAATACTGAGCAGAAGTATTTGTTCAGTATCCCTGCTTTTTCACTGTCACCATTTGCCCATCCACCCTCCACTTTATTAAGCCGCACTATCCCTCCTTTGGTCTTCCTCCACTCCCTAATGTACCTATAAAAGGTTTTATCTCCCTTCTTAACTGAGTTGGCTATCTTTTCCTCGGTTTGGACCTTTGCTATTCTGACTGCCTTCCCCACTTCCTTCTATTTTAACTGGTGCAGTTATCTCTCCTGCTCCTTCTGTGTTTCCTTATACTTCCTGAATGCTATCTTTTTCTCCCTCACCTTCACTGCCACCTCTTTTGAGAACTATAATGCTTTTTTTCCTTAATTTTGATTTGTTTATTTGCAACTCACAAAGGCTTGTTGCCTCTGTGATGGCAGTTTTGATGTTTTGCCATTGTTACTCCATCCCTCCTTCTTTCCCATTTGTGAGTGCTTTTCTGAGGCACTCTCTCATTTTGCCAAAGTCAACCCTTCTAAAGTCCAGTACCCTTGCTTTTGTATGGCTTGATTCTATGGCTGTGTTTTTCGTGAACCACACTGTTTGGTGGTCACTTGTTCTGAGATGGCTACCCCCTTCTAAATCTGAGACCCAATCTCCATCCCCATTTCAGAGTACCAGGTCTAAGACTGCTCCCTCCCGAGTGGGTTCCAATACTAGCTGTCTGAGGCATGCCCCTGTAGGGCATCGAGAATGACTCTGCTTTTGGATGTGGCTGCAGCAAAGGTGCTCCAGTTAACATCTGTCATATTCAGGTATCCCATCAACAATATCTCCCCTTTTTCTGCCATCCTAAGGATGCCTTCTATCATTTCCTTCTCCATTAACTCCCCCTGAGATGGGGGATCTGCAAACAACCCCAGTGTGGATTGTGGTGCCATTTCCTGTCTCCAGGGTGACCCATAATGCCTTCTCTCCTCTCCTCTCTGTTTACCATTTAATTCCATTGCTTTGATCCCTTCCCTTACAAAGAAATACAGGTGAGGGAGTACAGGCAAAGTGGGCAAGCATTAAGGATGCAATACTTGAAGCAACATCCCATTGTGTTGTAGATAAAAGGAAGTGCAAGAGAAGAAGAAAAACACTTTGGTTCTCAAAAACAGTAGCAGAAAAGGTCAGAGCCAAAAGGCTAGCTATCAGAAAATATAAGGGAATGCAGCAGGATGAAGACAAGGAGGCATACCAAACTTCTCTAAGGGAAGCGGGGGAGGCAGTAAGGTAGGCAAAGGCCCAAACCAGGGAAACACTAGCACAAACAGTAAAAGAAGGTGACAAGACTTTCTGTAGATACATTAGTGAAAGGAGAAAGTCCAGAGGGGGTATTGCTAAGATCAAAGGAGATAAGGGTGTGTGTGAGGAGGAGGACCATGTAAAAGCATCTATCCTAAATAGATACTTCTGTTCAGTAGTTGCTGAAGAGAAGGTAGGGTAGGGCCCACAGCTCAGCACCATGGACACAGGGGGGAGAGAGGTGTGCATTAGTCCCTTCAAAAAAGAAAGGGTCCTACAAGAGCTCATTAAGCTCAGGGTGGACAAGGCAATGGATCCTGATGGCATATATCCCAGGGTACTAAAGTAGCTAAGGACAGAACTGGCAGTGCCATTATCAGAACTGTTTAGTGAGTCTTTGAGCACAGGAGAGGTACCAGAAGACTGGGGAAGGGCTCATGTGATCCCGCTTCACAAGAGAGGTAGCAGGGAGAAGGCAGGGAACTACAGACCAGTCAGTCTTACCTCAGTAGTGGGCAAGACTATGGAGGCACTCCTTAAGGAAAGGATAGTGCAACACCTGGAATTCATAGGAGCACAGGATACAAGACAGCATGGGTTTACAAAAGGAAGGTCCTGTCAAACTAATCTCATAGATTTCTTTGACTGGGTTACCAGAGTGGTGGACAAAGAAGGGAGCAGTTGATGTCACCTACCTTGACTTCAGCAAAGCTTTCGATACTGTTCCACATAGAAGATTAATTAATAAGCTGGGTAGGCTCAGGGTGGATCAGAAGTTGGTCAACTGGGTGGCAAACTGGTTGATTGGCAGAAAACAGGGAGTGGTGGTAAACGGTATACAGTCAGAACAGATGCAAGTCACAAGTGGGGTACCTCAGGGATCAGTCCTGGGGCCAGTCCTCTTCAATATCTTCATCAGTGACATTGCAGATGGACTGGAGAGTAAGGTTTGTCTGTTTGCAGATTACATCAAGATCTGCAACAGAGTAGATGATCCAGATGGGGTGGGCAGAATGAGAAGACAGTTGAATAAAGTGGCAAAATGGTCGGAAGAGTGGCAACTGGGGTTTAATGCAAAGAAGTGCAAGATCATGCACATAGGGAAAAGAAACCCTGAAGCCACCTATAGGCTTGGAGGGGAGTTACTGGAAGTCACAAGAGAAGAAAGACACTTGGTCATCATCATCACCAATGACCTGAAATCATCCAAGCAGACCATTAAAGCAGTAGGTACGGCTAGGGGGATGTTGGGGTGTATTAGTAGGGGTATCACAAGTCAAAAGAGGGAGGTAATAATTCCTCTTTACAAGACACTGGTAAGGCCCCATCTGGAGTACTGCATGCCGTACTGGAGGCCACACCTTCACAAGGACATTAACCAAATTGAGGCAGTCCAGAGAAGGGCAACCAAAATGGTGCAGGGACTGCATCAGAAAACATATGAGGACAGATTAACAGAGCTCAATATGTATACCCTAGAGCAAGGGAGGGAGAGAGGTGATATGATTGAAACATTCAAACACCTTAAGGGTATTAACAAGGTGAAAGAGTCTAACATGTTTCAATATAAGAAAAATTGCAGGACAAGAGGACACAGCATGAGATTAGAGAGAGGCCGATTAAGGGGGTAATGTGAGGAAGTTCTTTTTCACAGAAAGGGTGGTGGATGCATGGAACGGCCTACCTCAGGAAGTGGTGGATATGAATACAGTACAGCACTTCAAACAGGCATGGGATAGGCATAAGGGAGCAATACAGATGAGTATGAATAGATAGGCCATTGACAGAGCAAAGGCTGATGGTACATTTATAAGGTAGAAAAAGAAATGGGGTAGACTGGATGGGCCTTGCCGTACTTATCCTGCTGTCAACTTCTATGTTTCTATGTTTCTGCTCCTCTTCCTCTATTATCCTCCCTGTCCATCCTGTAGAATGTGTACCCTGGTATGTTGACATCCCAGTCATGGTTCTCTCTGTACCATGTTTCTGTGACTGCCATGATATCCAGGTGTTCGTCTTCCATCAAGGCCACTAGTGCAGGGAGCTTGTTACCCAGATATGGGCATTGGTACTAATTGCCCTCCCTTTTTTGATGGTCTTACCCCTTTTAGCCCCATCCCTGTCCTTATTGTCTTTGCCTTTTTCTCCATTTACCCCTGTCCTTCTCCCTATGGACTTCTCTACCTTGGTGTTTGTTTTGCTACTGTAACAACCCTGTTTTGTGGAGGAGGCTGGGATTTCTCTGCTCCTTTTCAGTGCCTCCCTCCTTGGCTAGTTTAAATGCTTGCCAATGAAGCATTCAAATCTATCACCTAGGCTCCTGGTTCCTCTCACAGACAGATGCAGACCATCATGCCAGTATAGGCCTGTATCCTGCCAGATGGACCCCCAGTCAACACCCTGAGATCTGCACCAGTTTCTCAACCATTCATTGAATCCCATGGTGTGGAGCACCCTTGCCTCACCCATGCCATACACAGGAAGCACCTCTGAGAAGGTTACCATGCATTCTTCTTGTCTAAGGCTCATCCCCAACTCCACAAACTCCTCCTACACTGCTCTGATCCCATTCCCAGCCAGTTCATTTGCACCTAGGTGGACAATGATGTCCAGCTCCCTCTTCTGTGCTGTTGCTGTAATGATCCTGAGGATTCGCTCCCTGTCACTCCAAGCCATGGCACCAGAAGGCACCTTACCTCCCTCTGCCCACCTCCCCCAGTTCCACCCTCTTAACAATCGAGTCCTCCACTAGAAGTTGTTTCCTTCCACTGTGGAGTTCTGTGCCACCCTCCTGGGGTCTCCTTTGTGGAGGTTCCCAGCATCCTCCTTGGTCTCCACTGCGGGTGCCTCCATAGAGGAACCACTCTCCAGCAGAACAGCGTATGAATTATGGAGAGGTATAACTGGAGGGATGTGCCTTTGTTCCACCACCCTCACCCTCACCCTCCCTGATTCCACCATGGTCCAACTGCTCCTCTTCCTTGGCAACCTCTGAGGCAGCAGCAGCCCTGGTGGTCCCTGGGTGGGAGAGGTGGTCCCCCAAATCCTGGTCAATTCAGCCTGGAGACTAGCAACCTCCTCCCTCAATCCAGAGAGGTGCCTGCAGATGGGACAACACTGCATCCTCCAGAATGTCTCCCGGAAGATTTTCACTTCACAGCCACTGCACTGCACCCTCTCATCATGTCTCATTTGTGGTCTCTCACCTGTTTCTTTGTATGCTTACTCTTTCCTCTTTTTTTCTTTGTTTGTTTTTTCTCCCTACTTTCTTACTGCATTTGTGCCTTTGCAGCTCCTGCCCTTCCTGTTCTGGGACAGAAAGTTCCTGTATTCCTCAGTAGTCTCCTTCTTACTTGCTCAGAGTCAGACCTCCAGCAGCTGGGGGGTTGGAGAGCTACTCTTTTCCTTCTAGAGTGGTGAGTCTTTTGTGCCTCTGTGAGCACTCCCTTCCTGCTCACAAACAGGAATATCCTGTTGTCAGTCAAATCCTGTGCCTATAAAAGTGGAACTGGCTAAGGGTGGTGGGGAGGGGAGGGAGGGAGGGAGTACATATAGTCCCAGTAGAAGAGAAGTAAGTTCTAGCAGCACCTCCTTCATCTTGCTGCTCTCTGTGCCAAAAGCTATCTAGGGTAGTTTTAAATGCAAACACCTGGTTTTCTGCTGCCTAAGCCACATCCCCTAATTTACAGCTCTCATCTTCACCTAGCTAACTACACAGATAACAGTTTCCATCATCCAACTCAGACAAGCACACTAACTCTTTTTTTGTTTGTTTGTTTGTTTTTTACCCTAATTTAAGGTCCCAGTAGTAATTTACAGTTCTTTAGTCCCAGGAGAAGAGAGGTAAAGTTCTAGCAGCACCTCCTCCCTCCTGCTGCTCCAAGATGGGCATATTATAATGCAGTCTCATGGGCACATAAGTGTCATTTTTTTAATGCACCCCAAAATGTTTGGGGGTTCACCTACAAACACATTTTGGGGCAGATTAACAAAATCACACTCATGTCTTCATGAATTTGGGTGCCAACATGTTTATCTTGATAATGTGGGGTCAACTGAAGCTAAAATTGCCAAGTTATGGCCAAAAGTTAAAAAACAGCAAAGTGCATGAAACATTGTTTTCTTCATTTCAGTCACTCATGAATCACATTATCTCAAAAAAAGCCTTATAAATAGAGCATTGAAATAATGTTCCATTCTGCATGACAATGGGATTTTAAGACTTAAATAATTAAAAAAAAAAAAAATAAATAAACCTTATACAGTCAAACCACCTATCGAAGACACTTCCTAGGGCAAACAGTTACAAACCTAAACATTTCAGGTTTCAAATGTCAGCTAGTTTTGAATTACAAACTTGAGCAAATGAGGTCTTAATTTTCATACTTTTTATGTATTTTCAACCCTCTAGAACGTTTGCACTGCAGATCCGATTGCTACCAAATTTTCACGATCCAGAGATCCTGTGTCCTAGAAGTCAGTGCTAAATTTTAGGCTATTACGTCCAGAGATTTCCATGCTATTAAGGTGCAAAAATAGGTGTATAACACAGAAATGCATTTGTAACCCTAACTGTAATATGATATAAATGTTTTGTATACAAAAAAATGCCATTGATGGGGACAATGAGGTTTTTGGGCCAGTGGGTTTATGGTCTCATTGTCTCTGAGATGGCATTACGTGAGCAATAAGGTATGACAGAGTAGGTATTATACCATGGCACCATGCCAAGGGGTGAGTTTACTGGCCATGCCAAAGGCAAAGGCTGCCGACCACCACAAGACATAAGAGAAACAACTTACTCTGAAATGCATTATTCTACTTATGAAGGGGTTTATGTTTAAACAGTAATGAATCAGTGTAAGGATAACAGTAGCACAGCTTGTCTTGCATGGTACTACTGCTTTAAGGTCACAGAGGTCACAGAATTTCTGCCTTATCACATGACTGTGCACTGTGAATCTGTGATTCTGAGTGATTGCCAGCTGGAGTCTATGCGGACCAAACAAGCTACACTGCTTTCAAGCATGTGAAGCTTTATGTTCAGTTATTTTGGCATTTAAAAGCTTGCTCTGTAGGTGATATGGTTTGTGTGACCAGGCTTCCATGATTCTATGTGTATGTGTGAGTGCTATGGTATTATGTTTTAGGCATAGTTATTTTTGTGTGCTTAAAATGCTTGGTTGCTGTGTTTGTCTTACATATCTGTTTGTTTGTTAGTTGAAGTTTTGTGCAGTGTAGTATGGCAATCTTAGATTGTGTGAATGTAAAATGTTATGGTCATTCTGTGGTTCCTGGAGGGGAGCATGGGGGGGGGTTGTGATGTGATTGGATGTGGTTGTTCTAGTTGCATTGTTCTATTTGCATATTGATCTTTGGCCTCTACATTAGTCATTTTAGTAACATGCATTAGGGGTCATGTAGCATGCCTTCTGAGCTGGTTAATTATAGTTTTCATACCCTCCCATGTGACCAGGTTTGACCAGTAAGGAGGCTGAATTGGTCAGCGACTCTTGATAATGCTGGATAAGGCCCTATCTGACTAGCTACATGTTCTATTTAGATATGGTTATGTGCACCATCTGACAAATGGATAGTAGTGATCACGAGACCCTGGATGGTTACAGCATTGGGGTTATCTTTTCATAACTGAAAAGGCACAGCCCAGGGATGTCCCATGTACATTTGATACTATGGGGATATAAGGGATTTTGTTTCATTTCAAATTGTTCCACGTTCCAAATTCATTTTACAACATGTGAATAGTTGGCAGAAGTCATAAGACATGAATCCAGAAGTAGAGCTGTGCCAAATTTTGTGGCATTCCATCTGAAGCAGAATTCTGAAATTATGAAACTGGGATCTTTTTTTAAACTGTGGATTAGTGTCTGGCCCGGTGGCACTGAGGGTTGAGGCACTGGATGCCACACCTCAGTCCACGCTGGTGACCTGGGTTCGGGAATGGGCTTGGGCCGTCGGGGGTTGGCAGGGGTTAAGAGGTATAGGGTGTCCATTTGACTACTCTCTTTCTCTGGGGTGGGGGGTTCCCAATTGTTGGTGCACTTTTGGCCTCTACTGGAGGCTGGGGGTGGTGCACTGGCATCAGGTAATGGAGCAGAGTTGGGGCATGGCGCCGGGAGAGAATGCGTGCATGTGTGCTCTTTCTCTTGGTGGCCTTACATGCCTCACTCGCGTAGGGTAGGAGGAAAAAGGAAAAATATCTGGTGACCAGTCATGGCGGCTTGATGGCCATCCTACGGGGCACCCAGCTTGGGGGGACATTGCCGATCACTGGATCCTGTTCAGGTGGAGATTGAGGGGGTCTTTCTTCCGCCCCACCATGGGGGGGTAATCCAGGGTGTACTAGGCGAGGGTCCCTAAGTGACCTGGGGGCTACAGATAGTGGCCGGAAGATTAGGATGCACAGTGGACTTGAGCAGAAAAAGGAGAACAAAAAAAAAAATTTTTTAAAAACTATATTAGTAATCCGCATTTATATAAACCACAAAATTGTATTCAACAGTTTAGGTAAACTGTGGATTCATTTTCCACAAATTGCAGAATAGTATTCTGTGGATTATGCAATCTGCAGAACATTGTTCCATGGTTTATATAGAATTGTTCAGAAAACATGGCCACCTAACCTCCCATGCATATCAGGCATGGTCCATTGAGGATATCATCAAAATAGAACCAGCAGAAGCAGACACATCAGCCAGATGCAAATGTTTTTTCTTAAAATTCACTTTTACTTCATTTAATCGACATTTTGTCTCTTTCACTGGCCTCTATAACCATGCCAATGTTTTGCTGTGGGCTCTGCAGCTTTATCAAGGCAGTGGTCCTAAAATTCAAAACATTATGCAACTGTTTTTGTAACAAAGTGTTACTTATATAATGGATTCCAAACAAACTTCAATATGTCTGAAATGAACTGTGCCTTGCACTTACCAGCATTTGCTGATTCAGCTACAGTGTATGCATTTAGACTGATTGCAAGGGGCTCAGTACAGTAGGTGAAAAGCTTCCCCCCACCTCATCAGATGATCTTTGGATGGCATGGGCAACAAACTTTGTCTCTTAAAACTCCACATGGTGACAAGCTGACATCACATCACACTTCAGTGCGAGCGTGGTGTGGTGTCATGCTCGCAAGTTTGAGCACTGAAATGCTCAATCTGCGTGCATCTGTGCATAATAGGTGACTTCTGGGTAAATATCTAGCTATTTCTGCAATGATATGAAGGTAAAAGAAAAATAAACATTAAAAAATCAATGTGGGCTAAATCCCATACAAGTACATATAATTATGGAATAACCTACATATACATACAAACGCAACATTAATTGGCATTTAATAATGTCAGTATTATATATTACTTAACCTGCCAAGGGGGTCCCAGAGGTCAAGCTGCAGAGAGATACAGTATATGTGAACCTCTGACGATAATTCGAATATCAAACTCAGTACATGTCTGGTTGGAGAGCTTTTATATTGAAAAACAGTATAAAAGACAACCTCCAATCTTGTCTAGTGTGCACAGTTGCTAGAAAACAGGAGAAAGGAAGAGGGGGAAATGGAAGGAATGTGGGAGAGAGGGGATAAGAAAGAAAAGTAAGAGCCTGAAGAGAGGTGGGAAGAGGGAAGGGAAAGAAGAGGACAAATATGGAAGGAGGAGGAGGAAGAAGGGAAACAGCAAAAAATAAAAGGCAATAAACACGCTTTCCAGGATAGACTCTAGTGCATAATTGCACTGCACACGAGAAGTCAAAAATGGGTCTATCCCAGGCAAGAACTTATAGTATGTCACTGAATGATTTCTTTCACAAAAAAAAAATCATACCACACTGGAAGTATCATCCTTCCTCCTAATTGCAGACTTATGTTCAGAAATCCGAATCTTTAACATCGATGATGTTTTGCCTACATAGTCTTTATCACATGGACTTTTATGAAAGTAAATAATTGTACTAGTGCTACATGTAATTCTTTGCCTAATTGTAATCCTGTCATTAAACACTTAATTCATTTTTAACATGTGTCCACGCTGGGCACAAGATCCACAAGGGACATTCCCTGGTGGTGCTGGGTCCAATTCCATGTCCATCTCTTTTGGTGGAGTATGATCTGATTTAACCATAGAAACATAGATTCCAATGACAGATAAGGACTGCTTGGCCCACCTAGTCTGCCCATTTCCCTATCTTCTTAAACTCCAGATCTTAAATGATCAGCAGCTTACCCTCTCTTTCCTATCACTAGGGTCACCTTCTGTCTATCCCACGCATTCGTGAACTCACCAATTGTTTTAGCCTCTACAACTTCCACTGAGAGGCTGTTCAATGCATCCATCACCCTTTCTGTGAAAAAATATTCCCTCACATTACCCCTGAGTCCCCCCCAGCCTCATACTGTGAGCCCTTGTTCTTACACATCTCTCTCTTTTTTTTA
This sequence comes from Neoceratodus forsteri, assembly GCA_016271365.2. Classification (NCBI taxonomy): domain Eukaryota; kingdom Metazoa; phylum Chordata; order Ceratodontiformes; family Ceratodontidae; genus Neoceratodus; species Neoceratodus forsteri. The sequence goes on along the minus strand of CM028133.1, from coordinate 1,092,509,670 downwards.
AGATGCTGCCCTCCTAGACCTTGCTGATTCCCCCGAGGTACTTGAATTTCTCTATCATATCCCCACTCTCCCTCCATTCCTCCAGGATATACATGCTGAGGTCTCTCAGTCTTTCCTCATATGTTTTGTGGTGCATTCCTTTCACCTTTTGTGTTGCTCTTCTCTGGACTGCCTCCATTTTATAAATGTCCTTCCGGAGATGTGGTCTCCAGAACTGAACACAGTATTCCAGAGGTGGCCTGACCAATTGTCTGTACAGTGGCATCACCACCTGCTGTTTTCTACTGGTGATGCCCCTCCCTATGCACCCCAGCATCCTTCCAGCCCTCCCCACTGCCTTTTCACATTGCTTGGCCACCTTCAGGTCATCTGTTATGTTTACCCCAGGTCCCTTTCCAGTTTTGATGCTGTTATTATCCCCACCCCCCATTTTGTAATCCTCTCCAGGATTCCTGTAGTCCAAGTGCACAACTTTGCACTTTTTTGTATTGAATTTAAGCTGCCACACTCTTGACCACTCCTCCAATTTGCCTAGGTCTTTTCTCATTTTTTTCACCCCCTCTGGGGTGTCTACCCTATTGCAGATCTTGGTGTCATCTGCAAAGAGGCTTACTTTCCCTTCCAGCCCCTCCACAATAGCATTAATGAAGATATTGAAGAAGACCAGCCCCAGAACTGAGCCCTGTGGCAGCCCACTTGTCACCCCCATCTCCTGGGATTGAGCTCCATTTATCACCACCCTCTGTGTTCTGTTGCTCAGCCAATTTTGCACCCAGTGTACCACATTGGGACCTACTCCCAGACTGCACAATTTGTTTACTGGCCTCCTGTGTGGGATGGTGTCAAATGCCTTGCTAAAATCTAGGTAGGCCATGTCCACCACCCCTCCCTGATCCACCACCCTAGCTAGCCAGTCAAAGAAATCTATCAGATTTGTTTGACAAGATCTCCCTGCTGTGCTGTGACCAGTTTGTCCTTCAATGTTCAACTTTTTTCGCTACCACCAATGGGAGTGCCGTAAAGCTTCTAGCTCCAATCTCTGTTGATCTTAGTATGTTCCAGTATTTACGTAATATATTTTTGACTTTGCCAGAAACTAGGGGGAAAGGTGTAGGAAAGACTACTCTATCTGGACAAACTTCCTTCCAGTATTTTTATAAACTAATGGTTGTCTGTCTTGTAACGCTGCCCTTTGTTTGACTGTTTCTGCACTACTAATAGGGTAATCCCTATGAGTCAATCTCTTTTTCATATTATCTGCTTCCTTCAAAAAATCATTAGTATCTGAGCAGGTTTCCCTTGCTCTAAACATCGGTCCAAATGGTATATTTTCTCTAAGGTTCCTCAGATGGAAACTCTGAAATGCAGAGTTGTATTTCTTTTTTTTTTTTTTTTTGTTAGCGAAATAAATGACTTTTCAAACTGTTATCATTTTAAAAAAAAATTCTAAATCTAGGTAAGTAATCTTCTCCTTACTGTAATCTGATGTAAGTTTTAAATCTGGTTTACATTCATTTAAATAAGTGTGAAGTGCTAATAGATCAGTTTCATTCCCTTTCCGAATAAATTTGAACAGGAGATTGTGAGCTGTTTAGTACATTCTAATTCTGTGTGCCCAGTTATCCCACCCACCCACCCATTATCTATGTATTTATAGTTTTTACTAACTTTTTAGCATCTCATTTAAGTTGACCTGTCTGCCTAAGTATAGCCATAGAAGCCGTTAGTCCAAATGCCGTGCCATCACCATGGGCAACCCTGCACGAGCAAGTCTAACACCCCGAAGGGTAGTGCTGAAGGAGTGACTCATGCCAAATGGTAACGGCGAATGTTCGCTAGGACTAGTGGCTTCTGGTAGCTGAACTTAGGTGGACTTACAAGAAATGATAATATAAGTTAGTAAAAACTATAACATAATGTTGTTATTTAACATACTGGCACTTGTACAATGTTTACTCTCACACTGCTGTTGCTAGGGGATAGCTTGGGCACACAAGAGTGGAAATGTACTAAACAGCTGGCAGTGCTCCTTTAAGGCATCAATGACTCTCGTGTAGCAAGCAATCTTGTCTAAGTGTGGATTCACTGCACCATCTGAAATGAATGTTATTTAAGCAATAATGACTGAAGAGCTGGTCACTTCCTGGGAATTAACGACCATCGGGGGGGGTGCTGAGGGAGATTCCCCCCTGGCCGGTTGTTTATCCCCAGGAAATGAATGACTGCAAGGTAATTATTGTGATTATAAGTCTAATTGCAATAATGACAGTTTTTTACAGGATTTTTTGTTTCTTTTTTCATGTCAGTGTGCGCTGACACTGCCAGGTGCTGCCAGTTGTTCTCTGTAGTAATGTGTGGAGCTGACGCTGGGAAGTGACGTGCTGTCGGCACTACTGGTAGTGTAAAGGGGGGTTTTAGACTCACTATGCTAAAAAGATTTCTGAAAGAATAATTCTCAAGAATGCAGAACTGTTCCTTTTCTTTCATTTTATTTAGGAAACTTTTGACAGTAAGGTGGTGCAGCAACAATAGTGTAGAACACACAATCAGCTGTGTGGCTGCAGTACTGGGCATTTCTAAGAGATTTCAGACTGGCACGGTTGCCAGTCAGTGAGCTAGTTTAGCACATAAATAATTAAACTTATAATTCAAATTTGTACATCTTCATGGAGTCATTGAAGGTTTAATACCTTTTATTGGACCAACATGTGTCTTGTACAAATATGGAATAGAACACAAGCTTTAGGGACCTGACAGGTCCCTTCTTCAGGTGAATAGCAAACTAAGCAACATAAGCAGCATTTATATATAGTACATTGTGATGAATGTTTAAAATAATTTAAAAGAATTCAACAGGAAGGGTTGATTGGCAGGAAGTGCTAAGATATTTGTAGGAGATGTTGAAGGGAAGCTTTGAAATGATGATTGGAAAGGTATCCTGTGAGCAACATAGAACAACAAAGACCCGAGATAAATAGAGTATAAGGTCTGTATACACTGTGATGTATTGTTCCAAAGTAAATTAAGCTAGGATATGTGAGAAGAATTTAACGGGGGGTGGGGTAGGTAGGCAATGGATAAGAAAAGGTTTAAAGCTATGGGGGGATTATAGGAAGTGCTAAAATATCCATAAGAGAGGCTGAAAGGATGCTTAGAAGAGAAAGTAACCAGACAGGAACTCAGATTAGAAAGACCTGAGTATACACAGGGGGCCAGATATTCAGAGCAGTTGCGCATGGCACAACTGAGTTGCACTGGCGCAACTACAGACTTGTGCCACAGAGTGATATTCAACCACTGCAGCTGCGTGGTGCAAGTCTCATTGTGCCACGGCACAAATGTACTGTATGCAGTGCAAGTGCAAGGGGGCGTACCCATGAATATGCGGCGCAATGGCATATTCAACCCAAAGCCATGGCATAAGTCAGGAGCAAACCACAGGATGTGCCAGTCGAACTTGAGCCTATTAAAAACAGGCTCAAACACAGACACAGCAGATGTGCAACCCTGAGCATCAAGCACAGCAGCATGGACAAAGCATCATTTGTTATGGAGCAGGTAATGAGGGGTGTGACGAGGAGGGAGGAACAGCAACATGGCCAATGAAGGGCCTGTCGGCAGTAAGCCCAACACAGACGGTACCATGCCCACCTCACTTTTGAGGACTACAGTGATGTGGAGATCATGGGCTGGTACCACCTGAACAGGGCAATTCTGAGGCAGCTCTGTGAGCTGTGCAGTAATGAGCTGCAGGTACCCACCAGATGGGGTCATGCCATTTCTGGGGAGACCAAGGTAACAGCAGTGATGTGCTTGCTCACCACGGGCACCTTCCAGAGACCAACAGGTGCCACCTCATGGATCACCGAGTTGGCCACATCCCGCCTCCTCACACAGTTCCAAAAAAAGCTCTGCTGCCACATGCTTCGGAGTTCATATGATTCCCAAGCACACAGGCAGAGTGTACAGCAAACATGCAGGACTTCCACAGGGGGGGCACGCATGCCAGGCATGATAGGGGCCATAGACTGCACCCACATAGCCATGCGCACACCACCTGGCCCCAAGGGGGTGGCATACATCAACCACGAGGGATATCCATCCATCAACTGCCAGGTGGTGTGCAATGCCATGGGGTGCATCATCAATGTCTGCGCCACACACCCTGTGAGTGCACACAATGCCTACATCTGGCACAGTTCCATACTGTGCCAAAGATTTGAGCATGGGGATATCCCCAAGGGGGACCTGTTAGGTGAGCAAGGCACAGGGATGCAGGTGGGTGCAGCAATGCTGAGGGAGGAAGGCGAGGACACGGGGGTGGGGCGCAGGGGGTGGAGGGCAGCAGGGGTGAGAGGGTGGCACTAGCACAGCACAGAGATAACCATGCCCTCTCCCCACACAGGTGACAGTGGGTACCCTCTTAGGCCCTGGCTGCTCACCCCCTACCGGCACCATCCTCTCCCGTGGAGGAGAGATACAATGAGGCACACACCGCAATGTGCAATGTCATCGCGCGTGTCTTCGGGCATGCTCAAGATGTGGTTCTGTTGCCTAGACAGGTCAGGTGGTGCCCTACAATATAGCCCATCGAAAACCTGTGGCCTATTCCTGGTCTGCTGCATGCTGCACAATATGGCCATTGACCATGGGATAGCTGTCCAGGTGGATGAGGCCAACAGCAGTGGGGAGGACAGTGAAGATGGTCCGGGGGGTGCAGCCTCCCATGGGGAGGTGGAACCCCAGGCTGGCGTCGGAAGCCAGGAGGCACAGGGCCACCATCACACAAGAGCATTATGGAGAATGCAGGTAAGTGTAATGACACACGTGCAGGGCTGCATGGACTACCACCCCACCCAGAGGGCTGGACGGGCACAGAGGGATGCATGTAGGGACACAGGCACACACAGCATGCATGGTGGATGCAGTGCCACACAGACCAACACAGCACACATCACAGGCACTGGCACACACACACACACAGGCTGCAGGACATGACATGGATCAGACACATGACACTGGTGCACAGGCACAGCCGTCATGGAGCTGCCCCATTCACACCCATGCCACAAGGCCCAGCAGCCCGGCCAGCACACACAGGGTGCATGCACCACACCACACATGCACACCACCACATGCACGGGGCACCAACAACACCCAAGTATGCTTTGAGCAGCAGCACTAGACAGCAGGGTAGGGCAACACACACATCAGGGCAATCACACGGTACCATGGCCTCCACGGACACATGGGAGGCTGCGCCCAGGCTGGTCAGCAGCCATGGGCTGTGCAAGGACCAACGGGGGAGTGTCCAACACACTCACGGGGGTGGAGGCCTGAGAACATGACCAGGTTCTCACTGGGGTGTAGAGCCAGCCAAACAGGCCCACACCAGGGGTGTCAGGGATGGCCACGTCAGAGCCGGCATCTGCCGTGCAGGGGTCGCCATTCGCTGGGACCGTGGAGTTGATGTTGCACTGTGGGGGGTCCAATATAGACCCTAGAGGCATTGGGTAGATTTCTATGCAAGCAATAATACCTGACAGGGTGGGTGGTATTGGGCAATACTGGACCGCCCAGGGGCGTAATGAGGCCCGACGCTGCAGGCGGAGGGCCTTATAGCCCCTGGGCGGTCCAGTATTGCCCATACCACCCACCCTGGAGGGTATTATTTTGCTTAGAAAATGTTTTTTTTTTGTGAAATTTTTTTATAAAATAATTTTTAATGTCTCAAATTTGCTCAAAAAAGTTGTATAAATTAATAGAAAAAATGTTGTTGTAAAGTAATCCCTGTAGTGGTATAGCTGCCAGTAGAGGGTACTTTCATCTTCAATAATTTGTTTTCTGTGGCTATCTTGAAAGCAGGTTTTCTTGTGATGCCTGATTTACAGCAGTTTTCTCGTGTTCCCATTTATTTAGTTTTTTGATCAGTTTCTTTGACAATAAGGGGAAATATGGAAAATAGATTCATTGCAGCCTGCATGTCCGAGTTCAGCTACACAGATTTGTTGCAGCCTGCGTATGCATGTTCAGCTACAGTTTCGTTCTTTTAGTGCCGGATTACTGCCTGATTGCCAGTGCGTGAAGGTACGAGAGAAACTGACAAATATTAATACAAAATTCAAATAAACGTTTAATTTGAGATGTGTTCTGATAGCAGGGCAGGGGGGTGCTAAGCAGTTGCAAATAGCGGTTGGTGTCTGAAGGAGGCACGAGATCTCTGTCGGGAGACTAGCGGTGCCGTTATTATGCTGACAGAAACACTCATTTCCTGTCTTTCAGCTGCAAATTAAACAACGTGTGTGTTTCTTGCTTGCTTTGTTTTGTTTTTTTTAGATATAATACTTTTAGGTTTTTATTGGGCTGGCAGAGGAGGGTATATGAGTTGTAGATGACAGCCAGCAGTATGAGAAGCGATGAGCGTGATGAGTACGGTCTGGTTACGATGAGTTTTATTTTTTTCTCTTCATGTTGTTATACCAGAGGATTGCTGTTGTGCTGTTGGTGACAGTTTCAATTGGAGGGGGGGCGATAGTTGCAGTCAGGGAAATAGTCGCTCGCTAACATACATAAAAAATTGGCGTCTATTTTAAATTCAGTGCCCCATTTTTTTAGCCAATCAGAAAGCAAGATGGCCATGCACAAGGATGTTAGAGTGAGTGAAGGGGCAGCTGGGTTGGCACTTTTTATTTGCTGTGCGTCTATTGAAAGTTAATGTACCCCTCTGGAAGGGGTAGCAGCCAATCAGAGCCCAGCAAATAAAAAGACCATTTTCTAAAGAAACCATAAATGGATGGTCCTTTATTACCTATTGATACACTCTAAACTTTATCCGGCCTGTATGGCATACCGGGCATAAATGTGTGCCGTTAACTAAATGTGACCATCTACCGGATGGGTTATGGAGTGCTTCAGAGATGTATACCCTCACAATCACCTTCACCAGGTGAGTAAACTTCCATTGTGGGGGATAATCTCTGAAGCACTCCATGGTCCTTATGTCATGGGTTTCATTTTAAAAAGCAGTACTCTGAACTCAGGGTGGGTAGATTAGTCATGTTCTGGTGAACTGGATTTGGCTGCTAATAGCACTGATAGCACTGAGCAGCCAAAATTGGCTTTAGAGTCTTGAGACACATCAATTCTGTAGTGTCTTATGAATGTGTGCAGAGATGACCTTGTGGCAGCTGCACATATTTCGTCTGTTGCGGCCATGTTTCTCTCCTTCCATGAAGTGGCCACCGCTCTGGTGGAATGCACCTTGATTTTTGCTGGAGGCATTGAGTTATTTGTTTTGTATGCCTCCTTGATAGCCATCTTGTGTCATGTCACTGTGGTTGAGCGTGATGCAGGTTGTCCTCTCCTGTGGCCTTGTGGGATGATGAACAGGCAGTCTGTCCTGTGCATATCATTAGTCCTTGAAACATATGTGGTCATTACCCTTTTCATCCCTAAAGTCTGGAGCTGTGGTTCCTGTTCCACTTCCTCTGTGGGCATATGAGCTGGCAGTTCGATGGTTTGATTGATCTGGAAGGGGGAAACTACTTTCAGCACAAATGACGGAATCGTTTTTAGAGATACTCTGTCTTTGTGAAACACCAGGTTGGGAGCCCTGCATGACAGGGCCTGTAATTCGCTTATGCACCTGATGGAACAGATTGGCACCAGGAGCACTGTTTATAGGCTGAGTCACTTGGGTGCTACTGAGTCCAGGGGATCAAATGGTCAATTTGTCATTACTCTGAGTACCAGATTGAGGACCCAGGGTGCGGTCACTGGTCTGACCTTGGGGCGGATGTTAGTGGCTGCTTTAAAGAGGAACTTTCATGATGGTCCAAAAAGTTACAGCTTATAGTCATTACATGCAGTCCTAGACCTGAAAAGGTGTGTACATTTGTTATTTTTGGCCAAGGTTTACTCTGCCTTCCATAATTTAGATTTGTTTGTGAGCCCTGCTGTACTTGCCTTTGCTGTTCAGCTGCTGGACTGCTAGCTTCTGATGAAATCACTGTAGGGTAGAGGAGTGACTCGCATTATGCAGTACCATGCAGTTGCAACAATGTTGCAAAGGAAACCTACCAGTATTCAGTGTACATACTGTGTTTCCTCTTCCCCAAGACACCCTGTTAGCAATGCATTATGCCAAAATCCAAATGCCTTGTCAGTATGTTTTTTTTTTTTTGTGCGAAATTGACTCTGCCCTATAATGATGCCAGCAGTATAACCCTGGGCCCACAGCAACACCAGGCTTGCTGTAGAAGCTCTGGTACACCCTTCAGTTTTTAGGAGCTCAGAGTGCAAAAACTAACTACAGCAGACAGTAATGAAATACAATTCCAGAATCAATGCAAGCAGGGGTAATTTATGCATGAAAGTCAAAAGGACTGGGGAAGTTCCTCTTTAAGGAATTGAACAATGTCTTGGTGTGTTCCTGGTGCTGTCCCATCTATGAGTCCTCTTGCCACCTCGATTACTGCTACCTGAACTTTCAGTGAGGATGCCGATAGGCCCTTGTCCAGCCCCCTCCTGTAGGAATAATAGAATATCTGTTATGGTTGAGCTTTTTGAGTTTGTGTCTTTACCTAAACACCATTTTGAAAACATGTTATAATGTCTCTGATAGGTTGAAGTGGTGGAATATGTTCTCGATCTGGTCATGGTGTCTATGACCATAGGGTAGTAACCTGCTTTCAGCAATATCTCCCTTCCAGGACCCAAGCTGGTAGAGTGAGGTTGTGAGGGTTTGAGTGATACACTGGGCCCTGGCTGAGGATGTTAGCCCTGAGTGAGAGAATCCAGGGATGATCCAGAGATAATGCCACTACTGTGGCAAACCTGGTTCTCCTGAGCCAGTATGGGATGATGGGGATCACGCTCATCCTGGTTAGGCACATCTTCTTTAGGACCTGTAGGATCAGAGGTAATGGTGGGAATATGTAGGCCACATTGAAGATCCATGTTGATGGCAGTGCATCTACACCCATGGATGTGCTGTCCCTGTAATGGGAGTAAAAACTGGGGCACTGGTTGTTTTTGCTTGTGGCCATCAGATCTGTTTCCTCTGGTCCCCAATGTCTGTTGATGGATTGAAAAATGTGATGGTGCAGTTTTCATTCACCTTGGTGGATTTGCTGATGGCTTAGCCAGTCTGTTGTTGTGTTCAATTTGTCTGCTAGGTGAATTGCTGAAATGCTGGTGAGGTGTTTTTGAACCCATGTTTTGAGCTTTGCCACTTCTCTTTGCATTGCCCTGCTTTTGGCCCCCCTTGCTTGTTAATGTATGAGACTGACATTTGATTGTCTGATCTGATGAGTACATTCTTGCTCTTAATCTCCTTGTTGAAGTGGAAAAGTGCTAGGAACACTGCTCTTATTTCTAGGACGTTTATTGGTAATTTTGTCTTGGATAAAGACCAATTTCCTTGTGCGGACTTGTGTCCTGTTGTTGCCCCCAACCTGTCAGGCTGGCATCTGTGTCTATTTGTACCTCCAGCTGGATATCCAGTGGCACCCCTCGCATAAGGTTATGTTTGTATGTCCACCATCGCAATGAGTGTGCCACCTGTGGTGGTAGTGTGACAGTTTTTTGAGAACTCTAAGTCGTATGTCGGTCCCTGTTTTATCAGGAATGACAGCAGAGGTCTCATATTCCATCTTGCCCATGGAATTATATCTATGCATGATGACATGAACCCTAGAGCTCATGAGATCAGTTCCAGTGATGGATGCTTGTTCTTTCATAGCCTGGATAGTAAGACAATCAGGTTGACAACTCATTTTTCTAACGGTTGTACTGTCCCCATTACCATGTTGGTTAGCATGCCCAGGTGCTCTATTGTTTGGCTGGGCACAAGGCAACTTTTGTCTCAGTTGATGACCCAACTGTGGATCTGTAGGCAGTGGATTGCTCTCTCCATTTCTCTGATGAATTGCTGAACTGACCTTGTTCTGATCAGCCAATTGTCTAGGTAAGGGATGACCTGAATGTCCTGTTCCCTTAGTTTTGATGCTAGTACTATTGACACTTTTATAAATACCCATGGTGCTGAGGCCAGTCTGAATGGGAGTACTTGGCACTGAAAGTGTTGTCCCCAGATGTGGAACCTGAAGAACCTGTTGTGTGATGGTCTTATGGGAATATGGAGGTATGCATCTTTCAGGTCTGTGGATGTCAGTACATCCCCAGGATGGAGGACCTTAAGGGTGGATCGAATAGTCTTCATCTTGAATGGCTTGTATTGCATGTTGCGATTTAGGAATTTTAAATCTAGTACTGGTCTTAAGTCTACTGTCTTCTTGGGCACTGTGAAGAATGTCAAGTATATCCCTTCATCTCTCTCTGGAGGTGGTACTTCTGCAATTGCATTGTTTTGGATTAGATCTGTTAGAACCTTGCATATTTGTGTTGGTCTTATTTTGCATTTGGAGACTAGGGATATAATTAGCTTGTGTTGTCTGGGTATCTTTGAGAATTCTATGGCATACCCCTTTTGAATTATTTCTAGTATCCATTTGTCTTGTGTGGATCATGCCACATTCTGGTGAACTGCATTAAGTGGGTGCCTACTGGGATGTTTCGGTAACTCTTGGCATAGTGGTAGTCATTGTGTTGCATGTGCTCTACGAGCAGTAGAGTTTGCATCCTTACCCCTGATGGCTCCTCCCCTACCATGGAACCTGTTGTAGTTGTTGGTAAGTAGGTAGGATGGCTTGAAATTGTTTCCTTTGTACCCATAGTGTCCTCTCCTTTTGTCACGAAAGGAGTGAGTGTGAGAGTTTTGTCGTGCTGGGAGATACATGGACCTGTTGGGTTTATATTTCCCTAGTGCCTTGCCATCCTCTTTGCCTTTGCCTTTGAGATCCTTTTCTAGTCCATCACCAAACAGTAGAGTACCTTTGAAAGGTAATTTGAGTAGTGTGGCTTTGGACTCATTGTCTGCATTCCAGAGTTTCATCCATAGGGATCTCCTGGCCCTGATGAGCACAGCTGCAGCTCTAGCATTAATTTTGAGTGCGTTGACTACCATGTCCACTAGATATTTGGAAGATAGAATGGTGTCCTCTAGTAGATGTGCCTCTGTTGACTTTGGGGTCATGCTTTTCATTGCCTCTTGCAGCCATTCCATTTGTGCTCTTGTAGCATAGATTGCTGTGGTTGCTGCCCTGACTCTGAGGTGAGACAGTTCAGTTTTTCTTTAAAATGTCTTCTAGTTTTCTGTCCAATGGATCCTTGAGCCCAGAGGCCATCTCCATGGGGAGCACAGTCTTTTTATTGAAGGAGGTGATTTGAGGGTCAATTGTGGGTGGAGTGCTCCACAATGCCAATTTGTCTGCCTCTAGTGGGTATATTTTATCCCATGATCTCCACCTGGGGATGTGTACTGGGTCTGAGGACTCCCATTCCTTGTTTACCATTTCATCAATTGACTCACAGACTGGAAAGATGTCTGCCTTTTTAGCTGAGGGCTGTAGTGAAGGAAGTAATTTGGACTGGGGTGGTGATGCTGAGGTGTCAAAGCCAACTGTGGACATGATGTTATGAACTAGTGCCAGTATTTGGTTTGGGAAACACCACTTTGAAGTTAGGGATTTGGGGTCTATTTCCATCTCCTCCTCATCCTCGGAGTTGTTATTTGTGTCTGGTTGTGGTGTCTGAGGGCTTAGCCCTGTTGGGACTTGATTCCTTGGATTGGGAGTTGTCTTAATGTGAACCTGATTCCTCAGCATAGTGGTTGAGGGGGTAGGCACAGGTGTAGGATCTGTCAGGATGGGGAAACGTGGGCCTGTCAGCTCAACCAGTTTCCTCTAGCATAGCCACCATTAGTTGTTGTTGAACCTGTAGCACCTGTTGGCTTTACAGTAGAATCTTGTTGGTGTCTATGTTCTGTACTGTTATTGGGGAATTGTTGGGTGACTCGGTAGGTAAAGTCAGTTGGTTGACAGTTCCACTGGGACCTTCTCCCACATCCTCCTCTTCTGTTAAGGGGTGGATCTTATGTGCAGGAGGCACCTAGTCACCCTAATTGGGCTGCAGGGTTTGGAACATTGCAGAGTCTGCAGCTTTTTGTCTTTGCCATGTTCTATAGGAAGAGAGGAACAATAGGGGAACAAGGTTGGGGCTGCTGCAATGATGTCCCCATACAGCAGCAATCTTATGTTAATATAAATTATTATTATTACCCCTGCCTACATGGGATTTGTATAGTAGCTTGTTTACAGACTTTGGTATGGACATACAAAGGTATACAGTGATCAAGTGGTTTTCATAATCTTTGAGTCTATCTGTTTGCTCATAGTGCATATAGGGTGAAAAAGGTGCATGGTCCCTTTAAGAGCCCCCAGTATTATAATGGCTCTTTGAGGGTTCTTTTCCTTATGGGAACCCATTCTGTATTCCCCTTCCATATGTGAAGCATTCACTGTGTCATTGTTTCTATCGGGTATGATCCACGACGGAAGAAACGGGTCTGAAATAGACAGCTGCACACTTAAAATTGTGTAGTTTTGGCCATGTGTTTCTCTCCATCCACTGCCTTGCTGTTTCCAAGATGGCGGGGGTAGTAGTACAAATGCATGAGTGCTGGAATGTCTCACGCATGTGCAACTGTACATCTCTGTGCATTTGCTGGTGGCTAAGTTAGAACACAGCAACAAGATGAGGTAGGGCTGCGGTGGTGGATTTAAAATGTTGAACACCTCCCAAAAATAAACAAGAGACAGGGAAGGTGTGAAAGGACACCATCTTTCAGACTGGGACAAGAAAACTGAATTCTGGAATAGAAGAGCTGATCAGAGCAGATACCATCAAACGAGGAGCCAGGTAAACATTTCATCTGCACAGGGGTGAGTTTCTGTTTTGGAGTAATTATCGTGACTTCTGTGTGGTTGGTAGATGAGTCCTGGGGCCACTAGCAGGAGCCCCTGGTCATCTCCAGCCACTCCCAGTGTTAGGTCATGAATGTGGGAATGGAGGCTGATTCTGGGGCCACTAGCAGGAGCCCCAGAATGCCTAGCAGACTAGAATTCAGGGAGGGCCATAATATTGAGCAGGGCTAAACGTTGGAGCCAGAGGCTAGTGCTGGGATCACTGGCAGGGATTCCAGTGTGCCTACAAACAATGTGGGGTGTAGAAGCTAGTGCTGGAGTCACTAGCAGGGATCTAAGCATGCTTACAATGACCTGTGGAGTTTGGGGACCAGTAGTAATATGCCCAAAATGAATTATACTGGCTCCTGTCAGGCACTGATTAAAACATCACAACTAAATGCTGCATAGTGAGACTAGCCCTGCATAAAAAAGAACCAGCCTATAAGCTACTATATTATCCATCTGCATGTCAGTTCAAATGCATTTGTCTATCTCAGTTAAAAAGATTCTTAAGAAACTATTAAGTAGCATAAAGAAGCTATAAGCTTGGCTAACACTCTTACGTGAATTAGTATTTAGATTGTTATGATGTAGTGAATAAATACTGCTGCTGGGGAGCTGTTGTGATGTGCTGCAACCTGTACAGAGGCACACTGAGAACTTATCCAGAAGGGGCAAGCACCCAGTGAAATAGGTTCAGACTTTGTTGAAGTCATATGTGCAACATGTAACCTATCAGGTGACCACAGCACATGATGTAAGGGCTGTGGAGTGCCTCAGAGATTATCCCCCATAAACCAGATTATAAGTACACCAGTAGGACAACATTTTTCACAAACAGAACATTCCGTCTCTGACCCATCTAACCTTCTTTTTGTATATAAACATTTTATTGAAAAGCCAGAGAAGATGCATACAACACTGTCACACAATTGGAATAGCAAAGAGGCATAAAGCTACAATACCAATTTTCTTGAATATGCACTTAGCACAGTGGAGTGTCCAGATGACAAAAACAAACCATAACAACATTCTCAAATATAACAAGTAAATATTCAGAACTTATACTCTGTTGGAAAGATCTACCAGAAACATCTACCTACCTCCCATCAAGAAAAATGGAACATCTACCAACCCGCCAGCAAGGAAAAATGGAACAATCACTTAAATGGTAAGAAACACTGTATCAAATCCCCATTTTGACATCCCACTGAGGTCACCCACTTACCCATAATCTTATAGAATTGTGGAAGAGCTTTTCTCCTCCATAAATGATCCTATATAAGGATACAGCTTTAGAAAGAGCTTGTTTCCACCTCAATATAGATGGAATTTCGGTAGACTTCCAATTCAAAAGGAGAAGTCTCTTAGCCTCTAAGGCAGCAGCATACAGCAACCCTCTGTGTACCAAAACCTGTGCATTCAAAATGTCAGAGTCCCCCAAAATTCAAAAAAGGGGGAACCTAGAAATGGGGAGTTGCAGAATGTCCTCTAAACATCCAATAATTTTTATCCCACTAGTCTCTCAATAAAGGGCACTGCCATAAAATACGAAAGAAGCTATCCTTCTGGTGCCTTAATTATGTACTTGCTTCTTATTGTTTTTTTATCTACAATGTTGTACTGTGATACTACATGACGCTGGGTCACTGGCTCTACTTTGTATGTACATTCTAAGCTTTGCCACTGTTTATATTTGCACTGTCTGTTATCCTTGTATTCCTGACGTACAGCCTTTGCAAAAGAGTCCTTGACTCAAAGGGTTGTAATTGTGATTGCCTAATAATTTGATTGCCGTCTTTCAAATAAGACATTAAACTGAGGTCCCATCTACCTGTTCTGGTGGTAGTTCAGGTGGATGTTAAAGATCCCATGGCACTTATCGAAAAGAGTAGGGGAATTTCCCCGGCGTCATGGCCAAATTTCCCTCATTCACTAAAAATACCACCAACAGCTTAATCTGATTCAAGGTCAGTTAGCATTCATCTGTATCCCCCTCCCCCGGGCCGTGCATGAAAATGGGCAGAATTTGTCTAGTGCACTTATCCGGTCAACAAAAACTAAATAAATAAATAAAAAAATAAGATTGTATCAGAGCCCTGTAGGCAGCGCCAGCACACCTCCAAAACTGTGACACCTAATTTCACTAAATGGACTAGAGTGTGATGCCATCTAACACTTTTTTCTGAATTAACTGAAGTTTGAGGTAAGAAGAAGCCTTATGAGCTTCAGACCAGCAACATTACCATATCTCAGGATCTGACCTATCTGTCCTGATACTAAAAGGTAACTTCAAAAACACACAGAAGAGAAGGACATGGGAAGTGAAATATATTAAACAATTTAATTCTAACTTTGACTGAATCAGGACATTGGATTCATGACACACTATGGTAAACTTTAATTCTGTATGTTACTTTTTACAACTTTTTTTTAACATCCTGTGTATTATCAGGTCTTTCTAATCCATGTTCCTGTCTGGTTACTTTCCAATTACCTTTTCTAAGCATCTTTTCTGCCTCTCTTATGAGAATCTTTGCACTACCTATCATCCCCCCTCCACGGCTTTAAACTTGTTCCTATTTATTGCCCACCTACCCCCCTTGTTAAGTTCTTCTCACATATCCTAGCTTAATTACTTTGAAACAGTACATCACAGTGTATACAGACCTTACACTCTGTTTATCTCAGGTCTTTGTTGTTTTGTGCTGATGACACAATACCTTTTCAATCATCACTTCAAAGCGTCCATTCAATCTCTCTTACGAATATCTTAGCACTTTCTGACAATTAATCCTTCTTGTTAAATTCTTTTCAATTATTTTAAACATTCATCACAATGTATATAAATGCTGCTTATGTTGCTCAGTTTGATATTTACCTGAAGAAGGGATCTGTGAAGTCCCCCAAAATTGTATACTATACCATCTTTGTACAAGACATACGTTGGTCCAATAAAAAGGTTTCAAACCTTCCAGCAAATCCTGTTTTCCAAGAACCAATATGGCTAAAATCTCTTTTTACATCTTTGTGGGGGATGGAGTTATGCAGGTCAGCTATATCCATGGTAACGAGAAAACAGTCACCAATATTAGTATGTTCCTGATTCAATGGCTCAATAATGTTCAGCATATTGTGCATGTCCTGCAAGTAGGAAGGAATTTTTAGAACAAATTCCTGAATGCGCCAGTTGGAGTCTTGCTAGCCATGCAGCCAGCAGTCACCCTTTGGACTTCTACAGGAGTTGTGAGTCTGAGCTACCAGGGACTTCCCTGCAATGATACTCAGTTGCCAGGTGATTTCAGCAGCAGGAGCTGCACATTTCAGCATTCAGCCAATCCATGGCCACAGCACCTTTGCAGGGGTGGGACTTCAAAGCCACTCCAGTGACTCTGTCTTTGTCCTGAACTTTTTTTTTATGCTGAGTCAGAGCCTTGCCTGCCACATGGCCAGTGGTCACCATTTGGATTTCTATAGAGGTCACAAACCTGAGCTACCGGGGCTCCCCTGCAATAATCCTCAGCCGCCAGGTGATTTTAGCAGCAGGAGCTGCTTGTTTCAGCATAGGGCCAATCTATGGCCACAAAGCCCTTGCAGGGGCAGAACTCTGAAGCCACTTGTCACTTGGTGTGGGTTTAGGATAACACAGTTTTGGGAAGATCACAAGTCAGATGCATAAAAAATGCAAGGTTGCATTTATCATTTTATTTTTATCAAGTAAAATATACTGAAAGCAAAATGGTAAGTCAGACAACTGTTTAGCTTCAGCAGTTTCTAAGGCTTTTCTTCAGCCTAACATGAATCAAACAGTGTGAAAGCAAACACTACCAGGAGGTCTTCCACCTTCCTCAGTCAGTATCCAACTAACCACCCTATCTATCGTATCTCAGCACAGAGGTAGGGCTTTTTATAAGCTCACTAGAAGCTGGAAAAATTTCCACTGCCTTTTGATTGACAGCAGACATAACATAAAACTAGCCTCTAGGGGCCAATCCATAGAATACAGTTATTTGGCAGCCACCTGGAGCACAGAACTTATTTACAACATTGTTAAATGTCAGAGCCGAGGTCAGAACATTCAGTGCTCTCTTAAACTCTCCTGCAGGGTCATGTTACCTCATGCTGTTTGCTGCAAAATATATCTTAGAAGAGGGTTGCTAACATCTAGAGAAAAAAAAAACAGACACAAACTTTTGTTATTCCTCAATTGAAACTGCCATCTTAGTTTTGTTTTTAGATTAATATGCACAGAAAGCATTATAAGCACTTCAACACTTATTTTACAACTGACCAACCAGCATGTTGGACATTATACAAAACATATAAATTGCTTGGGGAAGGGGTTTCAATTTATCCCAGGGCTGTCCACTATGGCAGGGGTCACCATGTCATATCACTCCTGTGACTCTCTTCAGGCTCCCTTCCCTAGCGGTCCCAGCGTGAGTGACACAGCTGGAGTGGGAGTCCTCCAGGGGGTCACCAGAGGGGAGACGCCAGTATGCTAAAAGACTCTGCTCAAGTCCCACCCTGCAACTGTCTGTATGTGTCTATTAAATATTCTATACACTATGCTTTGTCTCCATTCATGCTCTGTTATAGTTCAGCCAAACTCCATGTAGAGTGTACTCCACTACAGAACACCTCCATCCCTCCCCCACCCTCCCCCATCTTCCACTTCTCCTTCTCTCCTATCACTCCTGATGCCTCCCTCAAGGATCTCTTGGCCCTTAATCCCTAAGGGCATGTCCCCAACAGGCTCAACCCCAAACACCTCCATCTCTCCACTTGCACCATTGCTTTACCTATCACTTCCCTTCTCTTTCTCTCGTTCTCTTTTGCCTCTGTCCTCAACTCCTGGAAATATCCTACCATCATTCCCCTTCCCAAAGGAGGTGACTCCTCTTCACCTGGCAACTACCATCTTATCTCCCTGCTCCCCACTCTAGCCAAAATGCAAGCGCACTTTGTGCTGCCAACTCTCAATTTTCCTTGACTCTTCCACTTTCTTCACCCCTTTCCAGTCCAACTTCCACAAATTCTACTCCCATTCCTCCTCCTCCCTCCTCCAGCTTACTGACTCCATTTTTTCTGGCATGGATCAGGGCCTGGTCACCTCTGCCATCTTTGTTGACTTGGCCAAAGCCTTCAACACTATATCTCACCCCCCCTTTTCCTTGCCAAGCTGAAAGCAGTGGGGTTCTCCAACTCCTCTACCAGTTGGTTCCACTCCTACCTTGAAGGTAGGTCTCAGTTGTGTTCAGATTGATGAATCCATATCCTCTCTACTTCATATTGACACTGGTGTCCTGTAAGGCTCCATCCTTGGTCCAATACTCTTTTCAGTCGTCCTGAATGACTTCCCCACTGCCTGCTCCTCTGCTTACATTCACATGTACATGGATGACACTGTTCTGTTTTCCTCTGGTTCCTCCTTCTCTGATCTCATGGCCAGACTTCAGCTGGACTTCAACAACATTCAGCTCTGGTTCCATTCAAATCAGTTATCCCTCAACACCAAGAAAACAGTTTCAATGACCTTTGGTGCTAGGCAAAAGCTCACTAGGCTTACTGTCCTGCCCTTCTTCCACACTCTAGAAGGGAACACTATCGATGATGTTCTGACATGTACCTAAGTACTATGGTGTCTGGCTTGACCAACACCTTGACTTTTCTGGGCATGTGGACACATTACTCAATAAACTTCACTGCAAACTAGGGGAGTTATACAAGAATAGAGGTTGCATTCCTCCTCCTGCTCATCATGCAATTGTCAAGAAGATGATCCTTTCCATCTTTGATTTTGGTGACATTGTCTATAGTGCTGCTCCTAAGACCACCCTAGCCAGACTGGTTTCCCCCTTTCACCCCTTTAGTCACTTTGCTCTGGACTGTCTGACCCAATTTCATCACTGCTCCCTATATTCTACTCTCTCCCTCCCCTACCCTCCCTCGTAGCTAGATGCCTAACTCATTGTGCCTCCTTTGTCTCCAAATACTGGCTTAACACACTCCCCCTGTACCTTACCTCTCTCCTCCCCCCACTTCCTCTAACTCCCTTCATTGCTCTGGATATCACTCTCCCTTCTATGAAATCCTCAACTGCCAGGCTGCTTTCTCCTTCCATTTCCCCAAACTACGGAATTTCCTTCCTTATCTATCCGCTCTGCCATTTCTTAATGCTCTCTCTCCCCTCTCTTCTCCACAATTTCACCTTGCACTCCTGCAATTCTATGTAATTACCTGCCTTACTCTGTTCCTCTTCCCCCTACTTTCTACCAACCCCACTACCCTCCCTCTCTCCTCCCAATCCAAGTTTTCTGCCCTAAATTACACTGTAACTCCCCAGTACCTCTTTCTCTAATTTATATTTCTATGGCTCTCACTGAATTAGCTTTCCCTGCCCTTCCCTCTGCATAGTGCACTTTTATCTTGAATCATGCTCATTGATATCCATTGGTGTATATGCTATGCCTTATTTTATTTTGTATAAATTTATTGTTTTGCCTTTTATATGATGCTTGTATATAATACCTGTTTTTACAATGAAATAGTTTGCCATGATTGCTTTCTTTGCCCTCCTTTTACCCCCTTCCCCATGGCGTATCTGGAAACAAGCTGTTGTCAGCTCATTATGTCTTTCCTAGTGAAACTTTTGATATAAATCAGTCAATCAATCAATCACTCAATCAATAACTAAATAAATAAATGTGATGATCTATGAAACTTGACTAGGTTAAGGACTGAGTCCATCCTCAACACAATCAGTCTCTCGGGGTTGGGGGATTGATCTCAGTCCTTGGTGCACTTTCAGAAAACAGTAGAAAACTTGTGTCACTGTCATTTTTCAAAGGTGCTTCTCCCATCCATCTTTCTATTCAGTCATTTTTCATAGCCTGATCAACAACAGGGTGTATTAGGTACTGCATTGATCTTTCAGAATTACCTTGAATTATCTTATAGTCACACTGTTGTTAAGCTGATGTAAACACTCCTGATTATACGTCTGATAGTCCAGAACCACTGTTTCTTCCCCTTTGTCAGCTTTTTTATAATGATATTTCTATCATTTCTCAGTTACTCGAGTACCTCTTTTTCACTTCTGGAAATATTCCATGTTATTTCTCTCTTCTCTTTGAACAGCTGATCAACTTCTTTTTCAATACATGAGAAATGATTCTCGGTATTTGACGGTATGTTCCCTGGAGGGAGGAACTGTGACTTTAGCCATAGATTCTTTTTCAGAGCATACATTTCATTAGTGTCTGATTTGTCAGAATCAATGAACTGTCTTAGCCTCAGTTTCCTGAAATACAATTGTAAATCTAGCCTTAAAGAAAACTAATTGGCTTGTTCAAGTACAGCAAAAGATAATCCCTTTTCCAAAACTTGCAGTTCTACCAGTGTTAAGTGTCTTTTTGAGAGGCTGAAGACAGAGCTGTCCCACTCCTCATTTGTATCCATTCTAAATTTGTCCTATCTCCTTCTTTTTGAGCTTTTTCCTGTTTTTTTTTTCTTCCTTTCTGTGTTGTTTTCTCCTTCTCGGTCAGTTGAACACTGAATTTTTTCCTCACTTTCCTCTGTGGTCTCTCTGGTGCTGGTCTGAGCTCCACCCCTCTCTCCTCTGTCTGAAAAAAGCACTAAGACTGCCTCCTACTGGAACCCTCTCTCTCCCTATTGTCTGAACTACTTTGTGCATCCAAATCAGTTAGGGCCTTGTTAGGTTGCCCCCTAGTGTTCCATGCCAAATCCCAATTGTACACTTTATCATCCCTACAGTATTTTCTAACTTTTTTTGTGTTTCTAACTGTTTCTTCAAATTTAGCAAGGTCTGGTTTGATTCTGTCTAGTGATTTTTCAGTTTCAGTTTATTTTTTATACTGGAAAGGCATGTAAGCAAAAATTGCCCATTTTCGCAAGTGTCCAGTTATAACCATACAATAAAAAACAATTACAGGGTAAACAGGATTGTGCTGTACATAAAGGGTGCAGAATAACAGACTTAGGAGGGTATACAAAGTGCCATTGTATAGAAATTAATACATAATATAACAGTCTAGGATTCATGGATAACAGTGTCATCAAATAATTACATATACATATACATAACAGACAATTTTGGCAGTAGTGACAGTTGTAAGCAAACATTCCAGGATGCATGGACGCATGGAATGGACTTCCAGAGGAGGTCATGGGGTCAAAAACAGTCGGAGAATTCAAGAATGCATGGGACAGACATAAGGCAATTCTGGTGGGAGGTGGAAAGAAGTAGGCTATTGGTTAACTAGGATCTGCAGCTTATCCAATAGGTAGGGAAATGGGCAGGCTGAGCAGGCCAAGCGGTGCTCATCTGCTATCAAAGTCTGTTTCTATGTTTCTATGTAAGACAATCAGAGATAGGGGTATTTACATGATTGAGAGCTGGATAAGTGACTCCTTAGGCTGTACTTGAATGACGCTAGTGAGGGACACTGGACAAAGGATGGGGTAGCCTATTGAACAGTTTCATGCCCTTGTAGGAGAGGGTGTGTTGACCTTGTAAAACCTTCTTCTTCAGCTTTAAGTTTTAACAGATCTTCAAGTAGCTTAATTTCCCCATCTAACCTGGCCCTCTAACATCCTATGGGTTCTCATATAGCTACTGAATATGAAATCATGAAATCCTACATTAGCTTCAATTAATATTCGTAGCCCTCCAGGTATATATCTATTTTTAACATATTTGGGAAGGCTGATAATTCTCCAATCTTGTTTCAAATCCTTTTAATTTAATGTCTCAAGCTTCTATGTAGGCAAACCTTCACGGATGTTAAAAGTAAAAATTTCTGAACATAAGTCTGACATTAGTAGGAAGAATGATACTTCTAGTGTGGCACATTTGTGTGAAAGAAATCGTTCATTGACATTAATGAAATTCTTTGGCTTAGAAAAGGTAGAATTGTCTAGAAGAATGGGGATTTGGAGAGGAGTCTTCTAGAAAAAAAGGCTTTCTGGATCCAAAAAGTTGGTTTACTGAATAAGCACTTTTGTCTCAATGAAGAAATTGAATGGGCACCTATTCTGCAGGTCAGTACCCTCATGAGCACTACTCTAAGTCCTTGCCTGGGATAGGCCAGTTTTTGACTGCCCATGTACAGTGTAATTATGCACTAGCATCTATCCTGGCACATGTGACTTTTGCCTTCTAATTTTTGTTGTTTCCTTTCTACCTCCCCCTTTAATTTCCTGTCCCCTTTTTTCCTTTCCCTCCTCCTGCCCCCCTCTCCTCAGGCTCTTACATTTTTTTCTTCCCCTTCCCTCACATGTTCCCTTCTCCCCCCCCACTTTCTTTCCCCAATTTTCCAGCAATCACACACACTAGAAAAAATTTGATCCTGTGTTTTATTCTCAGTTTTTCTATATAAAACTCTCCAGCCAGGTAGGTACTGGGTTTGATGCTGGAGTTTTCATACAGTCAGAGGTTCACATCTACCTCTCTGCAATCTGACCTCTGGGAACCACTTGGCAGGTTATGTAATATGTTAAGATTGGCATTAATCTAGCTGGCTCAGTGGCACTAAGGGCTGAGGTGCTGGACACCTTACCTTGCGCTATGCCAGTGACCCATGTGTGAGAATGAGCACGGGCCAACGGGGGTTGGTGGGGAAGGAAAGGGATCAAGCATCTGATGGACTGCTCTCCATCCCCGGGCGGTTGGCACATCACTGTCCCCTAGCAGAGGCTGGGGGACAGTGCACCACTGCTACAGAGAGAGGGGGCGTGATGGGGCAGGTGTTGGGAGGAGCATGTGTGGATGCGCACACACTCCTTCCATTGGCATCATTGCATGCCCCTCATGCAAGGGTGAAAATGGAGGAAAAACTGATTCCAGTTACGCAGAATTATGCATCCACCTGCCGCAGGCCCCGACCCTGAATGGCACTCCCTGAACTGGATCCTGTCCAGCTGAATAGAGCCTGGGGGGGGGTCCTCACTGCTCCACCACAGGGGGTAATCCATGGGGGAAGAGGGGTAGTGGCCTGATCTTGGAGGACGGGCTGGACAGGTGGATGAGGTAGTAGCCGACTGGGACCCGGGGGAAGAAATAAATTGCAGGGAAAAAAAAAAGACTGACATTATTAAATGCCAATCAATGTTATGTTTATATGTATATGTGGGTTATTCCCTAATGATATGTATTTGCATGGGACTGAGCACGCATTGATCTTTTGTTATGCTCATATTTCTTCAACCTTCTTATCTTTGTGGAAACACCTTCATATCATTGTGGAAACAGTTAAATATTTACCCCGAGGTCATCCCTTATGCACAGGGCACACGGTTTGAGCATTTCAACATTCAGACATGAGAGCATAATGTCATCATTCCACACTCACACTGACATATGGTGTGACATCAGCACATAACCTTGTGGAGTTTTAAGAGAGAAAGCATCCAGAGATTGTCTGCTGGTGTGGGTGGAAGCTTTTAACTGGTATCATCACACCACAGCAACTTTTTGACAGCGAACACCACCACAGCGACAAGTCTCGGCAGGTCATGAGTGGTTGCTATAGTGGTCCGCTGTCTGCTGATGCAGTGATTCCTGGTGTTGCACCTCCCCCCACCCTGAACCAACCCCAAGTCAGAGTTGGTTATTTAGAGATGGGGGGCATAGGGGCATACCCCCGCATGGGGGGTGTGGGGGAAGCCCCCCACAGAAAAACACTTAGTGCTTTTGGGAACAATGTCAACTGTCAGCATTGTTCCCGTCACTGTCAGGGGTGTTGACATCAACACAATCGATATTTTGACATACATCTACTGATCCCCTTGCAAGCAGTCTAACTGCATGCACTCTGGCTGAATTAACAAATGTTGGTAAGTGCAAAACACAGTTAATTTCAGACATAATGAAGTTTGTTTGGAATCCATTACATAAGCAACAGTTTGTTACAAAAACAGTTGCATACCTTTTGAATTTTAAGAACCCCACCTTAATAAAGCTGAAGAGCCACAGCAACATGTTGGCATGGTTATGGTGGCCAGTGAAAGAGATCAAATATCGATTAAATGAAGTAAAAGAATTTTAATAAAAAAAATTTGCATCTGGCTGATGTTTGTGATTCTGCTGATCCAATTATATAGACTTATAAAATGGCAAAGATAAATCCAAAGACCTCAATGGACAACAGTCGGGACATGACCATAGATTAAAATATTAAGGATGCATGGTCAGAAACTGGATCTCTTTACAAAGGCTGGGAAACCTCATTACCTGCAATAAGCCACGTGTGTGCATTAAAAAGGATTAACAATGCACTTCCCATGGGTATAGGAACACTTGGTCTTCAACCTCATGCCTTACTACACCCCTTAGTGCATGCATCTTTAATCCTTTAATGCACACACCCAATTGTGGCTTCTAAATTCTGCAGAATCAAACACAAATTCCACCATCAGAATTCAGCATGCCACATAGCTCTGCCCAGATAAGGCTAGACATCACAGAAAACTCAGAGGGGATAAATGCAGTGTGTGTGTTTATGTGTGTGTGTGACAGGAGGTTAAGCACAGAGAAGTTAAGCGACTTGGTCAAGGTCACACAGCAAGTAAGTGGCAAATAGCAGATTCAAACTCAGGTCTCCAGGGTCAGAGCTCTGCACTATACCTACTAGTCTACATTGACCCTCTATGCATCTCTCTGTACTACTGTTTATCATCTGAAGAAATCATCAACTGGATGTCAAAGCAATTCATCAAGCCTTTATTTCAATTGCATCCCTCTGGGAGACCCATTCAAGGCATATAGCAGCATACATTATTACAAATTAAACACATGAAACAAAGCTACACACTGCTCAGGAAAACAGCGGTCGATTTGCACTTGACTGTGATACGCTCACACACCTCTGCTCACTGTACAATCAGCTGTACCTACTATCCCTGGATCCGAGGAGTAAAGGTAAATGAGGTACCATAGTCTGCAAATGTGTGTATGGGCTATATCCTACATACCTCAATAACCCACTGGCCAGCACCACCCTACTGTACTAGTTAAGGTATTAACCCATTGCCAGCACCACCCTACTGTACTAGTTAAGGTATTAACCCATTGACCAGCACCACCCTACTGTACTAGTTAAGGTATCAAACTAAGGACCTTTTTCATGGTCCAAGAGTTTGAAAAACAATCAGCAAAATGGGTTTCTCTTCAGCATCACCAACCTGCCGAAACCTGATTCCTGACAATATCAAAGTATCCTGAAATATTGGGATTTGGGACCTTCCAGACAGCCATGTTCAAATACCTCCAAACACCCTTCTCATGTTACTTACTGCTTGACCTAACCTCCTCCCATTTTAATCAATACTTTTGCCCCTACCCCTTTCATGCACTCTTTTGCCCCAGGCAACCATACAGCCTGGTCAACACAGCATGCATCGCTCCCAGAGCACATATGCGTTAAGAGGGGTGTATAAACCTTGAGAGGGACACATAATCCTGGACAGAGCTGTGTGTGTGGTCTTCATCTTGTAGGTCAGGATGTTTTCCTCCTGGTCATTCCTCCTTCCCAAGAAATTTAGTGGTAATGGCTCCAGTGTGTGATCACTTATACAGCTGCATGCCAACATATGAGGCCAGCCGACATCTATTCTCCCCAGTAACACTGCCCACACAACCACATGTGGTTACCCAGGTAGCAGTGCTGTGATGGAGCTCAGATTCAGCACTCCCCAGAAAATGAGAGTACTCTCTGAGATGCTCCATCTTTCTCTCCGCAGCTGACCCTCAGACCACCCAGGCTTGCTGCCAAACCCAGGTCACAAGCATTGCATGGTAAAGCACTACTGCTGCTGCACTAGCAGGCTAGCTCCCTTTTCTTAAAATTACTTTATAAAATGGCAAGAAAAAATCTAGAAATGTTATTGGCTGAGAGATGCCACCTGACCATGCATTAACTATATAAATGCCCAGTCAGGTACTAAATCTCACCCCACCAAAAAAAAAAACATACTTAGAGCCATTTTATAAGTGTAGTAAGCCCTCCGGGTGTGCATAATAGGATATTAATGTACTTCCCAGGTGTGTAAAGACACTTATCCTTCGGCCTCGTACCTTACTACACCCCTGGGGCATGCATTCAAATCCAATAATGCACACCTTGTCATGGCCTGTTACTTATATTTGTCACTACTCTGACTGAGGCCCCCTATGCCTTGCATCCCCCAACCCCATCACCAATTGGCTTTGCAACTACCTTGGTCTTTCTGTTGCCCCAAGGGATTGCCCTTCCTCATGGGGCCATTGGGACAGCAGAGAACCCCTCTGGAGACCAACACCAGCATGGAGGAACCTAGAGCCCAGTGGATGGTGCAGAGTCTGTGAGGTAGGGTGTCACCCTGGCATTAATTGGCAATTTTCTTCTCCTTGTTTTTTTTTTTCTCCAGCACTAAGGCAGCAGTGTAAACGTGCACCTGCATGCATACAACAGGCCTGCACAGCTTGGAGTCAGCCAGTTTCTCCTTCCCTCCCTCCTGACCACAGCTGGCAGCAGTGCTGCAGGAACTGACACCCTCACACCCCAAAGGAGGTGAACACTAAAGCCTCCTCTTCCTGCTGGCCCTCGGGTACACTAGGCCCATTCCCAAAGCAGGTCACCAGCTTCATGAGTGTTAGCACTACTGCACTGACAAGCCTGCTCCCTCGTCTCCTTCCAGTATTGTTTCCTTTCCTGTACTGTTCTCTGCACAGTCTCACTACTACACCCAGGAGTCCACAGCTAAGCTAGACATCGATTCCTCGATTTTACTGTGACTGTACTCAAGCATGTTGAACCTCTAAATGTTGAACATAATGTGATTGTACAGTATATTTAGTATAACTGTTACTTAGAAAACGCTGAATTCATGCATAATGTATCTACAGAACCCTCAACTCTGCAGCTGTGCTGTCTTAAAGGACCCTTTTGAAAACTAGGTAGTTATAAATTATCTCGTGCTACCTTGCTCATTGTAACACCTTCACCCTGATTTTGTTCTACTAGTATAGAATGCTTCCTTGTATATATTTTGTATCTATGTATATTTTTGATATTGTACATTGTATTTCCTCCTGATTTGTTTAATTGCTGTATCAGCTCCCTACTCCCCTTCCCCGGGTCGCACCTGAAAATGAGCCTTGGCTCAGTGTGCCTCTCCCAGTCACCAAACTTCAAATAAATACATTAAATACATAAATACATACATGAGGCTATTCTAGAGTGTGCAAATCCTAAATAAAATAAAATAAGTAGACACAACAGCAGCAAAGTTAGAAAAAAGAAATGCTTATTGAAATATATTTATGCATGTTATATAAAGGACTCCTAAAGGATTCCAAGGATGGATAAGACTTAATAGAAAGCATACCGTCTGCTGTCTTCATGGAAGAAAGAACACATAGGAAGCCAACCATGAAAGATCTCAAGGCATGAGCTAGGACAACAACAAGCACACAATTGCATGCATGTCCCCTAATGCAAAGCATCATGGACAAAATATGGTATCCTTGCTATATACGCTTGCACAACCCTTGCCCCTAGTGCTTTGCACTGAGGTTCTTTTCTCTTGGAGCACAAAGGGTCAGGAGGCCAGAGAGATTCTGTGGTATTTTAACAAGTACTACAGCACAGGCCAGTTCTGTCATCAGGGCTCAACACTGTCTCCTGTCAGATGTTCCCAGGGCCTCACTACCATATCTGATTAACAGGTGAAAATTGACCCAATCCAGTTCTGTAAACAAAAAAGGTTCAATTATAGGGTCTTGCAGGGAGTGTGCAATCTTTTAAGCTCACAATCTCACAGAGCACAACATCACTGGGTACATAATTCATTTGATAAAATGGCAAGACAAAATCTAGAAACTGGATTGGTTTAAAAGAGCTCAATGTGAACAGAATAAGAGAGTTAGACTTGCATAAGCTAGAAAGAAGGATGAGAGGGGATCTGTTTTTTAGTGCTTAGAGCCCCAAAAGATGCTGGACTGATGGAAAGCCTTAACCTGACACCCCCAAAGGAAGAATGAATACTTGAAGTGCTGGAGCTTGTCATCATAGTTGGTTGTACATTACACATTTGCATTTAAATTATGTAGTGCAATAAAAGCACTATTTGCAAGCTGCGGGAGTGCTCCTTTCTTCTTTGTTGCTGCCAGAAACCCGGGGGCAATATACCAATTGGGCAGGGAGGTATTGGCAACCGAAAAAGAGGAAAGGGACCTGTGGGTAATCATTTCTGATGACCTGAAGGTAGCAAAGCACTGTGAAAAGGCAGTGGGGAAAGATACTGGGATGCTCGGGTGCACAGGGAGGGGTATCAACAGCAGAAGGCAGGGTGGTGGTGGTGTTGCCCTTGTATAGTTTGATGGTGAGGCCCCACCTTGAGTACTGTGTCCATTTCTGGAGACCCCATGCCCAGAAGGACATAGATTAGGTAGAGGCAGTATAGAGGAGGGCAACCAAAATGGTGCGGGACCTGCATCAAAAGCCCTATAAGGAAAGACAAGGAATTAAATATATACTCTGTAGAGGAAAGAAGAGAAAAGGGGGAAATGAAAGAAACATTCAGCTATCTCATAGGTAATAATAAGGTGCATGAGGGTAGCATTTTATATAGAAAAAGATGCTCAAGGACAGGCGGTCATGACATGAAGCTGGAGGGGGGAGACTCAGAGGGGATGTGAGGAAATGCTTCTTCACGGAAAGGGTGGTGGACACCTGGAACAGCCTCCCAGTGGGGGTAGTAGGTGCTAAAACAATAAAAAGATTCAAGCATGCACGGAATAGACAAAAGGGGACCTTAGAAATAAGGCAAGGGGGGGGAGACCGGAGATCAAGTAGGGTCTGCAGTGGCACAGTAGGTAGAGAAAATAGAGCAGACTAGGTGGGCTAAGAGACCCTTATCTGCTGACAACTTTTATGTTTCTGTGATGCCTTAACCTGGTAATAAAAGAGAAAATCTTAATGTGAGAGGAAATAACCAACAACTAAAAGGATATATTTTTAAAACTGAAAGGAGGAGATCTTGGTTGACACTGCAAGTGGCAGGTGTGTGGAATGCACTCCCCAGGAAGTAGTGATGAGCATAAAATACTGGGGAGGGGGGTCAAAGTAAAGTTGTGTTGTTACATTAACATAAGGGAACTTGGGAAATATAATTCACCGAGATGGTGATGGACAAACTAGATGAGCTTTTGCCTACTTTTGTCTGAAACACCCATAAACCTATGGACCTGACTGGGCATTAATTTATTTATTAGCTTTTGGTAACCGGGTAGGTGCATTAGACAAGAAGCCTGCTTATTTTCAAGCATGACCCAGGAGAGGACAGTACATAAACCAGAGAATTAACACAAAATAGGTACAGATAGTTAGCATTATAGGCATCTGAAAGAAACAGACATTATGTTGAATAAATTATAACAAGCAAACACACATAGCTATTACCTAACAATGTTGACCTCCACAGAGAAAGTCTAGGTATAACAACAAGCAGTAGCCACCCATGCAGGGATGGATAGGACTAATGACACAGTCAGGCAATTCAGTACAGTACAGTTCAGTGACACCTAGGTCGAGCAGAATAAGGATAAGCAGGAGGAGTACAGGGAAGATTAGGTACAGTGACAGGAATCAAGTGCACGAAGGTCGGAAAAAAGTGCAGATAAATCCATTTGGATGAATGATCAGGCCTCCAGTTCTCTTCTATGCCACTAAAACCAATTATGCACACCAAGTCTATTTTGTTAGCACAAGAATACATTTCAGGGTGTGCATTGAAGCTTTAATGCACTTTGTAGGGTTTGTCAGAAAAGTCTGCATTCGGCATCCTGCCTCACAGAATCTCTGTTGTGTGCATCACAGATGTGATAATACACACCCTGCCATGCATTATTCCTTCTGAGGAAGGAAAGGTCAGAAGAAGCACACTTTACAGCAGAATTACCATGCCTGAGATGGCCTAGTAGCATGGTGATGGAGCTGCCACCTGCTATGCTGGTGACCCAGGTTCTAGAGTGGGTTGGGGTCACTTGGGGGCTGGCCAGGGGTGCAAGGATTGAGCTTCCCTTCAACATCACTTCTCCCTTGCAGAGGAGGTAACATGTGTCCATCTGGTTGGCTGCCACCTAAAGAAATATGAATGACAGCACAGTGGGACCACAGGCACATAGGAAGGGACCCAATGCCTGAATGCTGGAGCAGGATGTATCCATGGAGGTGAAGCACACACAACATGCTATTGTGCACATGTGGGCGCAGGCCGAAAATGGAGGAAAGAACTCTCACCACAGCTGGGTGATGGCTCAGTCCCCAGCAGGAACTGCACTGATGACTGGGTTACTACAAAACAAGTCACATGCCCAGGACACATCAGAGTATGATAAGCTTCAGGGATGTTAGATGCCTGGGGTGGAGGCACCAGTCCAGGTGGAGGCTGGTTAGGGAGGATAAGGCAACAAATGAAGGATTAAAGAATAATTAAAAATGAATTACTATGTCTGAGAGGAACAGGGAGATCATTTGGCCTCACATTTCCAGAGGTTACCTAACTGGTGAGGTTGGGTCTCTCCATAATGCCAACATACTGGTTTCACCTACCATTATACAGCGTTAATAGACATTTCTTAGAATGGTGAATGCTGCAGCTGTCTGCATGGCAGGAGGTGAGCAAAACGGATCCTTGAGTTTCCTTTCCTTCATTTCCTATGTTTCTATTTCTTCCATAAAGTAAGTGAATGAAAACCCAAGGTGATTCTGAACACAAACCTCACTGCTTTCCTTTGCCAAAAGTTCTGGGGAGAACCCTGTGCCCCGAGTGTTTAAATAATTCAGTGTCCCTCTTGTGCTTATTAATTTAGTATGTATTCCCTTAAGATGGCAAGCTGGTAAGCATGCTGTCTCCAGGTGGACATACCCATAATTCAGTTTGTTTCCAACTTCATGCTTCTTTCTTGATGCAGCTGGCTGATAAAGAAGACAGGAATCCTGACATTTAGAAAGAGGAAACCATTTATTGCAATACACAGGAAAAAAGGGGGATTTTAAAATGGATATCTGCTTATCTTATTCAAGCTGACAACATACATATCTGGTGGTTTGTGTCTCACATTTCCCCCATTGGGTTTAGTGACCACTAATCATCAAATATTACTGATTCCTGTCCATTGTATCCAAAACTTTTCCTATTCTCAATTTGCGTTTATTGATTGGATTGCTAAAGGATCAAGGTATAAAAAGTCAATGCTTCTGGTGGCAGTGTAGCTCCGACCAATTCCTGTACACAAATTTCTTCTGAATCCATGTTATATCTACATCTATATAAAGTTATATCTACATAAAAGTATATCTAGATATGATATGATATATGATCTGGCTTTTTCTCTTGCTTCATATTCAACGTCAAAAATGCAACATGTAACATCAGTTATAAGATGTCTGTCTGTCTATCTGTCTGTCAGTCTCTTTCCATGGTCTGTCCCTCTCTCTCTTCCTCAAAATCCATCTATCCATCCAATTATCAATCCCACTCTGTATCCATGTATCCATACATCTTCCAGCTTCTACCTACTTATATCTATCTATCTATCTATCTATCTATCTATCTATCTATCTATCTCTCTCTCTCTCTCTTCATACACATTCTTCCATCCATCTTTCTCTCTGTATCCATCTCTACAAAATAAATATGAAGCGTAATATAGGGATGTTTTACATATGATTTTACATATGTACTGTATTATATAAAATACATTCTCAAAGGATCAGTTAAGGTTGAAGTTTAAAGCCACAAAAGTAAGGAAATGTGATGTTAGAGTTAAACATCCCCCCCCCCAGCCATGGGGAATCTGTGATCTGACATTCACCGTGATTTGAATGATCACAAAATGCAGCATTGTCATTGCAGTAACTTCAGCACCTAGTCTCCAAGCACTGCTGTGTTAATATTTGTTAGGGGCTTGGACAGACAGTGCTGAAGTTAGGAAAACTCAGATGCAACATCGAATGATTGTTCAGCCCTCAGTGAATGCCAGGCCACAGGTTCATCATTGCTCAGGGGACATTTTTTAACCCTAATATTACACGTCCTTACTTTTATGGCTTTCAGCTTCTTCCCTACTGGAACTAATGCTTTACCAAAGTTTTTTGCAATCAAGATCCTTACTTTTAAAGAAAGATATATAAAACACTGGAACTACAGTGTGCTTTGTGAATGAAATTGTGTGGGCCCTACACAAAGCAGCAAACCCATAGGCATGGCATCAGACCTGTAGTTTTTTCATGAAGGATTCAGTGAGCCCTCCACAAAACTGTAAGTCCATGGCACCAGATGTGTAGCATGCTTTGTGCAGGGCCCTGTGGACTGCACATGAAGCAGCAGATACTTGTGCACAGCACTGGACCAGTAACATTTTTCTTGCAGGGCCCTGTGGGTTGCACACAAACCAGCAGACACTTGTGCACAGCACTGGACCTGTACATGTTTTGTGCAGGGCCCTGTGAGCTGCACATAAAGTAGCAGACCCTTGTGCACAGCACTGGACCTGTAACATGTTTTGTACAGGGCCCTGTGTGCCACACACAAAGCAGCAGACACTTGTGCACAGTACTGGACCAGTAACATGTTTTTTGCAGGGCTCTGGGGGCTGCACATGAAGCAGCAGACACTTGTGCACAGCACTGGACCTGTAACATGTTTTGTGCAGGGCCCAGTGGGCCGCACACAAAACAGCAGACATATGTGCATAGCACTGGACCTGTAACATTTTCTGCAGGACCCTGTGGGCCACACATGATGCAGCAGACACTTCCACACAGCACTGGACCTGTAAAATATTTTGTGCAGTCCTTGAAGACCCTATGTGAAGCAGCAGACTCCTGTGCACAACACTGGACCTGTTCCATGTTTTGTGCAGGACCCTGTGGGCCACACAAAGCAGCAGACACTTATGCACAACACAGGACTTGTAACATGTTATGTGCAGGACCCTGTGGGCCTCACATGAAGCAGCAGACACTCGTGCACTGAACCTATACCATGTTTTGTTCAGGGCCCTGTGTGCCACACAAGAAGTGGCAGACACTTATGCACAGCATTGGACCTGCACCATGTTTTGTGCAGGGCCCTGTGTGCCACACATGAAGCAGCAGACACTTGTGCACAGCACTGGACCAGTACCATGTTCTGTGCAAGGCCCTGTGGGCCACACATGAAACAGCAGACATTTGTGCACAGCACTGAACCTGTAACTTGGTTGATTTGTGCAGGGTCCTGCAGGCCATATGTGAAGCCACAGACACATTGGCCATAGTACCAGACCAGCCATTTGGGCCCTATGGGAAGCAGTAGATCAGTCAGGCATGGCTCCAGACCTGTAACATTCTTCACACAATACCTGCAGTGCAGCAGATCCATCAGGCAGGTGTTAAAGTCTGTAGCCTGGAGCAAGTCTCAATTGGTAGGAGAGGTGAGGATTTAGAAAACAAGCTTTTACAAAAAGAAGGACTGTGGACAGTACAGGGGGGTGCTGTACCTCTCAGAACTGAATGATCACTTTTAATATGCTCCTTTCATTAATGAAAGGTAAATGTTTTCATTCTTAAAAATCATTGACTTAACATATATTATGCTTATCTTTTATTCCAGTGCTGTCAAATTGTCAGATGAGTAATTCAAAAGGGAAAAGGAATGGGATATAGATATTAATCCACATACAAAGATTCGGCAGTGGATAGAATTGTACTTAATCCAGATCTCATGGTTCCAAAGGAAATTCCTCCCCACTTATGCATTTGGTTGCATTTTAATGTTACATTTGTTATGGTGCTTATTTGTCTGCACATCGCCTACAGTTTATAATGTTACTGTCACTTTAAGATGTTTTGTATAAATGACTAGTGGCCCTTTACATCTGGGACTCCTGATGATGCTGCCATGTGGATCCAAGACAGTTGGTCGACAAATTCGTTATCGACCGACATTACAGTGATACCTTTATGGCAACCGCAATTGTGGTCGGCATAAAGCCGGTCACTTGAGACTGTGTTTTCTTCAGGGGGCTTCACCCCCCTGAACCCCCAATGCAGGGGCCTCTGCCCCTGCACCCCCACAACTAAAATAATCAACTCTGAGCTGGAGTTGATTCGGGGAGGGATGCAAGACCCCCAGAAGCAGTGCTGGGGTCCCATGTTGACACTACAGTGACCTGTTGCTGTCGTCACTGTACTGTCAGTCATGGTAAAATTGTTGCCATAGTGATTGCAGAGAAACCAGTAGAGTTACTGCTTGTCAGTCTGTGTACAGTCACAAGGTAGATCTGCATTTTTGCACTGATGCACTGAGCACTTTAATAAATAAATGACCGCTGGAAGTTGGAGGTCTGGTGCTGTCGCTTTTTGCTCTCAGTTCTAAATTTTTTTTTGTCAGAGCCATTCTGTGTGCTTAGGTCTGAAAGTTGCCAACTGAGTGGTTATGGGGGTGGTAAACACCCTGTTCCTCAAATTTTGTTTAGAAAACCTTAACAAATGTAAAAGTTACGGATGATGGAAAAAAGTCCCAGCACATGCACGGTAATTTCTTTGGGGGGGGAGAACTTCATTTAGTGAGTGATTTTTTTTTCAACCCCCTATAACTTTTTCTTTGTTTTTTTTTCGAATTTGAGAGTCAGGATGCCACCATCTCTCCACAACCACATAATTCTGGGGGTCAAATTTTGCTCTGAAATATGTTACTTTGGTTTTTACCTTTTTATGTTTGCTTGCACACATGTGCAAGAAAAATAGGGCCGGATATTCAAACTGTGCCCAAAATGTGCGCAATAGCAGAAGCAAGCACAAGTCCATTGCGCACATGCGCAATAGACGTGATATTCAAACATGGAGCAAGGCAAATTGAGCAACCAGCCAACGTCTGAATATCGCACAACCTGCGCCATAGCGCAACCAGGAAGGGGAAGCTGAGCAGATACGATGCACTATAGCGCAACAAGGGCAGCCCAGCTGAGCAGTCCAGAGGTGCCATAGCACAAGCAGGAAGCCCCCCAGCAGCAGAGCAATGGAACTGCACAACCAGGGAGGTAGCAGGGGCCCACCACCCATGCCACACATGGGCATAGGAACACACTGCAGAACTAACAATGCACCCCCACACCCCAAGCACAGCATAAGTGGGGGAGGGATGGAATATCCACCGGCCCATAAGGACAAGCCAACAAAGCACAGCCGGGCCATGTTGCCCCAGCACACCCACTGGCAAGCTGAGACTGCCACACAAAGGGGGCGGACCACCCCAGTGTACATCAGCCCCCCCCTTGTGCACAGCACACCATGCACTGTGACCCCAAGACACCACCCATGAGCAGTGACCAGCACTGCAGGAATCCCCATGCATCCCCCCCGTCACACTGCAACCTCGTGTACCACAGAACCATACAAGCCAGACCCACCATGAGCAACCAGCAGTGGGTGGCAGAACACAGCAATACCGACTGAAAGCCACTCCCACACAAGAGACACCTTCCCACATAAACACACACACACACACACACATACCTATGACAATACCACCCCAGATGCTATGCACATCACTGCAACTGAG
The DNA here is from genome assembly GCA_016271365.2 of Neoceratodus forsteri. Lineage (NCBI taxonomy): Eukaryota > Metazoa > Chordata > Ceratodontiformes > Ceratodontidae > Neoceratodus > Neoceratodus forsteri. Next base: position 1,092,474,193 of record CM028133.1, on the reverse strand, counting down.
CACCTATAGCCAGCTGCAAATCAGAGACCACCACAGTATTCATATCAAAATATATAATTCAAATATAACAAGAATAAAAACAACAACAACCATAACTATGTACAAATATACAAAACAGGAGTGGGGGTACGGGTACAAGGTAGGGGTGGGTAAGGGGCAGGGGTGAACAACTGGGAGAGGGAAGGCAGGGTGTGAGGGATAGGTAAAGGGGGGAGGTGATGGGCAGCTACTGCCTGCCAGCCTGCTCTCCTTCCGCCTGGTGCTGGTCCCGGGGCCTCCTCCTGTGCCTCACACCATGTTGCTGCAGGTCCCGCAGGATGGCGAGCGAATCCATTGCCACCTGAATCAGCTGGTGCATCGAACGCTCAATGCGCTGCAGGCTCTGGACACCTAGGACAAGGGATCAGAGTCAATGGCTGTGACTGTCCATATCCCTGAAGCCCACTCATCATGCATGGCATACAGCCCAAGTGCCCCGCTCCTGTGATGGACTGCACCCACCCACAGTGACTGTGCACAAGACATGCCCAACCAGGCAGCAACAGCCATGTGTACCACTGCACACACACACCGCCCATGTCCAGCACAGCACAACCAAGGCTGTACAGTAACGTGGCTACGCGGTGGGCATTCAATGACACAGCCATGTGCCCAGTGCATGCATGGACCACCACTGACGCACTCCCAGACATGCAGTGCCACTGGACAGTGCTGACTGTCACATGTCGCGTGCATGGCAGTGTTGTCCATGGATGGTGGCCATGCCCTGCCCCCCCCCCCACACAGCATGCTATAGCATTCATGATGTCATGGCACTCACCCTCATCATGCTGCTGCTGCTGCTGCTTCTGTTGTAGTTCACCACCACCATCACCATGCTCAGCCACCGCTGCCACCTCTCACTGCACCTCAGCCCTGGCCCTCCTCCGCTCTGCCACACCTGTGGGAAACAAAAGGTGAGAAACACATCAGTGAAATCCAAAGCAGATATCCCCCTGCCCCAATGAGTGTGCTCGCCCACCCAGCCAGACCCATACATCACATATCCTGTAAACACCGCCACAGCCAACCATAGACCAACCTTCCCCCATGTGCTGGACACAATAGACAGTGTTACCCATATGGACCATACAGGTGCATAGATGGCTCACCCACCTGGCCGAGGCACCACGCCCCTCCTGGCACGTGACCGAAGACGTGCCAGTAGTGCCGGCTCCCTCCTCCGCAGGTCCCCGTACCGGTGCCTGCACTGCTCTGTGGACCTCCGCCGGCCAGTGGCCTCCTCAAGATCAGTGGCCGCCTGCTGCCACACATGGGTCCTGGCCATGTTGAGGGGTTCATCCCCAAATAGTGGGCCATAGTGAGGCTCCACTATGGCTACCAAGTTGGCGAGTTCGCGTGAACTCCACTGGGGGGTTCTTCTGCATGCCATCCCTGCATGTATAGTAGGCAATATGGCACTCCGCAGCACGGCAACCCCACGTGGGATTGTTGCGCAATACAACGCCACTATTCCCTATCGTGCTGTTGGTACAGCGCCACCAGTCCCTACCGCACTGTTACTGAACAGCGCGATAGAGCTGCAGACATGCCATACGTACAGCGCCAAGGGGGCAAAGGTCGGGCACAGGGTCATGGGTCTCTGGCGCAAGGCCACGCACAGCACCATTGGATGTCTATGTGTCCAGCACAATTGGTCACCTGTGTGCCATTGCCACAGCGGACTATTGCGCAGTTGTGCCACAGTGCCATGTAGTGACCGTCACTGTAGCGCCACTGGCACAATGGTGGCTGTGCCCTGAATTGCCTACCGTGCACAGCACGTCATCAGCATAGCAGACGCCTGTGTAAGCTACCTGGGCATGCACAGTGCGGTGTACTATGCAGTCACAGAACTGCACCATTGGTTCAGCCGGTTTAACCATATTGCGCAAAGCGCAACAGCACGATATTCAGCCGTCATATGCAAATCATCCGATCAGCCATTCAACGGCACAGCGGCATGATTTGCATCTCATTAAAGTTGCTCCAGTCCTAATTTGCATGGATTGCGCTATAAATATGCAACACTGTTCTGCACTGGCCATATTCGGTTAGTGCAGTTGATAGGTGAGTTGCATGCATTGCGCTATAAATCTGTGACACTGTTCTGCAGTGGCCATATTTGGTTACTGCAGTTGATAGGTGAGTTGCGTGCATTGTGCTGTTCTGGACCATGGCCCCAGAGAATTGCTGTGTACTGCACAGTCATAGGTGACCACTCTCACCCATACAGGCTGTGAAATGACTGAGCAAGGACTGGGTGAGGAGGATGATGGTGGGCAGAAGAGGAGGCCTAACTTTACAAAGGCTGAGACGGAGGCGCTGTTTGAGGCCTACCTGGATGAGGAGCCACTTCTCAGTGGATGGCGGGGCACCCCTCAGGCCCGTGCTGCTGCATGGGAGGGGGTGGCACGTGCCATCAACCTGCATGGCAGCCACCAGCACTCTGTGCAGGAGTGTAAAAAGAAGATGGGGACTGACAGGAGGAGGGTGAAGGAGAAGGTTGCAGCCATCAGGGCGGCACGTGCTGCAACAGGCGGGGGCCAGCCGGAGGTGGTGCAGCTGACTCCAGCAGAGGACATGCTCGCTGCAAGCATGCAGTGCAGTGCCATTGAGGGTGTTCCTGGAGGTGTCTTCCAGACAGGTGGTAGCCCATCACTGCATGGTATGTCATGGTTGGGGGGAAGGTAGATCACATGCACTAACGTGTCGTTCCTTTCTGTTACAGATCTTGTGTGTCTGAAGGGGTTAGCAGTGGAGGGCCTGTCCACTGCGGACAGCCATCCGGAGTTGGAGGAGGGATCATCCACCTCCGCAGATTGCCGGTGTGCACTGCACCAGTGTGCACACCTGGCTACCTTCACTGATGTTGTTGAGACAGGTGTGGGGAGTGCCCTTCCTGTGTCTCAGTGGTCTGGCATGCAAGCATGCCAGCACACTGTGGCTGTGGCTGTGGCACAGACCTGCACCACTGATGATGCACCGACCACTATGGGCATTGACATGTGTGTGTCACAGAATGGACACACAGCAGGACAGCTCACGCCCATGGACCTAGCTGGTTCCGCCGGTGGCTGTGCAGGTCACTGGCACTGTTGCAGCCACAGCAGTGGAACAACTGATCCCTTGAGCACAGCAGGTGGAGGGGCAGCAGCAGCAGTCACCAACCGGGACTGGGGGTACAGGGCTCAGCGGTGATGTAGGTGCACCGTCTGTGGACATGCCCATATCTGGTCTTGGTGAGCGGTGCCCACCCTCAAGGGGTGCTGTACATCAAGCCCTTCCATACCCTGAGGGACAGGTTGTCAATGTGGCAGACAACCTCTTTGATGAGCACACCCGCCTGCTGCAGGCATCGGTACAGCAGCAGATGTGGGTTGCAACATCCGTGGAGGCACTGTTTGTGGCTCTGCAGCAGCACAGCAGGGACAATGAGAGGATCCTGTCCCAGATTGACCATTTGCGGGTGGATGTGACCGCCGCCATCGACAAGCAGACACAGGCATTGGTCGCTGTCGTGGCCACATTGGGCACACAATCAGGTGCCTCTGTGCCACTCACACCGTGCAGTACGCTATCCACTCCCCGTTCCTGGCATCATGCGACACCCAACCTGTCGATGCCGGGTTCAGCTGTGGGCATCCCGAGCACCCCTGGTGCAGGTATGTTTGGTATGCTGCAGACCCCTGTTCGGGCAAGGTTGCGTTCGCACAGTGGGACCCCTGGTGGTCCATCGGTGCCACCCCATGAGGCCCGTGCTCAGCCTGCCAGTGCTGCTGGGTCTTGGCGGGGCCACCCATGCATCTGAGGTGGCCGTGGCACTGTGCCGCATGACTGAGCTGTCTCCCAGTGCGGGCCCTGTCTGGTGCTGCCCTGTGTGCAATGTGTGTTTTGGTGGACAGTGCATCAGTGGGTGCCCTGCCCTACATGCAGACACACGGACCACCTGCACACCTTCCCGACTGCTGTCCACAGGTGCGTGCGCATGATGATGCCTGCATTGCACTGTACACCAAAGTGCAAAGGTGCCCAGCATCTGACACACGTACATGGACAGTAAAAGTGGAGGTGCTGGCCTGTGGACGTTTGTGTTTTTAGTGTCTGTGTTCCTGCTCTGTTGTGCACCTGACCCCTGTGCACTTTGTGCCTGTCGTGTGTTGTGTGTGTGTGTGTGTGTGTGTGTGTGTGTGTGTGTGTCTTTCCATGTGGCGTGTTACTGTTCACCCCTCCCTGGTTGTATGTGTGTGCTTTGGTGCCCTGCCACTTCCCTTGCCATCATGCACCCCTGGTGTGTTTCCCTGTGTGTATGTGGGTTGTGCCCTAGCCACTGTTGGTTGCACATGGCCCCATGACTTACCTGTGTTGGACAAAGTGCTCCTCTGTGATGGTGTCCCGGTGCAGCTGGGCCAGCCGGATCAGTTGGGAGTCACGCTGTCAAAGGGGGGGCTGCTCACCCCCATCATCACTGGTGTCACCGTCATCCCATCGCTGTCCCCCTCTTTGACCTGTATGGCTATCCCACAGTCTTTGGCCATGTTGTGCAGGATACAGCAGGCCAGGAATATCCCACAGGCCTTTGAGGGGCTATACTGTAGGGCACCGCTGGAGGTGTCTAGGCATCGGAAGCATGCCTTCAGCATCCCAAACACCTGCTCAATGATGTTGCATGTGGTGGCGTGTGCCTCATTGAAGCGTTGCTGCGATGCGGTCGTGGGCCGCTGGTAGGGTGTGAGCAGCCAGGGACAGAGTGGGTATTCACTGTCACCTGTGTGGAGATAGTGGAGGTTAGTGTCTTGTTCAGGCTCATATTGCCCCTAACCCTGTGTGCCACACCCATGGCACCTGTGGCTTACCCACCCTTGCCCCTGATTTGCCAATCCTACATGCATACTCACCCACTAGGTGTCCTGTGGGGATGTCCCCACTCTCGAATCAATGGCACAGTGCTGATTGGTACCATATGAATGAATTGTGTGCTCCACCAGGGTGCGTGGCACAGACATTGATGATGCGCCCACTGGCATCACACACCACCTGGCAGTTGACACTGGAAAATCCCTTCCGATTCTGATAGGCAGCCCCATTGGGGCCAGGTGGTGTGCAAATGGCCACATGGGTGCAGTCTATCGCCCCTAGCATGCCAGGCATACGTGCTACCCTGTGGAACTCCTGTATGTTTGCTGTATGTTCCGCCGCAGTGCTGGGGAAATGGATGTACTCCGCAGCATGTGGCAGCAGTGCGCTGAGGAATTGGGTGAGGATGCGTGATGTTGCCGACTGTGTTGTGCCTGTGGTGTCTCCTGTTGGTCTCTGGAAGGTACCCGTGGCGAGCAAGCACATGCAGGCTGTTACCTTTCTCTCCACTGACAGAGCGTGACTCCGTTGTGAGGGTGCCTGCATCACATCACTGCACAGCTCACAGAGCCGCCTCAGTATTGCCCTGTTCAGGTGGTACCAGCCCACAATCTCGACATCTGAATAGAGCTCAAAGCTGATGCGGGCACGGTACTGCCTGTTGGGGGCGTACTGCTGACGGGCCCTTCCACGGCCACGTCCCCCTGCAGCATGCATTCTCACCCCCCTCATTACAGCTTCCATGTGGAAGCCGGCACTGTCCATGTCCCTGGCTTGTGTCCCCCCCCCGGCTGTTGTTGCTCTGTTACCCCTGTTGTCCTGACTGCTACCTCCACTGCACCGGGTACACCTACTGGCCTCTGCACTCTGTGGCCCCACACACCTTCCCTTGCCCCTCTTCTGTCCTGTGCTCTCCCTGGCCTGCACTGTTTCTCCCTCTGGCCTTCTTTGTCTCCCTACCTCATGTGGCTTCCCTATAACGTTCTTGCACCTCTTCCTTGAGCCTTTTTATTTTGGCTCATTTCCTCTATGGTGCAACTTCCGCCTGATCCACTGTTGCGCATTGCGCAAGCCTTTGAATATCGCATTGCGCACTTTATGCATGGTTCCACCCCCTTCAGTTGCGCATGCCTTAATTAGCATTGCGCTGTTGCTCAGCATGTTTTCAGTGGCGCAACTGCCTCCTGCTGAATATTGCAGAATGGCACAATTTCGGACTTGTGCTGACGCAACCCTATTGCGCATGGCGCAACCCTTTTGAATATCCCACCCATAGTGCCATCATCCGAGTTTTTCAGAATTGTGTCAGCGTCTTCCAATTCAGTCAGTGTGTTTGCAGGCACGGTCACAGTTCTCCAATCACTGCTGGAGCTGTCTATGACAGCAGTTGGAAATGCAGTGGCATACAATTGAAAAAGGGAGCTACGCTTCAGTGAGCAGCGATAAGATATCGTCTGCTCATGCATGCTCCCCCCTTACATACACGCGCACACATACTGTGTGCTCGCCCTCCACGCACACACTGTATAGCCAATGGGGGTGCCCAATCCCCCGTCGGCTGTGCTGCGCTTCCCCCCCAAACAGAGTTCCAGATGCCATGCTGGGTGCCCACCCCAACATGGCACAAGTCCAGATAATAGCGGGGTGCCCAATCCCCGTTGGCTCCAGCCCCCCAAACAGCCTTACAGCTGTCACGCTGGGAGCCCACCCCAGCATGGCACAAATCCATATGGCCAATGGGGGTGCCCAATCCCCATCGGCTCCAGCCCCCCCAAACAGCCTTACAGCTGCCACACTGGGAGCCCACCCCAACATGGCACAAGTCCGTATGGCCGCCGGGGTTGCCCAATCCCCCGTTGGCTCCAGCCCCCCAAACAGCCTTACAGCTGTCACGCTGGGAGCCCACCCCAGCATGGCACAAATCCATATGGCCAATGGGGGTGCCCAATCCCCATCGGCTCCAGCCCCCCCAAACAGCCTTCTAGCTGCCACGCTGGGAGCCCATCCCAGCGTAGCAAACATCCTGCGTCGTCTTCCTGTTAAAGAAAACAAAAACCTGTAATCAAGAAAATGTTCCCTCGGCGTTCACCCAGCCCACCCATGCCCACCCTGCGCACCCTGCCTCCCACACCCCCATCCCATACTTACCTCCGGACTCTGGCGCTAGCGATCTTCGGTGGATCGGGAACACATCTGCACTCTTCAAAGCTGACCGTGAACTGAGGAAATGCCGGTAAATTGTATAATGGGATAGATAGGGTTTTTTCAACTTTGCTGCATATCTCAGGTATTTTTTGGAATTTTTGCACCAAATTTTCAACATGGGGTTTTTGGGACCCCTTCTCATGAATGCTCTCACTGTCATGGCGTTAATCGGACCTGAAGGGTGATTTCACAGTCACTGCATGAAATCACCTTTCAGGACCAAGTAACAAAATGACACTGCCACTGTTCATAAGGTGGGTTCTCAAAAAGCCTATGTTGAAAATTTGGTGGAATGATTCCTAAAAATGACTGTTTTTCGAGCGTACATTGCACAGTTCCTACGCACGCTCGTAAGTTCGCGAATTTTCAATATTTTCACTCCAGATTTTCAACATTACCATTTTAGCACACCTCCTGATGAGCAGTATAGCTGTCATTTTTCACATCTTGCCCAAAACGTATTTCCACCCATGTAGCACACAATGGCACAGTTGATGTGCGAAATCAACGTATGGGACACATTAAGAAAATCACAGTGACACTGTTCATGAGCAGAGGTCTTAAAATGGTTATGTTGAAAATTTGGTGAAAAAATTCCTTGAAATTACTGTTTTATGAGCGTGCATTGCGCAGTTCCTATGCATGCTCGTAAGTTCGTGAATTTTCAATATTTTCACTCCAGATTTTCAACATTGCCATTTTATTACACTTCCTTATGAGCAGTACAGCTGTCATTTTCACATCTTGCCCAAAATGTGTTTCCGTACATGTAGTGCACAATGGCTTGATCGATTGTCTTGAAATCAATGTATGGGACAGATTAAAGAAAATTACAGTGACACTGTTCATGAGCAGAGGTCTTAAAATGGCTATGTTGAATATTTGGTGAAAACATTCCTAAAACTGACTGTTTTACGAGCGTGCGTTGCGCAGTTCCTACGCATGCTCATAAGTTTGCGAATTTTCAATATTTTCACTCCAGATTTTCAACATTGCCATTTTATTACACTTCCTTATGAACAGTACAGCTGCCAATTTTCAAATGTTGCCCAAAATGTGTTTCTGCACATGTAGCGCACAATGGTGCAGTCGGTGTGTGAAAGCAATGTTTGGGACAGATTAAGAAAATCACAGTTACACTGTTCATGAGCAGAGGTCTTAAAATGGCTATGTTGAAAATTTGGTGACAAAAGTCCATAAAATGACTGTGTTATGAGTGAGCATTGCGCAGTTTTCACGCACCCTCGTATGTTCATGAATTTGTAATATTTTCAGTCCAGATTTTCACCAGTGGCATTTTTCCACACTTCCTTATGAACAGTACAGCTGTCATTTTTCACAACATGGCCGAAATGTGTTTTCACACTTTCAGCGCAGAGATGCATGGTCATTGTGGGAAATCATTGTTCGGGACAGATAAAGAAAATCACAGTGACACTGTTCATGATCGTATGTCCCAAAATGCCTGTGTTAACAATCTGCTGTAAAAAATCCCCAAACTAAATACATTATGGGTGTGCATTGCACAGTTTCTATGCACGCTCATGACTTCACCAGTTTTTTAAATATTTTTACTGCAGATTTGCAGCACTGCTATTTTTTACACCTCCCCATGAACAGTACAGCTGTCATTTTTCACATCCTGTTCGAAAAGTGTTTTTGCACCTGTGGTGCTAAATGCTATAGTCGCTGTGCATAAGCAGCTTTCGGCTAACAAACTGATATTGCCACTGTTCATGAGGTGGGGGTCACAAAAAAACCATGTTGAAAATTTGGAGTGAAAATACCAATGAATGCCTGAGGTGTTAGGTTTTCCAACCTGGCACCCAACCATGAGAATGACAGGCATCAGGGGTGTGACTTGGGATTCTTGCCTGTAATGCTCATACCATTCCACACCCTGCAGCCAGTGAGAGGCATCGAGGTATGCCTTGGACTCTTCGGCCAAAGTTCACCCCATTCTCCTATATCGCACCCATCTCACCGTATTTCCTGATGGAATGGGGTGCGCATAAGGGCCAAAGACCCCAAGGCACACCGTGACACTTGTCAGTGTCTGCAGGGTAGGGTGTGGTGAAATGGCATGGCTGTTATGCCTGATGACCCAAAGGCACACCCCAATGCCTGTCACTCTCTGAAGGGTGGTGGTGGGGTTGGCTTCAGTTCAATACTTCACTGCCATTCCTATTATGCAGCTCTGTAACTTCTACACTACCAATGCCAATGCCAGCAAGCAAACATTTGGCATTGACAAATGCTGGTTTTTGTTTGTTTTAGGTTTGTGATTGGTGGTGGTGGACCAGAATGGAAAATAGCAAACTACCAAAGTGGAAGGAGGGCTTTGCCGCTTGCCCTTCAGTTGGACCATAATAAAAGCATATACTGGGGTGCATGGGAGAGAAGGGTGACATTGGTGACAGGATGGTTAAGGGTTGAGAGTTCATTTTATTGGGGCTGGGTGATGGGAAGGGGTGGAGGACATTTGATAAAGTGGGTGGGGAAAAGGGTTACATAGTATTTAAATCTGGCACTGGAGCTGAGACAGGAGTGTCAGAACTGGTGGGGCAAAGGAGGTGGTGGTAGCACCAGGGTGGGCTTCTGGTGACCACTTCATTTTTTTATTTTAGTTACCTGGTAGGGCACTGGAGTTGGGTGCCCAGTGTTGCAATGGGGGTGGCAGCACCAGGGTTGAGCTGCAGGTGAACACTTATTTTATTATTTATTAATTTACTATCAGACACTGGAGTTGGACACCCAGTGTCAGAATGGGGGGGATGGAGACACTGGGGTTGGGCACCCCATACTGCAATAGGAGTGGGTAGGGACTGATCAGCAGCACCAGAGTGGGCTCCTGGGGCCCACTTTGGCCCTGTCCATACTATGCTCAGTAGCAGGGTTTTCTGGCTGTAGTTCAGATTAAAATCGGTAAATACACTCTGGGTCAGATATTTAAAAGGGCTGCGCCATGCGCAATAGGGTTGTGCCAGCGCAAGACCAAAAATGTGCCATTCTGCGATATTCAGCAGGAGGCAGTTGCGCCACCGAAAACATGCTGAGCAACAGCGCAATGCAAATGAAGGCATGCGCAACCGAAGGGGGTGGAACCATGCATAAGAGGCGCAATCGATATTTAAAGGCTTATAATGCGCAACAGTTGGATCAGCTGGAGGGTGCACCATGATGGAAATAAGCCAAAATAAAAAGGCTCAAGGAAGAGGCACAAGAACGCTACAGGGAAGCCACAAGAGGCAGGGAGAGAGACAAGGCAAGAGGGACAAAGAGGGCAGGCCACGGAAATCTGAGGACAAAAACAGGGGCAAGGGAAGGTGTGTGGGGCCACAGACTGCAGAGGCCAGTAGATGTACCTGGTGCAGTGGAGGTAGCAGTCAGGACAGTGGGGGTAACAGAGCAACAACAGTCGGGGGGGAACACAAGCCAGGGACATGGACAGTGCCAGCTTCCACATGGAAGCTGTAATGAGGGGGGTGAGAAGGCATGCTGCAGGGGGACATGGCCATGGAAGGGCCCATTGGCGGTACACCCCCAACAGGCAGTACCGTGCCTGCATCAGCTTTGAGCTGTACACGGCTGTTGAGATTGTGGGCCAGTACTGCCTGAACAGGGCAATACTGAGGTGGCTCTGTGAGCTGTGCAGTGATGTGATGCAGGCAACCTCATGACGGAGTCACGCTCTGTCCGTGGAGACAAAGGTAACAGCCTGCATGTGCCTGCTCACCATGGGTACCTTCCAGAGGCCAACAGGGGACACCACAGGCATAACACAGTTGGCCACGTCACGCATCCTCACCCAATTCCTCAGCGCACTGCTGCCACATGCTGCGGAGTACATCCATTTCCCCAGCAATGCGGCAGAGCGTACAGCAAACATGCAGGAGTTCCACAGGGTAGCACGTATGCCTGGCATGCTAGGGGCGATAGACTGCACCCATGTGGCTATTCGCATGCCACCTGGCCCCGATGGGGCCGCATACCGAAACCAGAAGGGTTTCACCAGTGTCAACTGCCAGGTGGTGAGTGATGCCAGTGGGCGCATCATCAATGTCTGTGCCACACACCCTGGTGGAGGACATGATGCCTTCATATGGTACCAATCTGCACTGTGCCATCGATTCAAGAGCAGGGACATCCCCACAGGACATCTAGTGGGTGAGTATGCATGTAGGAGTGGCAAAGTTGGGGCAAGGGTGGGAAAGCCACAGGTGCCATGGTAGTAGCACACAGGGCTATGGGCAATATGGACCTGAATATGATACTTATCTCCACCAGTTCCACACAGGTGACAGCGGATACCCACTCCGTCCCTGGCTGCTCACACCCTACTGGCACCCCATGACCCCATCGCAGCAATGCTATAATGAGGCACATGCCGCCATACGCAACATCATCGAGCAGGTGTATGGGATGCCTAAGGCACACTTCCAATGCCTAGACACCTCTGGCGGTGCCCTACAGTACAGCCCCTCAAAGGCCTGTGGGATATTCTTGGCTTGTTGTATCCTGCACAACATGGCCAAAGACTGTGGGATAGCCGTACAGGTCGAGGAGGGGGACAGTGATGGGGATGCTGGTGACGCCGGTGATGATGGGGATAAGCAGACCCCCTGTGGATGGCGGGACCCCCGACTGATCCGGCAGGCCCAGCTGCACTGGGACACCATCACGGAGGAGCATTTCGCACAACACAGGTAAGTCATGGGGCCATGTGCAACCAACACTGTCTAGGGGCGCAACCCACAGGCACCAGGGTAACACACCAGAGGTGCATGACAGCAAGGGGAGTGGAAGGGTCCAGGCGCACAAGCACACCATCAGGGAGGGGTGAATAGTTACATGCTATGGACACACACACACACACACACCAGGCACAAAGCGTACATGGGCAGGTGCACAGCAGAGCAGGAACAGACATGTGGAACACACAGATCCATGGACCACCCCCACCACCTGTACTGTCCAAGTACGTGTGTCAGATGCTGGGCACCCGTGCACCTTGGTGTACAGTACAATGCAGGCATCATCATGCACACGCACCTGTGGACAGCAGTCGGGTGGGTGTGCAGGTGGTCCGTGTGTCAGCGTGTTGGGCAGGGCACCCACCAGTGCACTGCCCACCATGACACACAGTGCACACAGGGCAGCACCAGACAGGGCCCGCACTGGGAGACAGGTCAGTCAGGTGGCACTGTGCCACGGCCACCTCGGATGCATGGGCAGCCCCGCCATGACCCAGCAGCACTGGCAGGCTGAGCAAGGGCCACATGGGGTGGCACCGATGGACCACCAGGGGTCCCACTGTGCAAGCACAACCTTGTCCACACAGGGGTCTGCAGCATGCCAAACATACCTGCACCAGGGGTGCTCTGGATGCCCAGAGCGGAACCCAGAGTCGACAGGCTGGGTGTCGCATGATGCCGGGAATGGGGAGTGGAGAGCATACTGCGTGGGGTGCGTGGTACAGGGGCACCTGACTGTGTGTCCAATGCGGCCACGACAGCAACCAATGCCTGGGTCTGCCTGTCAATGGCGGTGGTCACATCCATCCGCATCTGGACCATCTCTGCAAGGATCATTGCATTGTCTCTGCTGTGCCACTCCACAGCCACACACAGTATCTCCACGGACGTTGCAACCCGCATCTGCTGCTGTGCTGTTTACGCGGCAGGTGGGTATGCTAAATCAAGCGAATTAAATCCGCCACCTGACAACCTGTCCCCAGGGTATGTAAGGGCCTGATGCTCAACACCCCTTGAGGGTGGGCACTGTTCACCAGGACCAGGTATGGGCAAGTCAACAGGTGGTGTGCATGTGCCACCACTGAACCCTGTACCCCCAGACCTGGTGGGTGACTGCTGCTGCTGCCTCTCCAACTGCTGTGCCCCAGAGACCAGTCGCTCCATTGCTGTGTCCGCAACAGTGCCAGAGACCTGCACAGCCACCGGTGCTGCCCCACCGGTGCTGACAGGAACAGCCTGGGACTGAGCTGATGTGCTGGCACACACGTTGGAACCAGCTAGGTCCAGGGGCACGTGCTGTCCTGCTGTGTGTCTGTAATGAGACACACATGTGTCACTGCCCATTGCAGTCCTTGCATCATCAATGGCACAGGTTCGTGCAACAGCCACAGTCACAGTGTGCTGGCATGCTTGCATGCCAGACTGCTGTGACACAGGATGGGCACCCCCCACACCTGACTCACCAACATCGGAGATGGCAGCCAGGCATGCACACTGGTGCAATGCATGCCGGCTGGCAGCAGAGGTGGATGGACCCTCCTCCAACTCTGGCTGGATGTCCACACTGCATGGTCCCACCACCACTGTCCCCTGCAGACGCACAGGATCTGTAACAGAAAGTAAGAACATGTTAGTGCATGGGATCAACCTCCCCCCCCACCATGTCATACCGTGCATTGATGGGCTTCCACCTGTCTGGAAGCCACCTCCTGGAACACCCTCGATTGCACTGCGCTGCATGGATGCAGCCAGACGGTCCTCCGCCGGGGTCAGCTGCACCACCTCTGGCTGGCCCCCACCTGTGGCAGTGCGTGCCGCCCTGAGAGCTGCCACCTTCTCTTTCACCAGTCTCCTGTCAGTCCCAATCTTTTTCTTACATTCCTGCATGGAGCACTGGTGGCTTCTGTGCAGGTTTACGGCGTGAGCTACCCCCTCCCATGCAGCAGCAGGGGCCTGAGGGGTGCCCCGCCGTCCACTAAGTAGTGGCTCCTCATCCAGGTAGGCCTGGAATAGTGCCTCTGTCTCGGACTTCGTGAAGTTGGGCCTCCTCCTTCGCCCACCATCATCCTCCTCACCCAGTCCTTGCTCGGCCATGTCGGTCTGTATGGGTGGAAGTGGACACCTGTCACTGTGCAGTATACAGCATTATCCCATGACCATTGCCCAGAACGTCACACAGCATGCAATTCACCTCTCACCTGCAGTAACCGACTCTGGCCACTGCAGATCACTGTCGCACATTTATGGCACAATGCATGCAAATTAGGAGTGGAGCAACTTTAATGAGATGCAAATCACGCCACTGCGCCTTTGAATGGCTGATCAGATGATTTACATATGTCAGCTGAATATTGCGCTGTTGCGCTTTGCGCAATACGGTTGAGCCGGCTGAGCCAATGGCGCATTTCTGTGACTGCGTAGTACACCGCATTGTGCATGCCCAGGTAGCTTATGCAGGCATCTGCCATGCTGATGACGTGCTGTGCACGATCAGCAATCCAGGACATGGCCACTATTGTGCCAGTGGTGCTACAGTGCTGGTCACCATATAGCGCTGTGGCACAACTGCACAATAGTACACTTTGGCACTGGCACGCAGGTGATCGATCGCGCTGGACGTGTAGACATCCGATGGCGCTGTGTGTGGCCTTGCGCCACAGACCCATGACCTTGTGCATGACCTTTGCCCCCTGGCGCTGTACGTCTGGCATGTCTACGGCTCTATCGCACTGTTCGGTAACAGCGTGATGTGGACCTACGGCGCTATACGAACAGCGTGATAGGGACTGATGGAGTTGTATTGCGCAACATTTCCATGTGAGGTTGCCGTGCTGCAGAGTGCCATATTGCCTACTATACAACTGCAGGGATGGCACGCAGGAGAGCTCCACAGTGGAGTGCATTGGAGTTGGCCAACCTGGTGGCTGTGGTGGAGCCCCACCATGGGTCACTGTTTGGGGGAGAACCCCTGTACATGGCCCGCACCCATGTGTGGCAGCAGGTGGTGACCAATCTGGAGCAGGCCACTGGGCGGCGGAGGACTCCAGAGCAGTGCAGACACTGGTATGGTGACCTCTACAGGAGGGAGCAGGAACTGCTGGAGTGCCTCAGGTCACGTGCCAGGAGGGGCATTGTGCCTAGGCCAGGTGGGTGTGCTGTCTATGCACCTGTATTGTCCGCATGGGTGACACTGTGTAATGTGACCTGCGCATGGGGGTGGGTTGGGCTATGGTTTGCTGTGACGGTGTTTGCAGGTGTGTGCTGTATGGGTCTGGCTGTGTGGGCAGGCACACTCAATGGGGCAGGGGGCTGTCAGCTTTGGGATCTCACTGATGTGTTTCTCATCATTTGTCTCCCACAGGCGTGGAGGAGCGGAGGCGGGCCCGGGCTGAGGCAAGGAATGGCGGTGCAGAGGTGGCTGGCAGAGGTGGCATGGGTGTTGGGCCACAGCAGCAGCAGCAGCAGCGGCGGCTTGATGAGGGTGAGTGTCATTACATCATGGATGCTATTGCATGCTGTGGGGGGGGCACGGCCACCATCCATGGACAATACTACCATGCACGCAACAAGTGACAGTCATCACTGTCCAGTGGCATTGCATGTCTGTGAGTGCATCACTGGTGGTCCATGCATGCACTGGGCACATGGCTGTGGCACTAGCATCCCACCATGTAGCCACATCACTGGACAGCCTTGGTTGTGCTGTGCTGGACATGGGCAGTGTGTGTGTGCAGTGGTACACATGGCTGTTCCTGCCTGGTTGGGCATGTCTTGTGCACAGTCACTGTGGGTGGGTGCAGTCCATCACAGGAGCGGGGCACTTGGCTGTATGCCATGCATGATGGGTGGGATTCAGGGCTATGGACAGTCACAGCCATTGACTCTGATCCCTTGTCCTAGGTATCCAGATCCTGCGCCGCATGGAGCGGTCACTGCAGCGGCTGACACAGGTGGCCACTGAGTCACTCGCCATCCTATTGGACCTTCAGTGGCATGAAGTGAGGCGCAGGAGGAGGCCCCGGGCCCAGCACCAAGCGGCAGGAGGCCAGGCTGGCAGGCGGTAGCTGCCCATCACCTCACCCCACCTTCCCTCTCCCAGTTGTTCACCCCTGTCCCTTACCCACCCCTACCTTATGCCCATACCCCACCCCTGCTTTGTATATATATGTACATAGTTCTATTTGTTGTTCTTCTTATTCTTGTTTATTACATTTATATATTTTGATATGAATACTGTGGTGGTCTCTGATTTGCAGCTGGCTATAGGTGCTCAGTTGCAGTGGTGTGCATGGCATCTGGGGTGGTATGGTCATGGGTATGTGTGTGCGTGTGTGTGGGGTGGTGTCTCTGGTGTGGGTGTGGCTTTCAGTCAGTATTGCCGTTTGCTGCCAACCACTGCTGGGTGCTCATGGTGGGTCTGGCTTGTATGGTTCTGTGGTACACGAGGTTGCAGTGTGCCGGGGGGATGCGTGGGGATTCCTGCAGTGCTGGTCACTGCTCATGGGTGGTGTCTTGGGGTCACAGTGCAGGGTGTGCTGTGCACAAGGGGGGGCTGCTGCACACTGGGGTGGTCTGCCTCCTTTGTGTGGCAGTCTCAGCTTGCCAGTGGGTGTGCTGGGGTAACACAGCTGGGATGTAATTTGTTTGCTTGTCCCCATGGGCCGGTGGATATTCCATCCCTCCCCCAGTTATGCTGTGCTTGGGGTGTGGGGGTACATGGTTAGTTCTGCAGTGTGTCCCTGTGCCCATCTGTGGCATAGGTGGTGGGCCCCTGCCTACCTCCCTGGTTGTGCAGTTCCATTGCTCTACTGCTGGGGGTCTCTCTGCTTGTGCTATGGCACCTCTGGACTGCTCAGCTGGGCTGCCTTTGTTGTGCTATGGCATATCGTCTCTGCTCAGCTTCCCCTTCCTGGTTGCGCTATAGCGCAGGTTGTGCGATATTCAGACGTTGGCTGGTTGCGCAATTTGGCTTGCTCCATGTTTGAATATCGCGTCTCTTGCGCATGTGCGCAATTGACTTGTGCTTGATCCTGCTGTTGCGCACTTTTTGGGCGCAGTTTGAATATCCGGCCCTCTATGTTTACACTAAACATGGTTTAAAAAGTTAACAACAACAAAAAAATGTTCAAGCACAGGTCTGGGGTAGTCTTGGGTCCCATTTTAAAAACGTTTCAAACCAAACATCCTTTTACCTTGAGCTAGCTTGCACTTACCCCATCTCATTATATACCACAACCCAATACCTTAGCAGGATTTCCTCATTGTAACTGTTACTCTCGACTATTAGGGTACATGTATTAATCCACACTCACCTATTTCTGTCAAACATATGCAGCTGTATTATCTAATTATATGTTTTCAAGGTATAAAGCAGGACTTCCCCTTGTAATTGCTACTATACTATAAGTAAGGGTAAATTGTCATCTACTCCCAACTATTTCTGTCAAATGTTTTCAACTGTATTATAATTGTATGTATATATGTCAGGACCTAGACTACTCTTGTCCTCTTCCCCACTGTACCCCTCCCCCCAGGTAGCACTGGGAGAAGAGCAGTTCTTGCTCAGTGTGCTTTTCCTAGTGAAATAATTTCAATAAATAACTAAAACCCTGCTCCAAATGAAAACTTATAACCATATTAAGTTTATATAGAATAAAGTAGGGGGTGGTGTGTTTAACAAGAGTTTACACACACACTGGAGGGGTTAGATGCTACATAAACCCCGAGCGAAGCAGTGGCGCACGAATTCGTCTTATTTTCATTGTTTTAAAAATAGAAACAAATAACCACTGAACAAAATGTGACCAGACTTGTCACATCAGGAGATGGTAAGCCTCAAACTGCACTTTGGAAGATTTCATGACCAGGAAACCTGGCCCATACATACTGTGACTGAAAATCGCGGTTTACAATCCTAAGTATTAGTGGCGCAGTCCTAATACTGAGTGACTTTTAGATGGCGCCTGCTATAGGTCCCTCTTCCCCTTTCTCCATCGGTCTAGAATCTGTTTGTCTGTCTGTCGCAATCCAGTCTGTTCTCTGACTCAGGTCTGTAGACTAAATATTGTCTCCATCTGTGCGCATCCAGTACGTGTAACAAAATATAGTAATGAGAAGTTGTGGGGGTGAAATATTATAGAGTATAGCATTTTAATATGCATTACAGGTCTCCACCTTAATTTTTATATCTGTATGATTTATAGGTTACAACGACTAGGCTGCATACTTTGGCCACCAGTATAAAAAAAGCAAACCATCTCCTGCAAAAATAAGTTCCACCGAAAGTAAAGAAAAAAAAAAAGCCTGAAGATTTATATGATCTGGTTTTCTGTCTGTTGCTACTACTTAATTCTCTTCATTTACGATGACAGCGACACTGACTATAAATATTAAACAGCGGTTTATTTAGCGGGAGTAAAGAGGAGAGTTTAACAACCATATTAAAATCAGAACAATAGCTGCTAACCTCTCATAAATCAACTACTTAAAGAGGCGAAAGCAGACTCATGTGATAATAGGGCAGTATTAATTTCTGCCCCGAAGGCAAAGCGATTAAATTTCTGAAATTCTTGGGCGGGGGTTCTGTTTGCTGTCTTCAGGATTTCCCCGTCCGCTTTATCTATTTAAACCACTCTTACTTTTAGGGAAAAAAATCTCAATTGACACATACGCAGTTTTTTAAGTATGGCCCTAGTGCTACTGCCCCCATGCCATTCTTAAATGAACTCTCCCTTCTTGGCTTTGGGGAGGGTGGTAGAAATCTTGGTTCTAGTGATACCCCGTGTTAAACGTTACTTCCCAAACTGTTTCCTGATTGACATCTATCTAATTTTTCTGTTGCTATGTGACTGTAGGGGAATCGTTGCCAAAGGGAACAGGGATTAGTAGATGAAATTGGGCAAAAGCCTCAGCTGCAGAAAGCTGAAGAAATTAGATTCTTATGGGGAAATAGCGGGATTAGTTTAACATTTCTGCCGTTTGTCCGCCAGCTCCTTAATCCGTTTAACCCTTTTGATGACGGAGTAACCTTTACAGTTTGCATGAGAGAACATTCCTCATCACCCTATGAACATATTTTCTTTCCTTATGATTAGTTGCGCACGAAATGCCTATGAGAACACGGTAACATATGAATGCAGTAGGGACCTAAAGTCCATTCCTATTGCATCACCTTAGTATAAAAGTGAGTCACAACACTAGAGTTCTCCACCTAAACTGAAAGTCGCCAGCCACATCTTTCAGATGATCCTAATCTGGACACCCATCATCTGTGAGGTAGATTGAAGTTGGAACCCTATAGTGCAGTTTCCGGGACATTGCAGTTAAAACATGGCGTTTCTTAAAGAGCTGTTGACACCTTCAGAAGAACTTTAACAAAACATAATATTTAGGCACTGTCCAGCTATGGCTATATATCCCCCACCCCCAATTATTTAGTAGTGAGGTAATCTGTATGAGAAACAGGTTTCGGCTCCTGAAGAGTTCGTCTATTCTTGCTGCTTTCTCCCTACCTGAAATCATCGAGCACTGCTTGTGACCTCACAGTTACTCCGATGGCAACATATTGTGATGTCACAAGAGAGGATTATGGCTTGAAGTAGGGAGTGAGCTACAGAGGCAGATGAACTCAAAATGAACTCTGAGGGGTAACTGTCATATATTCATGCACATTTCTTTAGCAATAAATCATGGGGAGGATAACTATATCAAATATAAATGGAATGCAAGCAGAGTTGTACCTAATTATTATGTGTTTTTAAAGTTTTCTTTGAGGCCTCAGTAGCTCTTTCATGGGATGAGTAATCCCTATAGACCACCCACGCCAATCCAACCCTGCTTCATTCTGTTGAGGTTTGTCTCACCACCTTGGCCCTACCCAACTTCGGAAAGTGCTGAAATCTACCCTCCAGCCATATCTACCATGCACAAGCCCCAAATGTTTGTATCTTACCCTACTAAACCATAAACCTTTGGAGCTATCTAATGCCATCTTACAGAGGCGCTGTCCAGCTATGAAACCAGTTCCTACTGGCAGTACTCCCATATTGATTTGGCATTTTCCCTGTAACCCCGGGGTGATATTCCTGGGCTTTCCTGTAGATTACATTATATTCTATGGATGCTCAATTGCTGTGTTTTCCTGTACAACCAATGCAACTCTATTGGAACAGTTTTCCAGTAGATGCCTCCAAATCCCTGTAAAATACTGGAATCCCTGTAGATCTGGGAGCCCTGTACTCGTAAACCCTCTCCGGTGATGAAGTCATGCAACTCCATACTTGAGCACTGTCCCGGCCTGAAAACCTATCCTCTTCACCGGGCAGTGCAGAAACTGTATTTCAGTACCGTGGCGCTGTCCAGTGCTGAAATCTTACTTATTTTGAAGTGCATTTCTCTGCCCGGGTGCTGTGCCGCTGTCCAGTGCTGAAATGGTATAATGGTATAGCCCAAGTTGGGCGTTATACTGCTGTCCAGTGCTGAAACCGATCTCCATACTCGGGCGCTCTCCAGTGGGAATATATATATATATATATATATAAACACACCTGGGAACTTTTTGGTGCTTAAACCGCATCTCCTTTCATAAGCGCTGACCGGCATTCTCTGCTGACATTTCTCGTCTTTGGTGGGTGGGACCTGGTCTCAGTAGCAGTTACAAGTTATAGTTGTTTGTTTAATGTTCATTAATAGAACTGCCAAGTGGAAGTTTGCAAAACTACAGTCCAAGCGTCACTGTAATACATTACTACTTAGAGGAACAGAAAACAGGCTTAGAATAGCAAAGACCGTGCTATGAAGTGCATTCGCAATGCGACTGAGCAAACATACCTGATCTGACAGTATCGTAACTCTGCTATTCAGATCCCCGTTCCATAAGGTTAAACTGTGTTTTTTTGCTTGTTTTACCTTAACCAGTTTCTTTGAGGATTGCACATTCAGTGTTTCCCATATTACATGGCTTAATAGAAACCTAGACTTTGAAGACAGATAAGGACCGCTTGGCCCACCTAGTCTGCTTCCTCTTCCTCTCTTCATTCCTGCTGTCTTTTTCCCTCCATTTTTTACCACAGAGACCTCAGCCTATCAAGTCCCTATACTTGCAGCGGATCCTGGCGGATAATGTTTCTAGTGGGGAAATAAAGGTGTGTGTAGAGAGAGTGTGTGTGTGTGTGTGTGTGTGTACATAAAGGCACGCAGTCTTGCGTTGTAAATAATTCTTTCTGGTGCCAGCCGTTGCCAGCTTGTTTCTTTCTCTCTGAAAGGCATTTTGTACTATTTGAAAATGTTCTGAAGCCGACGGACAAATAATCATTATGAATCGCAATTTCATCAACTCAGTTCCACTCCTTTGACAGCATTAGAGTACGATCACAGGTTTAATGAGAAATGTAGAACCTAGAGGATGAGTTATTGCAGCTCCCTGGTGATTGGCTGCATTCACATGACATCACTTTCTCTGGGCTGCCTCTGTGTATCTTCACTGGGCGAAAAAAAGTCAGATCTTGGTAAATCTGAGACACATCTGGCTGGGTCTACATGCTGGCTATCGCCGTGAGGAAGAAGTGGGTATACATCACAGAGCCCTCTTGCCTATTATACGCTCAACAGCTTGAACTGATCCTCTAACCTGGACAGCCCCGAACTCCTTAAAGGCACCTGTCTTTCAAAGATTAAGCAACTGAGGATTTAGCAAACGAAAGGCACAAAGAAAAACAAAACAGAAATGAAGACTAATTCGATGGATGGGTGCAGAATTTTTAGCAGACGTCCTTAAGAAGAAGAGACGTGTATATCGTAGATGCAACATGGGCTTTAGCAATGCCACGGGAGAGGAAGGGCTAGCACCATGGGACATATCTGGTAAGTTTGTTATTCTGTAGTATAAATGACACGAACAGTGGAGGCGTAATTTCCTTTTCTGAAGGGCGCTTTCTTATTTAACAACAGGTCCTTTCCGTAAAAGACAGAATGAGTGATACCACTGTCTGCTTTAGTCCGATAATGTTGATCTAAAGCCGCTATTCCGGTAGTTCACTTTACTATTTTAACAAAAGAGTTATCCAACTTCAGACCAAGGGAAATACTTGTGACTACTGAAAAAGCGGGGTTTAAAAATAAAGTGTACCTCTCCTGCAACCGAATACCCTTATTTTTAAGAAAATCTTTACAAGCTGCATACACTTCGAAATAACGTCCCAGATCAATAAGGCAAGTATACATTTTGTAAGGGGACACACAGCAATGTGTGTCTCTGCAGAATATACAATGCTATCTCAGCCAGTTGATTACATTCTCGTTGAGCGTTTGGCTTGTAAAGCTGAGAAGAGGTTGCTTGCTTTTTGAGGTTTGTGATTGCACCTAATTTATACCTCTTAAGCTGCAAAGCTGCAGGCTGTAGCACAGAAAAACACAGAGGACGGAGGGGACGACTCTGAGCTGAAAGGGATCCTTTCGTGAGAGTCACCGGACCATTCTGGTCCTGCCTTTTTTAATATTTCCACCCATAGCGTGAAGGCGGCAAAGCACCTACTTTGTTTTTCTTTTTAACTCACTGGGGCCGTATTGACTAGTCGGATTTTGCGATGGGTTTCACTGGACCACATATCGCACACATATGTTTCAGTGTATGTTCTGGGGACCACACCTGTACCTTTCAGGCAGCTGAAGACGGGAGTATCACGTACCGGAACGCCTGTTCTGTTACTTCCACACACAATATGTACATGCTAGTCCGCTAAAAAGGTGTAACACACTAGCTAACAAATCTCTCTTTTTCCCTCTCTCTCTCCCCTCACGGCATCAGTGCAGAAAGATAAATATTTCAGAAGACGCAATAAACGGTTGCCTTTTTCCTTCAAAGCAAATGCCAGACTACCTATCAACAATCATCTGTTACCACCATTTGATCTTACTTACTATACTGTGGTCCATTATCTGGTAACAAGGAGTGGAAGAAGTCTAATGTTCCAGCTGTGTTGCCGCCTGTTAAAGACGGATCAAAGGATACATTTGAGCCGGGGTGAACTACCCTGTTACCACTAAACAAGTGCTCTCTCACTATTTAGTAGTAATATGATAGTTCACCCATGCTCATATATCTCTCGGATCCCTCTTTAACCCGGGGTATTCAAATATAAAACCCTATCCTTAAAATGCCACAAGACCCGCGCCACTGAGTGGGTTTATCATGGAAATATCGAAGTCATATCTTGATGAAACGGTTCAAACCTATGCATAAAAAACAATACCAGTGAGCCTAGAATGAAACAAATGAGATGCGTCCTAAAATGCCTCCGTGGAATGCACCACCAGTTACCATCCAGCACCTCCACTACGCCTAACCCAGTTAACACCACCACTCTGTTTCAAGAGGTCAACTGTAACCCAGTGTAAGCACAGCAGAACCACGCAGCCAAACCACAGAGCAGCACTGTACTGAAACTAACAAACTTACCGTAGAATTCAGGACTACCAAGAAGACTCCCTCCATTGGTTATACCTACATACTGTATGTATATCGCATATTCTATTACTCTTGTAAAGAAAGTTATCTGCCTCCGGGTCTGTCTCTCTCTTCCCTCATGTACTTGATCCACGTGAATACATGTACATCCTAGAGAAAATATGTTTTGATATTATCAAAATAGAACTGTAAAAAATGAGGATTAAACACCTCAGAAAAAAACACGTTTCCAGCTGAATTGACATCCCTTAAGTGTGAGAGCTGTTAACATGACGGGATAACAATTCAACTGGAAACGCCCCGTATTTTTCTGATTTGTTTATTTTCTTTCACCATATTGGTTTGATATCTCAAGAATAAAACCTATCAAACTCATGTAAAGAAAGGTGGATAGGGACAAGTTAAAATACACATACACACACGCACACACCTTGAGATGGAGAGCCCCAGTTACCATTAGCAGTGCTGCTGCTAAATATGCTCGGCTCCAGAATGTGTTTAGTAATTCATGACTTGATCTACAGTCAATAATTACTAAATCTTAATATCATATCATTACCTTTAATCTAAACTATGGAATGCATGTGTTTATTTCAAAAGTTTTATCAAGAAAGACATACTGAGTTGGTGACAGCTAGTTTCCACATGTGTGTATGTGGGGGTGGGGGGGGGCACAGAACAGACAATATAACTAGGTGCAATATGAACAATAAATTAGAAATTGTGCACAAAGGCCAATAACTGGTGTAGAGAAGTACAGTACAATAAGATGCAGCAGGTTAAATACATTTGCAAATATGTGAAAAACCAAAACCAGTGCAAGTAGAGAGTACAGTAGGAGTACAGTAGGAACAATACTGTAAATTGTGGATGATGGGTAAGGGGGAATACACTAATGTAAAAGCAGGCTGGTGAGAGTTGTGGCTGGAGGGTGGTGAATGGCAATATGTGACATGGGGTCAGGAGCAATTGTAGGAGTGTGTTGTGAAGTCACGATGAAAAGACTTGAGGGAGTAGGGGGAAGAGGCACAGTAGATGGTCAGGGAAGAGAGGATCGGAGTTTAGGAAAGCAAGATGAGGAGGCAGGGGGATGAAAGGAGAGAGTCAAGGTATGAAGGAAGGGATCCAAGCCAGCTTTTGGAGATAAAGAAGCCACAGTGGGCAGTGCCTGTCATCAAGGAGAGAAGGGGAGGGGAGGGGAGGGGAGAGTAAAGGGAGCTGTGGTGGATGTAAGGGAGACACTATAGGGCAAAGAGGCTGAAAGAGTAAAAAACAGGGTCCAGTCTGGCTAGGGTAGACTTGGCAGCAGTGCTGGAAATGATGGCACCATAGTCAAAGATAGGAAAGATTATCTTTGAGATGATCGCTCGACAGGCAACAGTGGGATACTAGCTTTATTCCTGTAGAGTACACTGAGTTTAAGGTGGAGCATCTGGTAGATGGAATACACATGCACTGGGAAATTGTGGTGAAGATGGTCCAGCCAGACCCCTAGGTATTTAAAAGAGGAGAAATCCTTAATTACTGCACCATCAAGGCTCTGGAAGGAAAGGACAGGGTGAGCCTGTCAAGCCTCTGCCTGGTGCTAAAGCTCATGGAGACTGTTTCTGTGGCACTGAGGGAAAGCGAATTATCCAGGAATCAGTGCTGGATGTTGACAATGTCCAGTTAGAGCCAGGCAGTGAGGTCAGGGCAGAGGTGCCAGAGGCAAAGCACACTACATCATCTGCATATATGAGAATGGATGCAGAGAAATAAGCAGTGGAGAGTCCATTCAGGAAAATAATGAAAAGAACTGGACCAAGTTCAGACCCATTAAATCTGATCAATTTTTGCTCGTTTTTTGTAATTTTTAACCATGAAAGGTACACTGAGCTGTGACAGCTCATTTCCAGGAACCTGCGTGTGTGGGGGAACAAGAACCCATTTTATTGATGGGGGAACATATTGGACAGGACACTGGAGAAATCCCATTCTCTTAGGATGAGTGCCATGGGATCTTTAACTTCCACCTTGACAGCCACCAGAGATGCCCAGAAGGGACTTCAGTTTAATGTCTAATGCCAAGGGCAGCACTTTAATGTTGCAGCCCTTCCCCCTGTTCTGCACTCCAGTGTCAGTATTTGATATTAGCCCAAGTTCCCACTATTAGACTAGAACCCAGGACCTTTCAATCTTCTGGACTCCAAGATGAGCATGCAACCTACTGAACCACAGACACTGAGCAAATACATTATGTTGCAGCTACTGTATATCAAACAGCAGAAGGCAATGCAGTCTAATTAGAGAACAGAACTGTGAGCCGTGAGGTTCCCACTTTGAGTTTCACCACAGCTAGTGCCACAACTGAATAACTATGACCTCCTCTAAGTTCAGTCTCTTTCAGCTGTAAAACCAGAGAGGAAGCATGACCACCTCTGAAAACAAAGGGCCAGATTTTTAAAGGCCCTCTATGGATATGTGGCCCCTTTTGTCCATGTCTGCTAAAGTTGCACACAAAATGTAGACCACGTCTGAAGTGATTTAACCTTTGTGCACATCTTCTACAATATGCAGCAGAAATGGTCACTATTGTTTGTGCAGGCAATTGCAAATCACAGGCACCATCACAAAAACTTGTCCAGGTTTGAAAATAAGCTGCTGCAAATTGCAAGTGGGATGACACTGACAGCTGTAAAAATTGTATTTGCCTCCATAGCATCCCCTTTGGAAAATCCCCCAAAATATGTTACATTTCAGTTGGGCTACCATGGGAGCACTGGATGAAAATGGAACAGTGATGGCACAGATTTTTCTCAGTTTTAGTTAACAGATCTTCAGGAAATCTATGTTTCAGATAGAAGTTTTTTAGCAACAGCCCTTATTTATAGCCACGAAACCTTGTGATGCACAGTTTAGTCAATACATGCTAACTAAGCCTTACTGCTACTTCTCACAATCTCACACCATTGAGGTGTAAACTATATAGTGCAAAGTCACTTGGTAGACAAATTCCTACAAACCTTAGCAGAAGCAAGGGCGAGTCTGCTGGCTCAAATCAAGTTAAAGGAGGGTGCTTGCTCTCAGTGGATGTAATAAACTGGGAGATACAGAAAACTAGAGATCTGAGGGCATGCTTACTGAAGCAGTAGTATTTGTTAGTCAGCAAAAAAATAAATCATCATATAGTTTTTTTTTGCAAAAATGTATTTCTGGTATCCTTAGATTCATCACTGGGGTATTTTTAATTTCCTCAGATATTTTAAAGTAATTTTTATAGCTAATTTTGTAATCAATGACTCACATCATTAAAGAAGTCCACTACTTGCAATTTTTAAAAATCTCTTCGACTGAGGCTATCTGTTCAATTTAAATACTAGATTTATATTGTTGATGTTTTAGGATGGCACTATGACATGTTTCTGATGGTAAACAGCACAGCACTGCGCCAAACATGGTATACCATGTACAAGGCGGCCATGATTGTGCACTTTCAAAAAGGGCAGCTCAATCATGGCACCTGTGTACAGGGCTACCCTGGCAAGGCAGCAACCAGATACAGGGAGGTAGGTGAATACAGTGATGGGATGTTTATATATACATATATATATATATATATATATATATATATATATATATATACATATATATCTACGTGTCCGAGGGGGGTGGGACCATGTCGCGCTATGGGTGGAAGGAGAGGGAGGGTATGTGGGGTGTAGTGTGGTGGTTGGCTGATGAGCTGGCCATGTGGCATGATGGGCTGGGGTTGGGAGGGTGCTGGGTTTGATTCTGGGTGTAATTAAGTTTTTGTGTCGGGTCAGGGTTTTTAAGTTTTTTAAGTTTTACACCTGATGTGCACCCCCCTGGAGTTGAGAATCCTTTAGTAGAGGGTGCGGGGGGTGCAGCCCCCACATAAAATAGAAAACCAGTTGCTGGTTTTCTAGTAGCTGAGAGTGTACATCGCCATAGTTCATTTTCGGCGATTTACACTCGCCCTAACGGGGCTCGCTATTCCGCGATCGCTGTTATCACATGAAACTGCCAACATATGTAATTTTTTTTTTCACAATGGGCATAGCACAGGACCAGGAACTTTGAAAAACTTGAAAATCCTGTATCTTGAATCAGGAATGAAAGAAAATTAAAAGTAAAATGGGCACATTGATGTTTTGTGCCAGAAAAAAATATTATTGCTGAAAAAAGCTACAAAGTGACTAACACATGCTGCTGCATTTAGTAGCTAGAGTCCAATACTCTTATTGATACACATCTTTATTGAAAGGAAAACATAAAACAAGAAGGTCAAGTGATGGAGGTTAAGTGCAGATATATAGGCCAGATATAAAAACAATTAACACCATGCTAATTAAGCAATAAGGCATGACGGGTGTGTTATTGTGGAATAATGGCACACCTCAGCTGTGTTGAAGCACAAGGCAAAGCTGAGTACTTCCACCACCCAAAAGTTCTGTTAGCCCACCACAATGTACCCATTGGAGTGTCTTAGTGCAATTTTGAAATGGGTCCTTTTTAGTGTATTTGATATATATATTTTTAAACATATTTCTGTTGCTCTACTTTCAGCTGGGCTGTTGTCCTGGGATAACAGTTCAGCTGAAAGTATCTCTTGACCAGTCAGGAGCCAGAATTATTTCTACCCATTTCATAATTTGTTGGTGAGGCCATGACTAATTAGTACAGTGTTAATCTGATAGTGCAAATGCACTAATTTGAACCAGCCCCCTGTACAAAAGAGACTGTCATTGCTGCACACTAGACACACTAGTATAGTCAATGGTCTCTGGAAGAACTATCATGCTGACAGCACAGCACTAGTTAACACTTTCAGAAACCTTCTTTTAATGCCACACTGTTAATACTGTGGTGTAAAACCATGCCCCCCCCCAGCTAATACCTGGTCTAGAGAGAGAGAGGAGGGTATATGTCTGGTTGTCTAATGCTCCTCCCTCCCTCACCAGATCTCCCTTCACCACCTTTATTATGATTATTATTATTATTATGAAAATGTCTCAAGTAGTCTAGTAACCCTCTCCCCCTCCCAGTGTCAGTCCTCCTCCCCCCCTCCACCCACCCTCCCTCATGGTCCTGATATGGTGGCTGACACTTAAGCAATAATGCCCGATAGGGTGTGTGTCGTGCTGGGATAACGTCATGCCTCGGGTGGTTGGGCACGAGGCTGTAGGCTGAGTGCATCCAATACCTGAGGTGTGACGTTATCCCAAATGACACACACCCTGGAAGGGATTATTGCTATTATACAATGGCTTGTTGTTATATATAAAATAAAAAAAATAGTTTTAAAGAATGTTTTTACTAGAGTGGAAAAATATTTTTGTTTCTTAAGAGGAGATGCAAAAAAAGAGAGCAGCCATAATGATGAGAGTAGACCCGTGATGTTGTGCTGGGATAACATCTCGGGTCCAGACCCAGTCAGTTCCTTTTGGAAGATGGTCATCAGTACAATGGCGTTGAGCAAGGTAAGATTCATTTAAAACTCTAAGAATCAGGTTAAAATGCTTTACAAAAGGCTGAGGTCATGTAGATAGGCATTGCATTTTTCCCTTTTCTCCTCCGTTCTAATTGAGAAGCAAGGAATTCAAAAGTCAAGCACATGAAGTTAAAAGAATATCTGACTTTGTGAGCTCCGTTTAAATGACAAGGTTTCTCAGTTCTGACTGAGAAACAAGGAGTCTAACAGTTAAGCACATAAAATTAAAAGAGCATCAGACTAAATTAACTCCGTTTAAATGATAAGGTACATTTTATTGTAAAGCAAACTTTCAATAGTAAAATATACTTGCAACTTCAGAGAGTACTAAACTTTTACAAAAATTAATAGTCCTCTCATAGTAATTTAGATTTTTTTCTGTATAGGAAATGAGTGACAATAAGGCATTTGAATGTCCATTAAAGAACAAATATGTCTTCAATCTGTTTGTAGAAGAAACTCATATTAAAAGTAAGGATTAATACAATTATAACATTTGAAAATACTTTGAAAGTATGGATTTAACGTCTAATCTAACAAAGATTATTTTTGTTTTAACCAAATTGGGATGGAATTATATTTATTTGGGAACCAAGTCTAACAAGAAGTTAAAAAGAAGTGGCAAATTAAACATTGAATGAAGAAGGGACAGTTTAAAATGAATTACCAGAAATAGTAGGTATGTGAAGTGAATTAAAAATCATTGATTAAAATGATCATATATACAGTTTTATGTTAACTGACACTGTTTAATAGGAATAAGGCTCATATTATGAATATAGAGTAAACTTTATGAAAAATATTGTTAACTTAAGGTACCTTATTATAAAGAGTAATGGTCATAAGTAACCGATCAGTATCTTAATAAATAAGAAATTATTTTTGAAAAACTATAAATTTAATTATTACTTTTATGTTTTTGTATTCAGTATCAACACTGTCAGATATGAACAGCCTGAGGAAGTGGCGTATTAAGCTACGAAACTGTTGCCTACAGTACAATGGTGTGAAGTGAAGACAAAATAAAAACATTAACTTTTATGGACTTTTTGGACTTTATCTTACAGTTTCAAGTTTTCCAGTCCCAGACTAACCAATCAGAGACCAGGATTTTTTCTTGCCATTGTATAATTACCCTTCTCTGACTTCTCTGATTGGCCACCACCTGCCACCCACAAGCACCACAGAAAAGGCTGGCAAAATAACGTTACATACTGTACACACGTGTAGACACAGTGTTTTAGGTACATTTTTCTATCATGCATAACTGTTGTACAGTATTTGGCAAATGTTTATCACAAAATGGAAGTGCTGTCCTAGGCACTACCCCCCCCGCCCATGACCACATATATAGTTACATGAATATCCTAGCCAAACATGGCTGGATTAAGTTCCCCCAAAATACAATTCAAGCAGTAGTATTTTTTTTCAAACTGTATACTCTACAAAATAACACATGAGCAACCATGCAGAATCTGGCCATGCCCCCCCTCTTGGAGCCCTGATGACACCATGGACCACATGCACTTCGCTCTTGAGGGTACCATGATGTCACCAGAATCCATTTCATGGCTGCCCGTGCACTTCTTTTCTTTGTAATACATATTTTATTGGAATGCTTCTTTAAATACAGTCATATAAAAATTATTACAATAATTAAATGTAAGCAATCAATCTTTATTAATGAATTCTAAGTTTATGACAAATTGGCAAATCTAATAATTTTAACACTGTAATAAGCAGTATTAAAACACTGTATCAAAATAATATTATTTATAACAATAGTCTTCTAGGAATAAAAATATATACGCACCACACACCTTGTAAATACTGTAAATATGGTGTATATATACCATAACATAATGTAACGTGACGTAACATAATGTAACATAACATACTGCATCAGAAACTCACTGTGTTGCACTAAAAATCATCCTGTTTTAGGGCTTTGAACATTAGCACATTTCAACTCTCAGCCACTGATTGCAGTTTGCAGATGAGACCCCTGGTGTTGTAGAAATCCTGCCTTTTGAGAAAAGTTATTGCACAGCCACAAATAGTTTTCTCGAAACTGGTTCAGATCCTTAATAATGTTATGCTGGAAAATCTGCCAAATTTTTCAATGTGCTAAGGTGAACGTCACCACGATCTTGCATAGAGGAGGACACAGACCATGTGCAAGACAGCAGTTTAACAAGGACACCCTTTAGCATTGTCTCTTCTAAACTACTGATGTGATTTTCCAGTTTCCTGCAAAACAATGATAGTTGGCGTCACCCATAGCTCTCAACCTCCTGCCTCAAAAATCAGGGACAACGATTAAAATAATCAGGGACAAATTACCAAAATCAGGGACATATTTGAAAAAAAAATGTAGTATCAGCTCAAGAAGCTGTGAACAATAGGCTTTTTAGGATAAACAGCATTTTCATAATGAGAACAAGTCTGTAACATTAAAGGCTGACATACATTTATAATTGAAATCCTTACTCTTTAGTGATGAAAATGCAAATTTAGGAGGGACAGAGGAAATTTCAGAGGCAAAATCAGGGTTGACCCTGAAAATCAGAGACAGTTGGGAGGTATGCCATCACCAAGACTCTGTTTTAAAATATTGTAAAGCAGACTGAATTCCAGAATGCTACATTCTTTGTTACTAATGACATCTTTATGAAAAAGACAACAGCAAAATAACATGTTCTCCTTCCTTTGACTTCATCTGTTCCCACTGCTAATATAAGGCCAAAGCACCATATTCAAAGGCACACAGTTCGTATGCACTGCACAAAGGCACATCTGCTAGCACTATTGTAAGTGATGTGCAAAAGGTGGTGTGTTCTTACAAGTACAGAGCACACTGTCAGTCTGCAAAGCATGCATGAACATATCTCCAGAGTGCACAGCATGGCACAAGCAGGTTTGCATAGTCACAGCACCCAGATGGCCAAAAAAGGGAGTGACAATGGACTGAGAACAGGCAGCCCAAGTGAAAGGCATCAGTTAGTGTGTTCCAAATATGTTATCAATGTTGCACAAATGTGCTATATTCAAATAGCTCCACACAAATTAGCCGCATTTCTCATTCAAGATACTGGGTAATTACCAGCTCACTGTGCCACCATGTCAATCTCATTAACAGGACTTTGCTCCTTGGATTGTCGGGAGGCTGGACTAAAGCCCAGTGTTAAGAGGTGGCTGTTGGAGTTGCAGTACAAGGCAATATTTAGCAGCGCTGTATCACAGGTACATTTATGCTGTGGTTGGAGAGCAGTTCATGCCAGTGAATCATTTATTTTTCTCAGTACATGTAGTCTGACTAGGGTTTGTTGCTCTATATCCCCATGCCGTGTATATCAGAACATTCAAAATATTTTGTCCAATCCCTATTCACAAAAACATTGTACTTGCAGTAAGGACTATCACATGCCGACCTACACTTGTGCTTATATGTGCATTCAGTGCCTAAGAAGTCATGCATGGGATGTTTAAAAGTTTCCTCCATACTGCATCCTAAGTCAAAACATGCCTTACAAATGCAGTAATTTACATAGCACAAACTACCATTACAGCCATCGCAATATTTTGAATATAGCTTAGCACACTGTATGCAAACTCCTCAACTCATTTGCATGCATGCAATTTCCTAACTTTGTGCCATCACACAACTGAATTTGTGCCACACAAACTGATGCTTTGAATATACAAGGCCCCACACTAAGTCCAGACACACAGTGCACACCTCAGTTTGCATGGTGCAAAGCCATTTTGTGCAGCATTAAAGCTTTGAATATCTGCATCCAGAAGTTGCATTTCACCAGGTCAGCAATCAACTAAGTGTGGGTAACTAGAATGAAACTTGTGCAATGTAGTAATAGGGTAGTTAACAAAGCTGGGGGGATGGGGGTGGGAGGACAGTTGCTTAGATGGGTATAAAATTGGCTAATGGGGAGAACACAGAGGGAAGTGGTTGGTGGGATAGTCTCCTCCCCTAGGAAGGTCTTCAGTGGTGTTCCCAAAGGTTTGGTACTGGGACCACACCTGCTCAATGCCTATGTCTCTGATATGGGGAGGGGGTTAGGAGTAGGATGAGCCCCTTTGTGGATGACTCAAAACTGGGAGCACTGGCAGATGGGGATGAAGCGAGAGAAACAGTCCAGAGGTATCTGGATACCCTGGACGGGTGGTCAAGGAGGTGGGGACTGAGGTTTAATCCAGGGAAGTGTAGGGTGCTGCATCTGGGGACAGAAACACAGGTCATGTATACACCCTGGGGGGCCTCACTGCAAACCACAACGAGTGAAAGGGATTGGGGGGGTGGTAGACACCAAAATTAATAATGCTGAAAACTGCAGAAGATCTGCAGCAAAATCAAACAAGATTCTGGGCTGCATAGCCAGGGGAATTACGTCCAGGAGAAGGGAGGTGATTCTCCCTCTGTATAATGCCTTGGTCAGGCCGCATCTCGAGTACTGCATACAGTCCTGGAGACCTCACCTCAAGAAGGACATAGCACTGCTGGAGAGGGTCCAGAGGAGGGCAACCAAGATGATTCAGGGCATGAGAGAGAGGACCTATGAGGAAAGGGTGAAAGAACTTGGGCTGTACTCACTGGAGGAGAGGAGAGACAGGGAGGACATGATAGGGGTCTTCAAATATGTGAAAGGGATAAACAGAGGCAGAGCCAAAGAGATGTTCAGACTAAAGAAAGGGGGAACAACCAGGAGGCATGAGTGGAAGCTGGAGGGGGGAAATTACAGGGGAAAACGAAGAAGACATTACTTCACTGAGAGGGTGGTGGGGTCATGGAATGCACTGCTCAGGAGTCTGGTGGAGGAGGGCACAGTGGAAGGCTTCAAGAGGGGGTGGGACAGGTGTGTGGGTAAACTGAAGCTGAAGATGACCCTCTCTGGGGCTAGGGGGGTGGGAGAGTGAGCACCTGATAGGGGCTGGCTACCAAGCAGACATGACAGACCGTCAGTCCTAGTCTGCTGTCTTTTAGTATGTTAGTATGTTTGTAAGTTATTCCAGTAGGATACTTGTAATTGACTATGTTTGTATGAGAGAAAGTTGTTTCAGTGATTATACAATGTAGTTGTGGCCATTTGTACTCTCTGTACTCGACAGGGACTACCATCATATTGGGGTACCAGGAAGGCACAGGAACTCTCTTCAGGAGTATTCCATCCATTGAGATTCCATAGGAGCAGGTTAATTTAAACCACAAAATCATGCATTTGGGGCACAGAAATCCAAGGTAGAAGTACAAGATGGGGGAGAGATACTGATGGCCACCAATCAAGAAAAGGACCTGGGGTAATCATATCTGATGAGCTAAAGGTAACCAAACAATGTGAGAAGGCTATGGGGAGAGCCAGTGGGATGCTAGGGTGCATAGGGAGAGGTATCACCAGCAGAAAAAAGGAGGTGATTATGCCACTGTACAGATCACTAGTGAGACCTCATCTGGAGTATTGTGTCCAGTTTTGCAGGCTGCATCTCTGGAAGGACATAAACAAAAGAGAGGCAGTCCAGAGAAGGGCAAAAAAAAAATGGTGCAAGGATTGCACCAAAAGTCATATGAGAAAAGACTAGAGGACCTCAAGAGGAGAGAGAGAGGGTGGCTATGATAGAGACATTCAAGTACTCAGGGGTATAAATAAGATACAGGAGGGTAGCATCTTTCAGAAAAGAAGGTGTACAAGAACAAGAGGGCATGACATGAGGCTAGAGAGGGGTAGGCTCAGGCAACATGAGGAAGTACTTTTTCACAGAAAGAGTAGTGGATGCTTGGAACAGCCTCCCTGTGGGGGTGGTGGGGGCGCAAAAATGGTAAGGAAATTCAAGAATGCATGGAACAGACATAGGAGTACTGTCACAGTAGGGAAGAGAGGGTGAGCCACAGATCCACTAGGGTCTGTGGTATTGCATTAGGTAGGGAAAAGGGGCAGACTAGGTGGGCCACATGGTCCTTATCTGCTATCTCCTTCTACATTTCTCTGTTTCTAGACTAAAGGTACCTTAGGGAAGGAGCCCAAAAGATCAGATCTGAAGGTAAGTTTGAAATATTCACTGACTGAGACATGATGCCTGTAAAAAGAGAGGGAATGACTGATGATGACGAGAAGTAGGAAGAAGCAAGCAACCATTCCCAGCTCACAGCAGAATTTCTCTGATAATAAAACTATCTACATACCATATATATATTGTGATCTTCCTCATCGAGGAGAGGAAAAAGCCTTGTAGAAGAAACCTATGAGATTCCAAAGCCATGGGCCACCATCCCTTCTAACATAACTTTGATTTAATTACATTGTCACCAAAAACATTACCTCCAGATGGAAGGAGCTGACAATTCTTTTAATCCAAAGTGTACAACTGACCACTGATCTAATAGGATGAGTACAGTTGCCCTCTCTGTCTGTCTTGTTAAGACTTGCATCCCACCAAAATGCCATATGGTGTAGCTGTGCAGCTAGAAGAACCCCTGTTGTGGAGGCTCTACCCTTTAGAGGTGCCCAGAGGCTGTACCTGATGGCCGCATGAACATTAGGATTATGAATCCTTCTAAAGAAAAAGAGAAGGCATTTAGAGCAGTTGCTTCAGGCATGACAGCCCTGAAACTCTCCTTTGTGTACAGGGCTCATGGCTATTGGAAAGCAGCTGAGTCCTTGAGGGGCAAGGTGGTGTGTGACATTGTAGGATTTTGACATTGGAGCTTGGACCTTGAAGGGTGCAGCTCAGCCTTGAGAAGTTGGACATTTGCCCTGGTACTGGAGTGTGTAATGAGAAGCATTTGACTGCAGCAGGTAGGCGTTGGGACATTTGCCCTATAGAAGACAATGTAGTAAAGTAGGACTGGCAGGTATAATTGAGTTGGTAGTAATAGTTCAAGTGTTGTGCCCCAGGAGACGATGGGACAAATTCCTTGGCAGACTGGTGGGCATGTCTACTTGCTGTGTGATGCACACTCAAATCATGGAAGATTGTAGACCCTGTAGTTTTAGAATCAAGTGAAGCCTTAGCACATGACCAAGTGCAGTCCTGTGTACAGGCTCAGAAGGGACCAATCAAAATGGCAGGACATGAAGGAGTGCAATGGAAAGTATGAGAAATCATAGCCACCAGGCGCACAGAATGTGCACAATGCTGAAACAGAAAATCCAGTCCAGAATATATCTAGAGCTTGGTTGTGAGTAATGTATTTCCCAGATCCTGAACATCTGGCTTGGGAGACAGAAGGCTGGGAAACATCTGCAGCAAGTCAACAGTCAAAGAAGCTGGCTTTGAAACCTATTGGAAATGATGAATGCAATCAGAAAGGCATTCTTTAACAGATAATGAATATGTATAAATACGTTGTGGCATTTCAAGTTCCTTACATAAGCAAGTGGCTACATGAGCCACCTAAGAGGAAAGGGTTTTATGTAATAAGGGCGAGTTGTTTAAGTCGCATACCAATAAGAGCTACTAAACAATTGCCCCAAGTCACAAAAGTGAGCAAAAACAGATCGATCGCCACAAACAGTGATGGTCAAAACATTAAATTAACAACAACAATGAAACATTTTTTATGTGGGGGTGCTGCATCTTCCACACACCCCAACTAAAAGATTCTTAACTCTGGGGTGCGGGGGACTTAAAAAAAAAAAAAAACTCAAGGACACACAAATATTATATTCCATCCCAGGACCCGAACCCAGATCTTTCAGCTCTACAGGTGGTGGTGCTAGCCACTACACCAAACAGCTAGCTCAGCAGAGCTTGGCCGACTACCCCTCTTATCACGGTCAAGTGAGAGCAGCTCATGGATACAGTCGCTCTCACCTGTTCTTCACTATATTGCACCATTAGCTCTTCCAATGAGCGGTTTTATTGAGTCGCTCTTTATTTATTTTATTTATTTATTGAAGATATTGGATGACACACCTTTGAGTCAAAGACTCCTTTACAAAGGTTCCACATCATTATATACAGAGACATCAGATACAATGGCAACAAATAAGGCACAGTAGTTACAAAGAAGCTTGTACATTAGCAAAAGTGGTTACAGAATGTTGCAAGAACAGTTACAGAGTAAAGATGGCAATCAGTTAACAGGGCACATACACTGCTGGACGATGGCACCAGCCATGCCCTGGTCATTATTTGGTAGTCTAGGCTGGACTGGGGGTGTCCATTGTCCATTGAGTAGCTCAATAAACCTTGCACATATCACATGATACCAGAGGGAAATGATGACAAAATTGGAAACAATTGTACAAGAAACAGAAGAATTTGTTAAAGCTGAGCTTTAAATATGCCGAAACAGGAACTGCTGGATGGAAAAGCCTGTACTGAAGAAGGCTGGTAAGTGCATTCTTAAATAGTAATAATAACAACTTAATTTAGCTCCTTTCAAAATGCCAAGGCGCGTTACAGAAATGGATAGAAACAGTAATATAAAACAGCAATCTAAAAAACAATCAATAAAATCTGTTGCTAAATACAATTAATCAGTGAATGCTTGGCCCCATAAGTATGTTTTTAATGCCTGTTTAAAGCCCCCCAGGGTCACGCACTCCTGCAGCTGACAGGGTAGAGAATTCCAAAGGGCTGGGGCCACGTACCTAAATGCACGGGCTCCTGAAGATTTTAACAATACCCTTGGAATCTCTAGCAACCCCTCATCAGCTAAGTGGAGCCATCGTTTGGGGCAATAAAGAATCAGAAGCTCTTTCAGGTAGTCAGGGCCAAGTCCGTGTAGGGCTTTATAAGTCAGTAATCTGACCTTAAAGGTGATCCACCACTGAATCGGCAGCCAGTGCAGTTCGTGCAGCACCGGTAAGATGTGGCATGACCGGGAGTCCCCATCAACAATCAGGCTGCTACGTTCTGCACTAGCTGGAGGTGGCGGATATCAACCCCCGGTAGCCCTAAGTAAAGGAAGTTGCAGTAATCAAGACGCAAGGTCACAAAGGCGTGGATCAGCGTGGGAAGGTCACCGGACAGAACAAGGTGCTTGATCCTAGCGATGCTCCTAAGATGGTAAAAGGATGACTTGATGACTGCTGACACCTGAGACCACAGAGTCAGCCCATCATCAAGCATCACCCCCAGGTCCTGCACCTGTTCAGAGGCAAGGAGCTGGGAGCCCCCCAGAAAAAGTCCCATGGGCTGACCAGCCCCCAACCCTCCTATCTGGTGACCAGTATCCAATACCATCACCTCTGTCTTTCCCTAGTTCAACTTTAACCAGCTGGAGTTCATCCAATCCTGGATTTCTGTGAGGCAGTTATTAAACACTGAGAGTGCACTATCCTGGTCGGGTGTGAAAGACAGGTAGAGTTGGGTATCATCAGCATAGCAGTGAAACCTCAGCCCATATCATCTTACAATATCTCTATGGGGCAGAATGTACACTGCAAACAGCATGGGGGACAGCACTGAGCCCTGAGGAACCCCACATGACTGAGAGAGAGAGGGTCGGAGGAGAAAATCCCTGACACCACCCTCTGAGTTCTGCCAGTGAGGAATGATTTAAACCACCTGAGGACTGTACTAGTCAGGCCACAGATGAACCTCAGGTGCTCAAGCAGCACCCCATGGTCCACGGTGTCAAATGCTGAGGAGAGATTAAGGAGTACCAGAATGGAACGGCTTTTCTGATCTCTCACCATCAGGAGATCATTGAGCACCTGAACCAGAGCAGTCTCAGTGCTGTGCCTCTTTTGAAAACTGGATTGGAGAAGTTTGTAGATGTTATGGATGGTCAGGTGGCTCTCCAGTTGTATGGCCACTGCTTTCTCAATAACCTTCCCCACAAAGGGGAGGTTTGAGATTGGTCTGTAGTTAGCAAGAGAGTCTGGGTCCATTGAAGCTTTCTTCAGGAGGGGCGTCACCACTGCCTCCTTCAGGGAGCCAGGAAACTCACCTGAGTCAAGGGAGCATCAGACTATCTGTGCCAGGATCGCACCAATGATATCACTACATCCCATAATCAGGGATGTTGGGCCAAGATCCAAACTAGAGCATGTAGGGTGCATACCCTGGACAATCCACATAACATCCACGAACTCTGGATGGTCAAAGGTACTCCAGGAAAGATGAGGGACAGTGACCAAGTACCGATCAACAGCATCCCCAATAGAGTGTGAAGCCTGGATCTCTGCCCTGATGTCGGCCACCTTATCCACAAAGAACTGAGCAAACTCTTCGCACTCCAACTGCAAAAAGGTTCTTCAAGACTGAAGACAGGCTGGGTTGCACAGCCTGTCCATTGTTCAAAAGAGCTGAGCCAGTTGGTTCTGAGCAGCAGCAATCTCCCTGGACAGGAACTCTGCCTTCTTATGGGCAATTGTTGATTTGTAGACTTGGTAATGTTCTAACAATCTAAGATGGTCAGCCATCAGGGCTGATTTCCGCCAATGCCGCTCTAACCTTTGTCCTTATCATCTCAGCTCCCTCAAAGTCCCATCAAACCAAGGGAACCAAGGGTGAAGAGAGAGAGAGAGATAGGATGAACATGGACAGGAGCGATGGAATCCAGTGTTGTAGTCACAGCCTTATTATAGGCGTATATTAAAGCCTCTGGATTCCTGCTAGCCATAGGAAACTCTGATAGGTCAAATACCACCACCAGGCCTTCAGGGCTCACATCCTGTAATGGGCCATATCTGACCATCTCCACAGGGGTGGACCTATGAAGGGGGCGCAAAAATTTAACCCCACAGTGTAATGATCGGACCATCTGACAGGTTCCACCACAAATCGGAAGCTTTGACCCCCAAGAGAAAGATTAGGTCAAGAGAGTGACCATGTCTGTGAGTAGCAGAGGTAATAATCTGTGTAAGGCCCAGTGATGTCATCAACTGGAGGAAGTGCTGACCAAATTGCGAGAGTTTGTCATTGACCCAGGCACTGAAGTCACCCAGGACCATCAGGCTGGGAGACCCAAATGCCATGTCGATGACGAACTCCGCTACTTCCTGGAGGAATCACTTCTCATCTCCGGGTGGACAGTAGAAGAGGGCTATTCTACAGCCTACACCTGCGACTATGGTACACTCAAATGACCCAGCCTCCTCAACCAGTACACTCGTGAGGCACAATTCGGTCTTGAAACCTACTGTGACCCCCACCACGGTCCAATCTTGAGCGGTGTATCACTGAGTACACAGCCGGAATGGCAGCGTCCAATACGGGGCCAGCATTTTCATCCAGCCAGGTCTTGGTGATGCAAGCCAGATCCACTGTCCCAACAAAATCTGCAATAATTGCAGTCTTGTTCTTAATTGATTGGGCATTGCATAGCACCACTTGAGTTGGATGGGTCTCCAGGGCTGTCCCAACTACCTGCCCATCAGTAATGGTGGTGCCCTTGGGTACGGGGACAAGACATGGTGAACCACATTCCAGCCTCCATTTTGCCCCAGGGCATCTTCTGGAGCTAACTACCCTGATATGAGGGCCCCACTCTTTCATCCTCTGCTGTTTGAACCCCCAACCCCCCCTCTTATGGGCAATACCCAGTGCTCTGCAGGGCTGGTAAGTTGAAAACACTGGAGGGGGGGGAGAAAGGATGGAGGGCATGAAGGGCAAAAGATTAATAGTGCACAACTGGGGGGGGGTAGGCCCACTACACGTAGTACAGGCTCCCAAATAACAGGAACACCAAGCCAATATAAAAGGGAAAACACCCTTCAAACAAACACAGAATAAAATACAATGATAAAACCCTATCCCACAGCCCTGACTTGCAGATGCCACAAACAAATAATACAGAAAACAAATGCCCAACACTTAAACAAATAAAATCCCTTAATAACCCCTCCCCCACCCTTTTCTCCCAAAAGGAATAGATTCAACTATTATAAAACTAAAACACCCACCCCACGAATTTACAAATTATAATATAATCTAGCAACAAAATTAAATGGTGTAAAAAACCCTTCCCAATCACTCTGGTATTTCAATAAAAGCACAGGGTCTCAGATAACCAGAATTGAATGAAGTGGTCCCTATAAGTCCGAGGAGAAGATGGTATACCAGTCACTGAAAGTCTCAATTCAGAGCT
Source organism: Neoceratodus forsteri (assembly GCA_016271365.2). Lineage (NCBI taxonomy): Eukaryota > Metazoa > Chordata > Ceratodontiformes > Ceratodontidae > Neoceratodus > Neoceratodus forsteri. The sequence continues at coordinate 1,092,433,331 of CM028133.1, read as the reverse complement.
TCAATGCACAATGAATCAGAATAAAACAATATAAACTAAACATAAATCATTAAATGCAGAAAAATGAAATTAAATGCTCAAGTACTTGGATATACCCTCTCTCACTGTGTGTACCAAGTTCACAGAATAATATCAGATGGCGTTATGGGGGCCCAGGTCCTCTCACTACCTGGGGACACCCAAATAAAATATGGCACTGTCACTGCCCATGTAATATACAGAAAACATAAAATAAAGGTCTGACCATAAGGCTGATTGTCTCAACAGGTTATTAACTCAGTAGGGTTCCTTAGAAATAGTGGTTTCCCAGAACTGGCAGAAGTCTTGCTCGCAGATGTCGAAACGAAGGGCCCTGCTCATGAGGGCCACCGCTAGAGATAACTGCCCTGCAGACTCGGCACCTCGCATAGGCCAAGACTAGGGCTTTTAAAGCAAAAGGTGATATAAAATAAGGGTGAAAGAAAATAAATAGAATATGTTAGGGCAGCTACTACTAAAGTATAAATGAAGAAAAAAATAATACCCAGCCAAGCAAGCTGCTGAAAGCAGCAAATATGGATTAGAAGGGCCCAAACGCTCAAAGAAAAACATTACCAGGTACTGCAGAAGCATAGAGGGAAGCAAGCAAGAAGATGGAGCAGGGAGCCCCAGTAGCAGGGCTGCAGCAACCCCAGCAGCAGGACTGTAACAACAAAAAACTAGCTTCCAGAGAAAGCTTGAGCATGTGTAAAGCATTTGGCATGGTCCCACAATGGGCAATAAGTTACATGTTGATGGCTTTCTCATAAGATGGTTAGTAAACTGGCTTACTAGACATACTCAGTAAGTACATATAAATGGCTTTCTGTCCCTAGAGCAGGGTGTGATGAGTGGGGTCCTTCAGGGATCAGTCTTGGGCCCACTTTTGTTTCAGTTGTTCATTGCTGACTTGGGCAGCAATTTAAAAAATTATATCACAAAATATGCAGATGATACGAAGCTTGGTGGGCTATCTAACACTCCTGAACAAACTTATAGAATCAAAGAAGATTTGAATATGGCAAGTAAATCGGCATACAAACATAACTTGGCATTTAACATAAATAAGTGCTGTGTCCTACACCTGGGAAGCAATAACACCATGCAACAATATATTCTGAGTAATACAGTTTTACATTCCACTACCAAAGAGAAAGAGAAAGACCTATACATTATTCTAAACAGTACTTTAGACTTTAAAGAACAATGTCTTAGTGCAACATCAAGAGAAAACTGGGTCTTAGGTGCTGTTAAAAGAAATGTCAAAAGTCGCAAAGCTGATGTCATAATGCCTCTATATACTGTAGATCTTACATCAGACCACATCTCGATTATTGTAGTCTGCTATGGTGCCCCTATAGAAAAACAGACATTGGTCTTATTGAAGGGTACAGCATAGAGCTACCAAAATACTGGTGGAAGCCAAGAATAAAAAATACACAGAAAGATTAGAGAAAGTAAAACTCTTTACTCTGGAGGTACAACAAAAAAGAGGAGATTTGCTATTATTCTATAACATAGTTCATGATCCTCACCTCATAAACAAAGTAAATACTACATTTAAGAACAAAAATTTAAATACACGTGGACGTGCTCCAAGTTATGGCAGGTAGATTTAAAACCAATAAAAGAAAATATTTCTGTACTGAAAGGATTATTAACCTTTGGAACAACTTGTCAGAATCCATGATAATTGCGGAAACTAAAGCTATTTCTAAAAACAGACTGGACAGTTCCATTGCCGAGGGTGGGAAGCTGTCTTACTATTCCTGACCACAGGAGCTATTCTTGGACCAAGCTGCCTTCTCCACTCCTTAATTCATTAGTGACATGTGTCCTTAGTCCTGGAGGGAAGAGCATGGCAAGTAACTGTCCTTACTGCCCCACAAACCCCGCAGGCTATAGCTTTGCAATTCTCTGATTGTGACATCATAAAATTTCCATAACAAGTACTGTAACTGTGGTGCCATAAGGCAAAAGATTATGAAGATTGAAAGACAGGTATATACAGCACAAAGAGATGACATCTAAGAAAGCAAAAGATTTATTAAAATGTCTTTAGAAGCACTGGACTAAATAGTTATTAAGCACACACAATTCCATGAAATTATTTCACATTTGTGCGATTTACACAAAATTGCACCAAAAAATCTGGCATAATTTCACCAACACTTTTTTAATTCAAATACCACTATTTTCCCTATATTGTGCATTTAAAAAAGATGTGATTTTTCAAAAAGGCACCACTTCAATCAGAATTTCCCATTTTAAGTACAAAATTCTAGTTCATGAAAAATTATGCAACATTGGCGCAATTTATTGATTTCATTTTTGTTAACCAGGTCAGTACACTAGGCAAACAATGCCCATTTTCAGGTATGTTCCGGGAGATTACACATAAAGTTACATACAAGGCTATACAAACAGTTGGATACAATGTAATACAGTGAACAATAAAAGGAAGAAACATAATATACAGTAGTGTATGGTGGTAGAAATCCATACGTAGAATAACGTTGTTGGGCTGCAGTAGCTACATCATTTTGTCATGCTGCACTAGATATGTAGCTACTGTAGCACAACAACATTGAACACATTCTCATGCCAGACCTGCTCAAGCCACGGCTGCAATCAGTAGTGCTGTGTGAGTGACACTAACTGTTTGACAGTCCACACAGTGCTAAGTATCTAGCCATGGCAGCTGTGGTATTTTCTAAACAATTAAGTGACAGGGAGAGGTTTATCCAGACATTTTTAATCATTGACTTGTTTTTTTACTGTTTGCTTCATTTGTTTGCCTTGTTTGATTAGATCATCGTAAGTTACTTGCTCTGATTCTCGCTTTCAACTCTAGAGTACTACGAATAAAGGTGAGTGATGTTTACAATTACATAGACTCATGTTTCTTGTGTGTGGGCACCATAAAAGACAATGTATGGACAACTATACACAACAAGCATGAGTAGCCATCCCGAGGTTGCCATGGTGACTGAAAAAACATTCAAATTTCACCATTGAGGTTTAAACAGTGACCATGGCAACCTCTCAATGGCTACAAATGTGTGTTGTGTATAGTGGACCATACATTATCCTCTATAATAAAGCATTACATCATTGCAGGGGAATGTTTAGTAACAATATCACGGAAGTTACAATAAGCTTGTCAATGCAAAGCTGCAGAGGACATATAAGAAAAACCCTATATTAGATCAACACTAAATATACGATTTGTAATTTCATGAAAAGTACACAAATTAATGTTTACATGTGCTAGTAAAAACATTGAAGAAATGCCTTGAAATTCAAACTCTGGGGCATGCTGTGTACCTGAGTTCTGCTGATGCAATGCTCAGTTTTTTAATGGAAATTTTGGAAATTTGTATTTGGTCTTAAGTATTGAATTCACAAGAAAAGCCTCCATTAGTCAAGCTGCGCAGACAACACAGCGGGCATCTCAAGACAAATCATGTAAAAGGAAGCATTACCAAAGCATTAACTCAACAAGTAATGGTCCAATCAAAGTTGAAATGATCACGATGAATTATAGAAAAAGAGAAAAATGCAATTTGAGCTACCTAGCCTCATTTGCATGTGTGTTTTAAGAAAACAGCACTTAGACTGAACTTGAAAACCTTCATAGCGTCTGATTGAGTCACCAGGTTTGTTTACCATGCTGTCATTTGTGATCTTTTTCTCTTATGCTGCCTGAGCAAGAGACCACCTGGCGAGACTCAGAGACGGCTGGTGTTAGCCCTTGTGTGGGTGAAGCAATCATCAGTACACATCAAGGAACAATTCATTTTCACTCTGCCTTTTAAGGTGTTGTGGTGCTATCACAAAGGAAAAATAGAAATCAGACGTAGATGTTTAGCAACAGTCTGTGGATTTTCTTTTGTGTGTGGCAGGAGTGGAGGAGGATAACTTTTGTTGTGATTCATCCATTATCACATGCAATAATCATAATCATGGACATAATGAGAGAAAGAAGCCTAAGGAAATTTACGCACAACTTACTTTCTCACTCTCATTTTCCTTATGTCATAAAAGCATTCCTCATGAGATCTATACATATTGGTGTTTACTGTCCCTGTAGCCTTTCTGTAAAAAACAGTCTAATTTCAACTTATCTGTAACATAGAATGAAAAAATGTATCACAATTTTCCTTCAGAACTACAGAATAATTCCTAAAAAATGCAAACATATACCAGACCCCCTGCCAGCATAATCAACTCGTAGGCAAGGCAATTTTATGTTTATAGTGCCCTATCCCAAAGGGCTCAGAGCACTTAAAATATAAAACAGCATAAAATAAGGACTGTAAAAATAAATCCACAAAACATAAATAATTTACCACATATATACATAAATAAATATAGAGGTAGGCAATTAGTGCAAAGAATCACAGCTGAAGGCAATATGTTAAAAACTGCAAATCCCAAAATACCACTAAAATGCCCGATGACAAAAAGGGTCTTTAGTCCCCTTTTAAACCCTTCCAACAAGGGGGTCAGTTAAAGGCCAGTGGGAAAGGCATTCAAGATTAACTCTGCAGCCACTGAGAAAGCCCTGTCTCAGACTGATTCAGTCTCGATTTCAGAATGTCCAACCAACTCCCTTCATTGGAATGGAGAGGGTGGCCCATAAACTAGAAAGTGAGGAGGTCTTTGAGGTAGTCAGGGGCCAGTCTATCTAGGGGGTTGTAAGTTAACAAGGCAACCCTAAAGGTGGTGCCCCACTGAAATGACAGTAAGTGCAGTTTGTGCAGCCCAGGTAAGATATATAAGCAATAGGACACAAAAGGGTATTGGTTTGGTGTCACAAACACATGCCCAGGGACACATTAAGGTATAAGGCCACAGGCCGGGTGCCTTCAGCACCTGGATGTGTGGCTGTGACAACACAAACAACACCCTGGAGTGCCTTAATGTGCTTATAAAATGTGCATTTTGATGCATACATTGCAAGAAATTTTAAAGAGTTGTTAAAAATATTGTAAAAAAAAGAAAATGATGTAAAAAATGGTAAAACAATTCCTCTGCAACATGTCAAATGTGGCAATATCGCCAGACTACCAGTAGACAGCACTGCTAGTATAGCTGATGAACAGGAGCTTTTTAGGAAGTTCTGACAGTGCACATTGATATTTTTGGTACAGAGGTAGGCTGCTACCTGGACTTGTTTGTACCCCTTGGATGTGGACAGCTGCCACCACCTGAAGTTGTAGTGACAGTTTGCAGTCCATGATAACCCAAGATTCTTCACCATATCCACAGCTCCTAGTACCACACCATTCACAGATGGACATCGGGGTGGTAGACTAATCATTGCTGACCCCCTAGTTCCACCTGTAGCACCTCCATCTAGCCTGGGTTGAAGCTCAGCCTGCTGGATGCCATCCGGTTGCAAATGTCATATAGGCATTTGTCTGCTAACTACAGGCCTTCCTCTAACCTTCCTTTCACCGGGAAGGTTATTGAGAAGGTGGTTGCATTGCAACTGGATGATCACCTTGTGATCCACAATGTCTATGATGCTTTCCAGTCTGGATTTCGGAAGAGACATAGTACCGAGACTGCACTTGTCCGGGTATTGAATGACCTCCTAATAGCGAGGGATCGAAAAACACGTACCATCTTGGTCCTTCTCGATCTCTTCACAGCGTTTGACACTGTGGACCATAGTGTGCTATTTGGAGTGCCTGCAGTGTCTCTGTGGACTGTCAGCAACAGTCCTTGAATAGTTTTGATCTTTCCTCATGGGCAGGTCTCAGAAGGTGGTCACTGGAATTTATTCCTCTGACTCCCTTCCACTGTCTTGTAGGGTCCTGCAGGGCTCCATATTAGCGCCGATGTTGTTCACAGTGTACATGCTGCCATTAGGAGATATCATTAGGTGATACAGTTTGAGTTTTCACTGCTATGCAGATGATACTCAAACGTATCTGTCCTTTCTACCCGAACAAGGGGATGCAGTCTCTGTGTTTAACAACTATCTTGCCGAGATTAAGGACTGGATGAGCACCAGCTGGCTGAGACTGAACCCTGACAAGACTGAAGTGTTGGTTGTGGACCCTGGTCATTCAGGGCGGGTCTGGGGGTTGGGCAGACATTGGACATATGGCTTGATGACATCCAACTTATTACCTCCAACCAGGTGGGTAACTTGGGTGTTATTCTTGATGATGGCTTACTCTGAAATCTCAGGTGTCTGCCATTGTCAGATCCTCTTTTTACCATCTGAAGAATATCACCCAAGTGAAACACCTGGTTTCTCCGGATGACTTCCCAACAGTGGTCCACACCTTCATCACCACCCACCTTGACTACTGCAATTCCCTCTACCTAGGGTTTCCTGGGGTTGATATCTGCTGCTTGCAGCTAGAACAGAATGCAGTAGCCAGGCTGTTGACTGGTACATCTAGGACCAGCCATATTACACCTGTGCTGCATGGACCACACTGGCTGCCTGTTCAGTGGCGGATCACCTTTAAGGTCAGTCTTCTGACCTTTAAAGCCCTACATGAACTGGGGCCCGGCTACCCACAAGATCTCTTGACATCCTACCACCCCCTCCGCCCTCTTCGATCCACTGACGAGGGATTGCTAGAGATTCCCAGGGTACGTTTGAAGACATCAGCCTGCGTCTCATGCCTTTTCCTTTGCAGCCCCTACTCTGGCAAATTCTCTACCTCATCAGTTGAGAGAATGCTTGACTGTCAAGCAATTTAAGTCAGAATTTAAGATTTATCTTTTTCAGCTGGCCTTCCCAGATGATTTTAATAAATTTATTTATCTGCATATTGTTAATTTATATGCTTTGGTTCTCTTGTAAAGCACCCTGATTTTAAGAAAGGCGCTAGAAAAAATAAAGTTTGCTTTGCTTTGCTTTGCTAGCATGGAGATCACACCATACTGATGGGGTGAAAATGATAGGAATAGCTGGGTTATCATCTGTACTGCATGGTAGTGAAACTCCAACTTATACTGTCAGATGATCTCTCCCAATTACAGTATGTGCACAGTGAATAGCATGGGGTCTGAATTGACCCCTGTGGTATCCCACAGTCTATCACAGCAGGCTGTGAGTAAAAGGTACCTAATGCAACCTGTTGCAATCTGCCAGACAGGAAGGACTCAAAGCGCTTATTGGTTGACTAGGAGAGTTCTCCCGTATTGCCAAATGCGACCTACCAAAACCTCATGATCCGCTGTATCACGTTCTGATGAGAGATCGAGGAAAATACCTACAAAGTATTTCACTCTGTCTCTTACCAGGAGAAGGTCGTTAACCCCAGACAAGCACAGTCTCAGTGCTATACTGAGGCCTGAACCAAACTGGAATGGTTATTAGATATTGCATGTCTCAAGGTGAGCCTTGAAATGCACAGCAACTGCTTTCTTAATCACCCCCCTGAGAAAATGAAGACTGAGACAGGCCTGTAATTTTCCAGGCTGTCTGGGTCCAAAGATTGCTTCTTGGTGGGGAGGTCTCACCACTGCCCTGTTCAAGGGGAAAGGGATGCATCCCTCCCCAAAGGAACACTGAACAATCCTGCCAATGATCAGACCCAGGGCCTTCCAACAGTTTGCCAACAGTTGGGTGGGGCCTAGGTAAAAAAAAAAAGAAAGAAAGTTGGGCACAGCCTGGTGACCACATCAAGTACCCTCTTATTTGACACGAGGTAAAACTCACTTCAAGACTGCAGAAAACCAACAGATCAGCCCTGCTGGCCCCTGACAGGCTGCTTGCAGAGATCCCTGCCAGAATGTATGGCACTCTGTCCAAGAAGAACTTGCTGAACTCTCAGTTCCTACTTGAGGTAGTCACCCATGACAGGAATTCAGACTCTCTTAAGGTCATTGCCCTCTGATATTCCTAATAATTGAGTTCTCAGAGCCCATCTGTTATACTTCAACTAAAACTAGTAAATAGTTCACTTTGAAACTGGACAATAGTTCACTAGACTGGGCAACAGTCTTTTGAACCATTGTGCAGTCAGCCTTGAGCAGCCCCTCACAATGCCCCCTCTCAAATGAGGGTGGTAGTTCTTTTTGTTTTGACCGTACAGACACATTAACTTAATGGGGGGAGAGCATATCACAGTACAGGTGTTATAAAACAGATATCAGCGAGAATTGTGTTGGGATAGTGTGACAAAATTATTTAAGGGATAGAACACAGAGGCTGGTGGTAAATGGAGCTCAATCCAAGGAAAGGAGGGTGACCAGCAGGATGCCACAGGGATCAGTTCTGGGGCCAGTCCTATTTAATGTCTTCATAAGTGACATTGGTCTGGAAGGAAAGGTATGCCTCTTTGCAAATCACACTAAGATCTGCAACAGAGTAGACACTCCAGGAGGGGGTGGAAAAATGAGGAGAGACCTAGGTAAGCTAGATGAATGGTCAAGAGTGTGGCAGCTAAGATTCAATGCAAAGAAGTGCAAAATCATGCATTTGGGGCACAGGAACACAGGGGAGGCTTACATGATGGGGGGGGGGAGAGATACTGACAGCCACCAAACAGGAAAGGGATCTAGGGGTAATCATAGCAGATGATCTAATGGTGACCAAACAATGTGCCAAAACTGTGGGGAGAGAAAGTGGGGTACTGGGGTGCATAGGGACGGTATCACCAACAGAAGAAAGAAAGTGATAATGCCACTCTACAAATCACTGGTGAGACCCCACCTGGAGTACTGTGTCCAGTTCTAGAGGCCACATCTCTGTAAGGACATAGACAGGGTAGAGGCAGTTCAGAGAAGGGCAGAAAATGGTGCAGGGTCTGCACCAAAAGTCATATGAGGAGAGGCTGAGAACCTCAATATGTATATCGTGGAGAGAGAGAGGAGAGGAGAGAGAGGAGAGGAGAGGAGAGGAGAGAGAGGATATGATAGAGACCTTCAGATATCTCCAGGGCATAAATAAGGAAGGTGGCATCGTTCAGAAAAAGAGATGCTCTAAAACAAGGGGACATGAGGCTGGAAGGGGGTAGACTAAGGTGTAATGTGAGGAAGTATTTCTTCATGGAAAGGGTGGTGGATGCATGAAACAGCCTCCCAGTGGAGGTGGTGGGGGCTAACTTGGTAGGGGAATTCAAAAATGCATGGGATACGCATAGGGGAACCCTAGCGATAGGAACGCGAATAAAGCCGGAGATCAAGTAGGTCTGTGGTTTCTGCAGCAGGTAAAGCAAATGGGCAGATTGGGTGGGCCTAGTGATCTTTATCTGCCATGAATTTCTATGTTTGTGTGATCCCACATGATGAAATATTGTCTTCAGCTTCATGCAATGTACCAACTGTCAGGCAACAGTTCATCTCTCGGGCCCAGTAGTTTCTCTTTAAATCCCTCAAGTCCAATTTTATATTATATGGAGATATATGTATATACTGTATATATATATATATATATATATATATATATTAGTTTTCATTTAATTTTATTTGATAACTGGTTACGTGCATGAGCTACATAGCCTGTTTTCCTGGTTGACCAGTATACATGCAAGAATACAATACACATGTAAAATGCAACAACAAAAAGTACAATCATTACAGCATTAAACACAGTTGCATACTATGGACCAGATTCGTGAAGGGTTGTCAATGCTGCAAGCCCCGGGTGCACATAACATATGTGCGGGTCTTGCGGCATTCTCCCAGCTGGCGATCGGGATTCTCGATCCCATGCACCACTTGCCTCAAGCTGGACAAGTTCTTTCTTATCTAGCGTGCATCAATCCTGGATACCCTTTTTAATGGGCTTGCACCAAATATTTGGCACAAGTTGCCGTAAAATGAAGAAAGTACTGTAAATGTGCCCGATCTTCCTGAATTGGGTAGTGTGCAGGAACGTTGTTGGCACAACTGCACCAACAAACAGGTTTGGCATAGGGCTTCACGCAAGCCCTATATCGCTCTTTGTGAATCCAGACCATTCTGCGTAACAAAAAAACAAGTACGCTCTGGTACCCTCTGAACAGACATTCAATACTAAAAACGGAGGACACTCAAGTAACTGATAATGGCAAAGAGTTATAAAACTTATATAGATACTGTTGGCCAGGATAAGCACACTGATCAGTAGTGCTCATTTGCAGGAAGCTCCCATGGATGTGAGACTGTGGGAAAAGATGGCTACAACAAGACAACGCAGCATTATAAATAACAGCAGTAATATCGAAATTGTACAACTTGTCGCTAGTCAAGCAAGCAGTTGTAAAATAAGTAAGAACAGAAATGGCAGTGAATGAACACACACACACACACTCGCAAACAAGTTGTTTCATCTCAATCCAAATTTATCTAGTGAAATATTTTCATAAAGAAATACCTCAAGGGTGCTGCTAGATTTAACCTTTGATTCATATTGCCTCTATGGAATGAAAAACCTCCAAAATGCCATGTTAGGTTTTTGGTTTTTTTTTAGTTACTGTATGTGTAATATTTGATCAGAAAAGGTGCACTGAGCATTGGTAGTTCATTTTCATATGTATCTTGGGGAAGGGGGTTACAGGGACCTGTTTATTTACAGGAGGAATGCTGGAAAGGGCAACAAGGAAAATGCCCTACTCTTAGGACACAGCAACACAGTGAGATGAGGAACTTGCCATGCTCTCTACTCCCACATCCTTGAGCAGGGCTCCTTCATTGCAAGCACCTTTGGGGTCATTGAACTAGTACATTACCCAGAAATTCTGGCACAGCTAGTAGATAACAGGATTCCACCCAAGATGTGAGATGCTTTATGGCCCAGTAATCATGGGAAATTAGGAGTCTGAGACAATATGAAACACACTGTGAAAGTCTGGGGAAAGATTCTGTCCCAGACGGAGCTGCATAGCATATTTAAATACTGTGGACCATTGATTTTTCACGTGCGCTTAACATGAAGACTCTGAGGGCCAAAATAGCCTTGCAATAGTCAGACCAGAGATGGGAACATGTTACATATGAGGAAATTAGTCAGGGTAATTTTCTTTGCACAGCAGGTCAGCATGAAATAAGCACACAGTGACTCACATTTGCATGTACACAGTTTTACTTATGGCAGGCCAGATACCGATTTGTGTTTCAACAAAAAAACGTTGAATCACAACACTATACTAGATACGACTGACAAAAGTATTAAAGTCTATGTCCAGGTACACTATAAATTGCAATTTGCTGTTTGCTCACAATACTGGTCTGTAATTATTGGGTTATGGGGACACTGAACAAGTCTAGGTTCTTTTCTTTCATCCGTAGAAGTGAGACAACCTTGATTTCCTTCATTTTTTTGATTGATTTTTGCATACTGGCTTTGGTGTATTGCTTATAAAATGCTGCTTTTGCTTTAAGTCTTGAATTTTTGTTCTTTCTGATATTTCTTAGTCTTAATTAAAAATGTCCCATACTCTTATGATAAGTGCCATGGGCCCTTTACTTTCCAACTGAACAGCCGCAAGGGATGGTCATCAGTTTAACATCTCATCCTGAATGATGGCACCTCAACAGCCCAGCAACAACCCATCCCCCCCCCATCCCAGTGCTACACTACAGGGTCATTACCCAAGTCCCTTGTGTGGGAACAGAACCCATGACCTTCTGATATACCAGCTCCAGAGGCAGACATGCAATGCAGTATACTGAGCCACTGACATTTCTAGGTAGGCATGGTCAGGTACTTAGTCATTTTTGTTTGTTAGTTGGCTTTCTGATAATAAGGAAATGATCAAATAAGCCAGCATGCATCCATGAACACAGAAAATAATACCCTTCAGAATCCTACCACCACCAGTAAAGAGAACATTAATTTACAGTATTGCCAGATTTGGGCTTAAGGAGACATTACTTCTTTGGCTGCTGCGTGCTTTCTGCAGGTATTGAGCGAGTCTCCAATCTCTCCGTCAGGATGAGGGCTTTCAGAGCAGAAGTAATTGTTTAGCACTGCTGCCTTATTACCCCCTGCTTCCACCCACCCCTCATCTTCCTAATCCATACTTTCAGTCATGTGGTACTGAAACCTTGAACACAAAAGAATAAATAAAGTCCAGATTAGACCTTTCCAAGAAGTAAAACCTAGAAAATGAATGCTTCCTTTATTGCCACAGAAATAAATTTTTTATCCACATGTTCCACTGTGGCTGATTTTTGCCTGTGTTATTTTACACACATCAGCCTTTGTATCTTTGCTTTTTAGCTGAAGAAACATATGGATTCAGGTCGAGGAACTGCAGGGGGTTAGGTTGCTTCACTGAGGCCCCTTGAGGAATTTTCCATTGGGAGACGGAATGAATATCCAGTGTCTGTTCTCAATGATAAATTTACTAACCTTAGGCTAGGTTTGCTCTTATAAATATATTTACTGTACTTGATGGGATATAAAGTGCTTTCTTTACCTTTTGTTGATCTCTGACTCACCTGCAGATTTCCAAAGAGGATATGGACATGGTTCTTTTTTCCTTATTGTGTTTGTCCTCCTGGTGCCTCCAGGCCCCTGTCTGAGTAACCCCCCGCCGAGTCCAGGCACCCATCATCTCTGGGACTTACCCCCATTCCCCTATGACTTACTCCTCATGGTGGGGGTATGAGGGGCTTGCTCCTGTCCTTCTGAAGCAGGATCCAACTGGATGCCAAGTTGGTGGTGCCAGGAATGCAGGGAGCCAGCCTTTATCCTGCCCAGCGAGAGATGTTTCTTCCATGTTTCTGCTGCAGGGGCATCGACATGCCATGGTTTGAAGTGTCTGTCAGCATCTCACACACTTCAGGGACCCCTGACTGCCTTGACATACAGCCTCTGCTAGGTGTCAGGTGCATCGCGTTAGGTGCAACTCACCAACATCATTAGCGGATACCAGTCCCTTGGACACTTGATCCTCTCACACCGGCGGCTCCTGGAGATTCAAGGCTACTTCTGAGCCTGGGTCACCAGTGTAGCAGAGGGTGGCACTACTGCTTATGACTGGGCTGACTTATAGACAAGATTTTCAAAAGGGGCAAATGCAGGCAAAATTGTGTGCCGTGTCTGCATCTATCAAGTTGCCTTTGAGTCCACCCACCCTAGTTTCAAAATATGGATTCATTTGCAACAAATAAAATGAAATTTGGGGGGGCAAATTGTATTAATCTTTTATGCCACTTGAGATACAAATCAGAAGGCTGGACCTTCTTGTAGATGGTGTAACAGTTTTCACTGGACACAGATGAAAGTCTTCAGTTCAAAAAAGGAACAGCTGGATCTTGGACAGATGAAGCTGGGATACAGTAGATGAACCTGGGACAGATGACTCATCCTTGCCTCTCTCTCACTCTCTCTCTCCCCCCCCCTTATAAGTTTACAGGCATGACAACATATACAGGCATTGCCAAAGTTTATACATCAAACAAGTCATAAGACATAAGCATACTGCGGTGCACTTTAATGAATCTGTGTTGTATTTCGAAGCTGATGGCAGGATGCTACATAGTTTGCAACTGCTGTATTTCCTCCCAGCAGTATACAAAATTTAGCTGTGTCATTAATAACAGCTGTAAATCCACTATCCTTTGTGACAGCTCTAGAAAACATTGCTCTCATAGGCAGTTTTATTCTGTACAGCAGAAAATGAAATACATTTCTGTTTCGATTTCAGCTAAGCACAGAGTCGAAGTTCTTTAGGCTTCCATGTTAATCTGTGCCTGACTGTTTCAATTTCTAGATTGTGGTTACTGATTCTGTATTTGGTTAGAATTTATCTCTGTTTTGCATTTTTAGCTGTACACAGCTAAGCAGCAAGGGTGAAGTATCTGTAGAGAGATCTGTAGCACTCTAGTTTTGTCTTGAGTTTTGATCTGCTGTTCCCAGTATAGAAAATATTGTTTTTTTGGATCCAGTCAGTAACATCATGACTAAAAACATTGTGGCCAAAAGCAAAGCTGGAAATACATTGCAACCTACAATGTAGGCTTGCAGAATCATTGCTTCCCAAATCATGCAGGCAGCTGGCAGACAGTATGAGGCGTGAACCCCTGTTGCCTGTGGGTCCCCTAGCCCACCTGCTGCATCCCAATCCCAGCAACAGAAGGACCATTAGTGATCCCCCATGCCACCTGCCCCGCCATCCCCGATCTGCAATCGCCGATCTGCCCACCTGCACCACTGCCACAGTAGGCAGTACAGTGTAACATATCCCTGGTGTCCAGTGGACCCCCGTCCACCCAGGTAGTCTCCCATCACCCTGCTCACACCCCCACCCCGACCCATTGCGGGTGATCAGCACAGCCCTCCACTCTCTGCCACGGCTGGGAGCCCAACTGAGCTGCAATGAGAGTACGCACTCATTCATTGCATCTTGGTTAGGTGGCCAGCCGTGGCAGAGAGTGGAGGGCTGTGCTGGTTGTCCATTAGGGTCAGAGCCGGAGCGGGTAGTTGGGGAACTACCAGGAGTGGGGGTCCACTAGACACCAGGGATATGTTGCACTATACTGCCTACTATGGCAGTAGTGCAGGCGGGCAGATTGGCGATCAGAGATGGTGGGGGGGGTTGCACTGGGTGTCACTAATGGCTCTTCTGTTGCTGGGACTGGGATGCAGCAGGTAGGAGAGGCGACCCACAGGCCACAAGGGGTTCATTCCTCATACTGCCTGCCAACTACCTGCATGATTTGGGGATGCAACGATTTTGCAAGCCTACATTGTAGGCTGTGATGCATTCCCAGCTTTGTTTCTGGCCACAGTGTTTTTGATCACGATGTTACTGACCGGATCCTTTTTTTTCAGGGCTGCCTCTAGTGCTCTGGATAAGATGCAATCATGTTTAGGTTTACTTATGCCATAGTCTTTGATGCTGACATTACTGTGACCTAAGAGTGTGGACACATAGAAGTGTTCTGTGTTTTTGTCTGTTCTTTGCTTTAAATGAGTTAGTGCTTGGAAATGGTAGTAACATTCATCACTTTTCTGGAGATGGGACCAGAATTTACCATTCACTTGTGGATGTTTAGCAGCAGAGAAAATTGTCCTAGTTCAGATCTGCGGTCATTATTGGGATCATTTCTAAGAGTCTGTATGTGGTAACAAAATAGTAAGTGGCAAGTGGGCAAGGGACGTGCAGAGACCACAGGTTGGGAAGCCATATGAGCTTACCCCCCATAACAGTGACAAAGGACAAAGGGCAAGTACTAGTGGTGATGCTAGGAAAGGGGGGCAGGAGGAGTGGGGGGAAGGGGAAGGAGTGGAAGGTAATCACCCTGAATGTTAGGAACCTTGGGAAGAAAACTGCAGAGCTACAGACTCTCATGGCAGAGGGGAGGTGGACATGGCGGCGATCACCGAAACATGGGTCACCCAATACAATCACTGGGACCTGTTGATGCCAGGGTACAGGATATTTAATAGGGATAGAGCAATTGGGAAAGGAGGGGGTGGCACTATATGTGAGGGAAGGACTGAAGTGTGTACGGGAAGAAGGGGAGGAGTGTAGTATGGAGTCACTATGGATGCAAATCCAGGATTCCAAGAATAGGACTCTCAGAATGGGAGTGGTGCACAGGCTGCCCTCTCAGACAGAGGAGTTAGACAGGGAACTAGCAGGACAGATCAGAAGGACCTGCAAGAAGGGTAGTGTGGTGATCGTGAGGGACTTCAACATGCCAGGAGTGGATTGGAGTACCCCAACAACCAGGAATAGAAGGTAGCAGGTACTGCAGTTGCCATCCAGGACAGCTTCCTGATGCAAATGGTCAGCAAACCAACCAGGTTAGGGAATACCCCTGACCTCATGCTGGCAAATGGGGAGTTTGTGAGAGAACTGAGGGTGGAAGAACTGCTGGCGGAAAGTGACCACCACTCAGTATGGTTCACATTGGATATGGATATGGAAGGAGTGGAATCCGGCACAAGGGTGCTGGACTTCAAGAGGGCCAACTTCAGGAGATGGGGAAGTGGTAAAAGGGTACCTGGTCAGGATTCAACCTAGCATGGGCACTAACCAGAGGTGGGAGCTCATAAAACTGGGGACAGTAGAGGCAACCAGAACCTGCAGCAAGGCCCAGAGCAAGAAGGCTAGGGCAAAGAAACCTAGCTGGGTGAGCAAGCAGGTCATGGAAAAGGTAAGCAAGAAAAGAGCTGCCTTTAGGAGGTACAAAAAAACACAGGGAGGGGGAGGACAGATAGGAGCACCTGAAGGAATCGAAGGAGGTGACATGGGCAGTAAGGGCAGCCAAGGCATCTACGGCACTCAGGCTGGTGCAGGGTATTAAGAAGGAGGAGAAGGACTTCTTCAGGTACGTCAGGGAGAAAAGGAGTTGTAAGGACCACATAGTATGGATTAGGAAGATGGGGGTGGGTGGAAGCAGTGGGTAATAAGGCAGAAGTGCTAAACAATTACTTCTGCTCTATATTTACTAAGGAGAAGGGGAGTGATACCTAAGGGGGGGCAGGAATGGAGGGGGAGGGGAGGGATGATGGATGGGGAAATTATGGAGGGCTGGGTTCTGGAGGATTTGAGGGCACTGAGGGTGGACAAGGCGCCATGCCCAGATGGCATCCACCACAGAGTACTGAAGGAGCTGGCAGAGGTTCTGGTGGGACCTTTGGCAGACCTATTCAATGCCTCACTACACTCAGGGTGTGTACCTCAGGATTGGAGGATGGCTCATGTGGTGCCCCTCCACAAGAGCTTCCCCGAGGATGAACCAGGGAACTATAGACAGGTGAGCCTCACATCCATCATGGGTAAGCTGATGGAAACTATCCTGAAGGAGAGGCTGGTGGCCCTCCTGGAGGCCAAAGGGCTACAGGACAGCAGACAGCATGGCTTCATAAGTGGCAGATCCTGCCAAACCAATCTGATGGAGTTCTATGACTGGGTAGCTAGGCAATTGGATGGAGGCCATGCAGTGGATGTCCTGTATCTGGACTTCAGTAAGGCATTCAATTCAGTCCCATATGTGAGGCTGGGAAGTAAGTTAGAAGGCACGGGGACAGGTGCAAAGCTGGTGAGATGGGTAGGGAACTGGCTTCAGGAAAGGCAACAGAGGGTGGTGGTGGTGGGTGGGTGGGGAGCTCTCATCCCAAGGATAGTGATGAGTGGTGTTCCGCAGGGCTCGGCGTTGGGACCAGTGTTGTTTGGGATATTCATTGCAGACATATCATTGGGCATCAAGAGCAAGACCAGTCTGTTTGCTGATGACACCAAGATAGGAGCAGTGGTGGATGACCTAGGGGGATGGCAGGGGTTGCAGGATGATCTGGCAAAGCTGAAAACCTAGTCAGACACCTGGCAACTGGAGTTCAATGCCAAAAAGTGCAAGGTGCTGCATTTTGGGGCAAAAAACCCAAGGAGGAGTTACCAGCTGGGGGGAGTGCAGCTAGCCAAGACAGAGGAGGAGAGGGTTCTGGGGGTGCTCATTACGGGGTTAATGAACGACTCAGGACAATGCAGGAAGGCAGCTGCAAAGGCCAACAAAATGCTGAGTTGCTTTGCAAGGGATATATCCTTGAGGAGATGGGAGGTGATTCTGCCACTGTACAGATCATTAGTTAGACCACACCTGGAGTACTGCATGCAGTACTGGCACCCGTATCTGAAGAGGGACATTAAGTTACTGGAGGGGGTGCAACACAGGGTGACAAAAATGATTCAGGGGCTGGGAAACTTACCATACTAGAGGAGGCTAAGGGAGTTGAACATGTACTCACTGGAGGAGAGGAAGGACGAGGGATATGATTGAAACCTTCAAGTACATGAAAGGAATAAACAAGACAGGTATGGAGGTGCTGTTCAAAGTAAGGGAGGGGAGGGACACCTGGGGCCATGATATGAGACTGAAGGGAGGTAGGTTCAGGAGGGAGACAAGGAGACTTTATTTTACAGAGAGGGTGGTAGCTGGGTGGAATGCGCTGCCAGCAGAAATGGTATCCAGTAGAACAGTGGGCTGCTTCAAAAGGGGTTGGGACAGGCAAGAGGGAGGGTCAAGGGAGAGGGAGGGTGGGAGGGGCAGCTGCAGGATAAGGGTGCTAGCTGCACATTTGAACAGACTTGATAGACCACTAGGCCTTTATCTGCTGGCAAATTTCGTATGTTTAGATGTTTGTATTCCTTCTGCTTTGGTTTAGTCCCGTTTTTACAGCTGCATAGCAGAGCTATGCTGATGTATTGTTATGATGTAGTAGAGAAAGGGGCTCTGGGAGCACATGACCGGATACATAGACCATGTCCTTCCACCAGTGGAGTTGAAGCACATACAGTCCTCTCCACTGACCACAGTGCTGTCTGTTTGTCATCCCCCTCGTGCTGTTTCCCTGCTCCATGTTCATTTCCACTTCATGTCTGGGAGCCTTGCTCCAACAAACTTATTTATTATGGCACCTGCCCTTATTGTAATAAAGCTGTCCCCTGGTTTTGTCATCACTGTTGCATTCTGGTAGTGTTCCGTTAAGCTATTGGCCAGAAAGGAATAACCTCCCACCTGTCGCAGGTCCTGAAATGCTGCTCCTGCTCGGCAATGGCAGCTCCTTTGATGTGCGGCATGGAGCCATAGTAAACACAGGCTCACGTGGCAGTGAATACAAACTGCCTCTTCCACCTTCCCAGCACCTCCCTGGGAGCCCTGAAAAAAACTAAAGTCCCTAGCGCTGGAAGGATATCAGTGGTGGCCATGAACAGTGCCAACAGACAGGCACAGAATGCACCAGAAACAACAGCCTTTAGGGCTGTGATGTTGCTCCTCTACCGCTACAGTTCCTTAGCGCTGCCTCTACTATCAGGTATGGCATATAACAGAAAAAGTTTTGTAATTTTTAAATAGTTATCTATGTATTCATATGTATACAGTATATGCAGTTTAATAACTTCACAACTGTTTAACTGATTCACATGAAATTTTGCATGCTACATTAGAGACCAAAGATCTCTTAATGCGGCAAGAGTTTCATTCTGGTCGATGTGTGGGTGCAGAGCTACAGTGTGTCAGAAAATTTGAAAACTACCATGTTTTGTCTAATTATTTATCACACCACTGTGCAGAAACAATGTGGAATTGTGGTCTGACATTTTCAGGGTAAACAGGCCTTGGGTCACAGATGTGCCTTTTGAAGATTTGGTGAAAAAATATTAATCTATTCAAGTTATTAAATTTTGAAGTTTCACATTATTTCCTATGGGAGCAGTTAAATGTCCCGTGTTAAAAATGATCCTTTGTCGCAGACGGATAATCTTTAGTCGCAAATGAGTAATCCTTTGTTGCAAATGCAAAATCCATTTTTGTGTGGCTGCCATTTTGTCTTACAGTTAGTGAGAGAACAAAATGAAGTAACTCAAGAAAATAATCTGTTTATTTGATACGGACACATGTAGCTGGATTCTGCGGTTAACTGTTAGGAAAATTTCTTTGAGTTTTTTTTTTTTTACATAATACATCTTTTTTAGTGACTCGTTATATAAAAAAAGATTATTTTTCTTATTGTGAGTCATGAAAAAGGATCCTTTTTCATGATCGCACAGTCCTTTCCCTGGTATATAGTGGCACCCCCACCCTCCAGCTGCTATTCTCCTTTGAATATATTGTTTTCCTGGTGTCTTGTGGCACCACCCACCCTCCCATTATTGTGCCCATTTTGATTAGGTTTCCTGGTGTCTAGTGGCACCCCTACCTTCCAAATATGCCCCCTTTATTTTTCCCTTGGTGTTTAGTGGCACCCCACCCTCTGATTTATGCCCCCTTTGTTTTTTCCCCTGTGGTATTCAGTGGCAGCCCCCACTTGCTGATGGCTTTCCCCAGCTGAAAAAAAGAAAACGGTCCTCAATGTTTTTTTTTTCCTAAAGTAAGAAAATGGTCCCTTGCTGATCAAACACCTCCCACCCCCACCTCCCACTCAGCACCCACCACCCCACACCCCCAGTACACTCCAACAAACCCTCACTCTCCTAAACAGGTCTTAGGTTCGAGATCCACTCTCCTGATGGAAGACATGTCTTGCTGCTGAAACCGGCGACTGTAATGTGAGAAACTAAGGTAAATGCAGTTCGATGTATTTCTATGGGGTTTCAACTGTTATATATAGCTCAGCCATTTTTGCAAATTTTGACACCAAATTTTCAACATGGCCTTTTGGGGACCCCACCTCATGAACAATATGACTGTCATTGTGCAACTCCCATCTGAAAGGTGATTTTACGGTCAAATGGTGAATTCACCTTTCAGGCAGAATTTGACAAGTTTTACTGAACTGGCAAAGTTATGCCCAATGTTGCTGCGCACGCTCGTAACATTGGAAATGTTAAATATTTTGAATCCAAACTTTCAACATAGCCTTCTTATTGCCCTACTTCATGTATGTTCCAGCTGTCATTTTTCGAATCCTGGCCAAAATGTGTTTTCACACCTGTGGCATGGAATAGAGTTACAGTTGCACAGAATTATGTTTTGCCAGGGACTCAAAGATTTTCTGTACTGTGTACATGAGGTGTGGTAATAAGATGGCTATACTGACAATTTGGTCACTGTTATCCTATAAAAGGAAGCGCATGGCCCTTTCACAGCTACATACATATACACATCTATGGAGAGATGGGACAGCAGGGCCCAAAGAGTCCTGCACTCCTACATCCAAATAAGAATACAATTTCTCTATTTCAAAAACTACAGATGTGTGGGAGTGTAGGGCCCCAAGGGCCCTGCATTCCCACAGGCAAATAAGGCTACAAATGCACTATCTCAAAAAGTAAGGAAATTCTTGGCAAAAAAATTAATTAATGCAACAGTTAGGGTTCCAGCAACAAAAGTATGGAAATGTGCTGTTAGGTTCCAACCCTAACACTCCACCCCACAGTGCAGGCAGCAACAGGTGGGGGGTGCCTTGGGGTTGTCAACCCTAATGCTCACCCCATTCTCCTATACTGTAACCATCTCAGCTTACTTACACATGGGATGGGGTGAGCATTAGTGTTGACAACCCCAAGGCACACCCTCCGTCTGTTGCTGCCTGCATGGTGGGGGTGGGGTGTTGGGTTGGAAACCCTAACAGCATATTTCCAAACTTTTGTCAATGGAACCCTAACTGATGCATTTACAAAGTTTTTTGCCAAGTATTTATATATAAATAAATATTTCTTTTTTTACGATTTTAATGCTGTGGGGGAACAGTGCCACATACAAGCTGGGAGAATGGGGAAGGGAGGTTGACTATGGCAGGGTATTATACCATTCCAGCACAAATAAAGAAGGAAGCAGTAGCAAGAAGCAGCTGTAGAAGATTGTCTGTAGCTTTCTGAAAATCTTATTGATGAGGATAATGAGAAACACCCTTGGTTAACAATCGCAGCTCTACAGGCTAAAATACCACAAAACAGTGACTTGGAGGGATATTTATTATTACTTTTTTTTTTGTCACCAGTGCCGCACGGAATGCTGCTGTGGATGAGCCGGATGTGTGTGTGTGGGGTGCTCTTGCTGTTGTGATCCCGCTATGGCCTGGTTGTGATCGCTCAGGAACCACATCACACACTCACTAGGCTAACTGCTGCTTACTTTTGCACGTGAGCAGAACTCCCCCTCTCAATCAGGGCTTGGACAACTCCTTGTTCTTGCCAGCCCGTCCACGTCCCCATTTCTGCCATGAATTTCATTTATTTTTTTTCCCTTCTTTCTGTGAATGTCGGGGTGGTGTATAGTCCTCCCTCCCAAAATGTAGAAATGGACAGGGAACTGGGGGAGCAAATAAGGAAGCTTAGCAATAAAGGCAACACAGTGGTGGTTGGGGACTTCAATCTACCGGGGATGGATTGGAACACCCCAGTTATCTCAAGTGCCAGAGAGCATGTCCTCCTGGAGGCCTTCCAGGGCAGTTTCCTCATGCAGAAAGTAACAGAGCTAACCAGGAAGGGGAACATTCTGGACCCGGTAGTGACAGACGAAGAACTAGTCCAAGACATAGAGGTGGAAGACCCCCCCCCCCAGCAGGAATTGACCAAAACACAGTGTGGTTCTCCCTCAACCTGGGGAGGTAGGTAGCCAATACAAAAACAAGAGTTGTGGATTTTAAACAGGCAGACTTTGGCAGGATGGGAATCATTTTGGAAGGGCACCTAGACAACATCAGACCAGAGATGGATTCTGAGCAGAAATGGAGCATCATAAAGAGGGGGCTAACAGAGGCCACTAGCTCTTGCATAAAGTGCCAAAGCCAAAAGGTAAGGGCCAAAAAACTGAGCTGATAAAGTAGAGAGGTAGTGGAAAGGGTGAGGGTAAAGACAGCAGCCTTTATAAAGTATAAGAGATCCTACTGAGATGAGGACAGGGAGGAATACGTGAAGAAATCCAGAGAGGTGAGCAGAGTAGTGAGGGCAACCAAGGCTTCAAAAGAACTAAGGCTGGCACAGGGGATCAGGGAAGAGGAAAGGATTTCTTCAGGCATATATGAGAGAGGAGAAAGTGCAAGTACCAGATTGTAAGGACTAGGAAGGATGGTGGGTGGGCAAACTAGGGGGCAGAGCAGGTGGAAATACTAAAAAAGTACTTCTGCTCAGTGTTTACCAGGGAGAGAGATGGGTCTATGCCTCAGGGAAAGGGGAGGATTGGGGGGAGGAGGTAACAGATGTGGAGATCCCAGTTGACAGGGTGTTGGAGGGCCTTAGGTCCCATATGATGGATAAGGCACTGGGACTGGACGAAGTGCATCCTAGAGTACTGAAGGAGTTGGAAGTGGTCCTGGTGGGACCACTGGCAGATTTTTTCAACACTTCCCTGAGTACTGGATGCATGCCCAGGGATTGGAGGATGGCACATGGTGTGCCAATCCAAAAACAGTGGGACCAGGGATGACCCAGGGAACTACAGACCAGCGAGCCTCACAGCTATTGTGGGTAAGCTAATGGAGACTATCCTTAAGAAAAGGCTAGTGAGTTTCCTGGAGAAGAATGGTCTACAGGATGACAGGCAACATGGGTTTGTATCTGGAAGATCATGTCAGACTAACCTGGTTGACTTTTTTGACTGGGTGACACAGTCACAGGATAGGGGCCATACAGTGGATGTCCTTTATCTGGACTTCAGCAAGGCTTTTGACTCAGTGCTTAACGGTAGACTGACAAGCAGGTTGAATAGCCTGGGAGCTGGGAGGAAACTGGTCAGGTGGATTAAGAGCTGGTTGCAAGGCAGGCAGCAGAGGGTGGTAGTTAGAGGAGAGCTCTCTCGGCACCCAGGGCTGTAAACAGCGGGGTCCCACAGGGTTGGTTGCTAGGACCAGCACTATTTAATGTCTTCATTGCTGACATATCAAATGGGATAAGGAGCAAGATCAACCTCTTTGCAGACGACACTAAGATCTGTGCAGAGGTGAGGAAGGGGGTAAAGTACTACAAGAGGATTTGGTGAGACTTGACGCTGGTCAGTTACATGGCAGCTGGGGTTCAATGCTTCCATGCTAAAAAATGCAAGGTCTTGCACTTGAGGGTAAAAGACTCAGAGAACAGCTACTGGTTTGGGGGAGTGCAGCTAACCACTTTGGCCAAGGAAAAAGATCTGGGGGTGCTAGTGACAAGGGACACGAAATACTTGGCACAGTGCAGGAAGGCAGCTGCAAAGGTGTATAAAATGCTGGGATGCATCACCAGGGGAATCACCTCTGGGAGGGAGGAAGTAATCTTGCCCCAGTACAGGTCCCTTGTGAGACCGCACTTGGAATACTGCGTGCAGTTTTGGTGCCTCTGAAAAGGGATTCAAACTGCTGGAGGGGGTCTAGTGTAGGGCGATGAAGATGATCC
Organism: Neoceratodus forsteri; assembly: GCA_016271365.2. Classification (NCBI taxonomy): domain Eukaryota; kingdom Metazoa; phylum Chordata; order Ceratodontiformes; family Ceratodontidae; genus Neoceratodus; species Neoceratodus forsteri. Next base: position 1,092,409,587 of record CM028133.1, on the reverse strand, counting down.
TGGGGATGGAGGACAAAACATATGAGGACAGACTGCAGGAGATCCGTATGTACACCCTGTATGACAGAAGGGAGAGACGGGATATAATTGTCAAGTACCTAAAGGGCATAAACAGAGTGAATTCTGAGGGTTTGTTTAAGTTAAAAGGGGGGCGATACACCAGGGGACACAGTCTGAAATTGGAGGGAGTCAGGGAGGGAGGAAGGTTCAAGGTGGAGATGGGGAGGCACTCTTTCATGGAAATGATGGTGGTGGCAGACTGGAATGCGCTGCCAGAAGTGATTTCACTGTGTATGGTGGCCAGCTTCAAGAGAGAGTGGAATAGGGCCAAAGGGAGGGTCAAAACTGTGGGGAAGATGGGGGGAGAAAGTTGGAGGCTGGGGGCACTAAATCAGAAGGGCGGGCAAGGGAAGGGGAGCAGCATCAGTTTAATAAAAGACATGCTGCACACTTGAGCAGACTGGATAGACTGAAAGGCCCATATCTGCTGGCAATTTCATATGTTCATATGTTTGTATGATTATTCCTAGCCGCATATCTACTCTCCCACCTTTCACCACTATCAATAACCATTACTTGACAGCTGTATTGGCTCTGACCACAGCCTGTTATAATCTAGGTTTGTTGTTTGTCCCCAGAATTCACTCATAAAACGATTGGCTGAATTAATACTGAGTTTTAACTAGCTTTATAGGAGGGTTGAATGGGTCAAGTTGTTTCTTTATAGCATAGAAGGCATGGGAGGCTTTTTCCTGTAATGTTTTAATAGCTGGATTAAAGCTCCCCAAACGAGTATTGTGAGGCCAAAGTAATTATAGACAAGGGTGTACTCTATTCACTACCATTAATATGAAATTTAAATTTGTTATGGTTGTTTTGGGCCTTTTCTGGAAACCCCTACTTTAATTCTTATTTGTGTTTACTTGGAAAGCATATAAAAACATAGAAAGTGCTGGCAGAAAATATACAGTAGTCCATCTAGTCTGCCCAAAATAACTACCCTTCTTTCATATCCTGCTGTGCAGGGTTTGACTAGCACAGTGTCCCAGTGGATGACTGGTCCTCTCTCTCTCTCTCTCTCTCTCTCAGTTGTTCTTCCCCCTCCCTCTGCTTGCCATTTGGCCACACTAAGCCTTTGTATTTGCCCCACCTGATTTTGAACCCATTCACAGACCATGCTTTGACCACCTCCCTGGACAGTCTAGTCCATCAATCCACCACCCGTTCTGTGAAGAACTTCCTTGTGTTCCTCTTGAAATTCCTCCCCGCCAATCTCCACCCATGACCATCCGTCACTGCGCTCTCATTCCTTCTGAAGAGGTCCTCAATCTACTGTTTATGCCCTTCAAGAATTCGTACATCTCAGCCATCTCCCCCTCCTTTCCTCCAGTGAGTACACGTTGAGAACTGCTGACTTTCCTTCATACGTCCTGCCCTGCTACTGCCCCGGGTCATCTTAGTGACCCTTCTTTGCACGGCCTCCATCTCTTCTCAGGTTTGGGAAACTGCACTCAGTACTCCAGATGAGGCCTCACCAGGAACCTATACAGGGGAAATACTTCTTGCTTTATCCTGCTGTCAAAACCCCACATATACACCCCTACATCCTGACTGCCTTTCCATAGGGCTTAAGACTACTGTTGATATAGACCCCAAGATCTTGCTCCTCTACTGTTGTTGTTACCCTTACTCCTCCCATCCAGTATATTCAATTTTGCCTACATTCCTTACAGACATACAAGTGTGCAGCACGTGTGCAGCATACATGCCACATGCCAAATAAGCATGTAACATGCACACTTATGCTGCACACATGCTGCGCACTCGTATTTCTGTCAAGGATACTTCACTTTGCACTTCTGTGCATTGAACTTTAACAGCTATATTTTGAACCATGTTTCCAACTTTTCTTGTTCTTTTGTTTATTTCCCTTACACACTGTTCACAGTCTACCCTACCTACATTCACCTGGTTGCAGGATACCTGGAATGTTGTCTTTAAGTACACTAACTATATGCTTTTAAAAATAGATTTGGCACTGCCCATTCAAGGATTAGGAAGCTGTGACTGGCAAATGTTTTGTGCTTAGTATGGCATCTGCAGCCTACACTCTGGGAATACTGTTGTCAGTGTTTGTGAGTGTTTGATGCATTATTATCTGCTAATGGAAAGGGAATCCAAAGGGTTTGACCTAACGGCGTGGTATCCTGCAGCCCAGCCTAGACAGCATGGCACCGGTGAACAATTTGATGGCCTTTTGTTACTGCATTCTGACTTTTATATGTGAAATGTCTGGACATCTGTTGATCTGTATCAAGGTTCTGACTTTTTATTTTCCCTCTTTCTCCTTTGCTATCTCTTTGTGACCACATCCTCTCAAAAACAAACAAAACAGCAGAAGAGGAGAGTACAAAATACCTGTTGTGAGCAACAGATGTCTAATGCACCTTGAGCATGAAGTTGCAACTTATCTTCTATGTAGGTTTCAAGTTACCTCACCAAGGCCCCCCCCTCCGCTCCAACCAGTCAGGCAGCAGCCATACAGAGTCAGATGACGCCCACCCTTCATGGAGTTTTCATGCATCTGAGTAGACAGCATCCAGCTTCCTGCCTGCCCATCATAGAATCATTAAACTCACTTCCGCACTCCGAGTGGCAAGCAATCACTTCACCTCTGCATTGTGGGGCTGGCAACGTTTTGTATGTAATTAATTTTTAGACGTTAATGATGAATATAAACATTTAATACACATTAAAGTTAAACATATCATCCTGTTTTAACAAAATGCAAAGACGATATGTATCCAAAGCTGGAAATTACTCCACGTACCCATCTTAACCAGTCTGGTTCAAATCCAGTTTTTCCTCAGATGGCATCACCTATGTAATGACTGACTGTAAGATATATTTCAAGTTTTAAAGGTTAAGACTTCATCTCCCCAAAAGACATCTAAACTACAAGAATTTAGTGTTTTATACATGCAGCATCAGGAAATTACAACTACCAAATGAATTAACTGGCATCAGTTTTGCAGGCTCTGGAGACAATCATAAAGCAAGTTTGCAAAATATTATAGAATTCAGAACATGTCAGAAGAGATGATAATGTTCAAATACTGCAATTTACTGTAGAAGTGGTCAGCTACCCATCTGAATTGGGATACTCAGATTTCCCCAAACCCGATCTGATTTGGTTTACAAGGATTTCGAAATAATCTGATACCAAATCCTATTCTGATTCGACTACATAAACAGTATCAATATCAGAAGTCCAAAATCCAAAGTCCTAAAATGCAAACCCTAAACCTATGTGACATAGTACAATAAGTAAATTTGTTAGTTACAACATCTTACAGGCTCGATTTGCAAATTCATGAGTGCAGTATTCATTACAGCATGCCACAACAGTCACATGCGCAGTGCAGGTTTATGGTCGAACGGTCGAACCACTAAATCAAGTGGAAGAAACTCTCAGAAGATCGAAGAATAAAGGCAATTAATTTTCTTTCCTCTCACAGAGAATTGCGATGATGCTAGAACTGCCAGACCAGAAGTGTAGGATGCAACTTCCGTTTTTTACGAACCTGCATATTTAGGAGTTAGGATTTTTGGCTATTAATAACAAAAAACATGAAATCCTAAAAATGGATAGATATCCAACGAATCCAGATTTAACATCCAAAATCCAAGCATCCCTAATCAGGATCTGGAAACCATTTGGCACAGAAGTGGCACTATTGCTTTCTTAGACAGCCAACACCCTCACCCTGTTTTGAGGACTGTGGGTAAACATTACTTATGAACTGCTGTTCACATGCAAGCCTGTGGTTTTAGTAGAAGCAGTTTAATCAAATACTGGTTCACATTCTATCAATCTTTGCTGACCTGTATTTACTACAGGATGCCTTTAAAAGATTTAGCTGACCTTGGAGGCTACGATGAGTCAGCGATAATATGACTAGGCTATCTGCATAAAGCATATATTTTATTTCAGTGTTATTCAGTGTTACCCCCGACACTTGAGATTCTTCAGTGTTACCCCTGACACTTGAAATTTATCTAGCAGAAAAGGCAAATCATTGATATAAACATTAAAGGGAGTTGGACTCAGGCTACATCACTGTCATACTCCTCATTCCTGATTAAAGGGCTCTGTCTGTATGATGTTAATCTTAATTTTACATTTTATGGATGAGTCATTTATTCAGTGATGTGATGTGACATGCTTTCCCTCCAGTTCCAAACTGAAGGAGTTTTAAAAAAAAGTCCAGGATGCCAAACTCAATCAAATACTTTTTAAAGTCTATGAAGCAGGCATATATCTTCCCTCTGTGGGAGGTTTGTACATATTTGTTAATAAGTATTTGTAGTGTGAGGATATGATCAGAGGTTCGATGTCTCTCTTTCTCTATCTCAGTCAGTCTCTCTCTCTCTCTCTCTCTCTCTCTCTCTGGCTATCTCTATCGCCATCTCTCCTTCTGCTCGGTCTCTCCATTTCTTGCTCTCACCCCTCCTCACCCATTCTCTTTCTGCCTATCTCCATCTCTCTCTCTCTCTCTCTCTCTCTTTCTATGTACCCCCTTTTCTTCCTCTTTCGCTGCCTATCTCCATCACTCTTTTTCCCCTCCCTCCCTCCCTCCTCAATCTCACTCTCTGTCTACCACAGTCTTTTTCTTTTTTTTTTTTTTTGTACTTCCTATTTTTTTTCTCCTCTCTCCCCTCAGCTCTGGTCTCCTCGGGAGTACCTAGGAGTCATCCCACTACAGTTCGCTCCTACCTGGTCAGTCCTCCATCACCCATGTATCCTTGGATTTACCCCCCAGGTGGGGACAAGGTGGGCTCCAACACCCCGAAATTCTCTGGCGTCGTCGGTCGGGAGGATGCCAGGAGGGCAGCCATAAATTGTGGGCAAGCTCTGGTTCTCCATCTCCGCCAGAGCTGAAGGGTGTTTTTCCCTTTTTCCTGGGGAGCGGCTAGCTTCCTGACGTCAAGGCCTTACCGACGTCTGCCACTCCCCTCCCCTTCGCTATGCTTAGCACTTGCTGTATCTCCGGCTTCCACGAGAGGTCAGCCAAATGCCGAACAGAGACCCCTGTCCCTCCCGGGAGAGGAGAGCTGTCCGGATGCTCAATCCTCTCCCTCCCCTGCCGACCCCCAGCAACCCAGACTCATTCCCGAACCTTGGTCACCAGCGTGGTGCGAGGTGTGGTGTCCAGCACCTCAACCCTCAGCGCCACCGGGCCGGCTCCCATAGTCTCTCTCTTTATCTAGCTATAAGTCAAGCTATCTATCTGTCTTTCTGTCTGTCTATCTAACTATATCTATCTATCTATATCTACAGACAGTATCTATCTATTTATCTAGCTATATCTACAGACAGTATCTGTCTGTCTGTCTCTCTGTGTCTGTCTGTCCGTGTCTGTCTATGTTTCTGTCTGTCTTTCAGTCTATCTATTGATATCTATAGCTATCTATCTATCTATCTATCTATCTATCTATCTATCTATCTATCTATCTCTCTCTCTATCTCTCTATCAATCTATCTAACTAATACACATAGCATTATTGGCATGACAATCGATACAGGTATTGCCGAACTTTATACATCAAACTATTCATCAGACATCATCTATATTATATTTCAAAGCTGGTGTCGGGGTGCTACATAGTTTGCAGCTATTTCTGTTACATTTTTCAATTTTTCATTTCCCCCTGCAGTATACAAAGAATAGCTTCATCAATCTTTATGAGCTACAGTATCCCCCTCTCCTCTTTCACTCTATATCCATCTCTCTCATGCACTCTCTCTCTCCCCTTCCCTCTCTCTGTCAGTTTCCTTCCCTCCTCTCCCTCTGCCTATCTGCATCCTCTCTCTATCTATGCATCCCCTCCTTCTTACTCTCTCTTTCTATCTCCCTTCCTCTGCTCTCTTTCCCTTGCTCTCTGCCTATCTTCATCATTCTCTGTCTCTCTAGCTGTGCATCCTTCTTCCCTCTCTCTCTTTATCACTATCTCCCCCACTCTGCTTTCTCTTTATCCACATCCCCTTCTCTCTCCCTCTTTCTTGCTATCTCCTCTCTCTCTCTCACTTGTTATCTACTGTCTACCTATTTCCATCCCTCACTCCCTCCTGTCTCTTTCACTCTCTCTAGATCCCTCCACCTGTTCTCTCTCATTCACTACACTCTCTCCCATCTCCTTCCCTCCTTTCCCCCTCTTGCATTTCCTATCTCCATCTTCCCCCATTTGCTAGCTTTTACTCACTCCCTCTCCTTTTTCTCTTTTGACCTATAATTCTGTTAATAGCCTGACTCCTAGAGTGAAAGTCTGCATTGTTATTAAGATTCATAACAATATCTCTGCACTGAATTGTAGTAGGTTCAGGTCCCATACAAAGAATATGGACTCATACCCAGCATGGACACAGCAATATGGTTTCTGCCTAAACCCTAACAACTCATTTTCATCCTTTTTTGACAGACAGATAGACAGACATAAATATGTAACAGTTGCGCAAAATTCTGCCTATAAGTCACACATTTTCTGCATTTTTCTCCTTTGTTTTAATTACTGCTGACAGCTGCAAGAAAACAAGATTTTTTTAAATCATTCTACTTCTCTTCTATTTTGTCTGATTTGATCCTCTCAGGACTCATCCCATCAACCCCATCACCTGACATCCCCAGGTGTTGCCTTTCCACTTCACTAGCTTCACCATAGGACTTTGATTGGTGGTAGCTATTCATCGGATAGGGGCTGGCAGGGGCCAGGCTCTCATCCGTCTACAGCCAGAGGGCCAGATTCTCCAAAGGTTACACATGGCACAAAGTGACTTGTGCCCCCCAAAATGGTGCAAGTAGCAATTTGTGTCATGAGTTGCGACATTTGGGATTCTGCAAAGCAGCCTGTGCCAAAGTGGACTTATGGTACAAACCCCCTGCAACATGGTGCAAGGGGGTTTACAGCAGCAGTTGTACCCTATTCAGGCAGAGCGGCTGCCAGATCCCCAAATCTGCAATTCTAAAACAACCCACAGATGACATCTGTCAAAGTACATTTACCCCAGCTAATAGCCAGTGTAAGTGTAATTTGCGTCCTCCGGGGGTTGTGCCAATGTGCCGCCAGCCATGATCCCCCAGTATATGCAACCCCTCAGCCTCATCCTCCAATCAACATAATAAGCCCTGCAGGGCTATCAACCCCCCCCATGCCCCCATCCCCCAAAACTATGTAATAAAAGCCCTACATGGCTATCAGACCCCTGCCCCATTCCCCAATAATCAGTAATAAAGCCTCACAGGGCTAGCAGACTCCCCATGCCCTGATCCCCAAAATACTGTAAGCTACACAGGGCTAGCAGAACCCCCCAAACGCGATCCCCGATCCCTAAACCCCAAGTCTGGGTGGTATTGCAAAATGTAGAATAAAACCAACAAACATCCCCATTATCTCTGGTAGTCTTCTGCCTCACCTCACATTGCAGTGCCAGACCATCCCGCCCCCCATTTGCTACCAGCTGGCGATAGCACAGCCCACCTTTTACTTTTCAGTTACTGACTTGAGCTCCGTATGAGCGATTTTCACTGTAAATAGCATGCACTCAGTGAATGAGCTGTCATTCATTGAGCACATGCTATTTACAAATTTACAGTAGTACGCACTCATATGGAGCTCAGTCAGTGGCTGGCCATGGTGGTGAGAGGTGGGCTGTGCCAGTCACCAACTGGAGATGGTCGGGGGAGAGGGTGGTCTGAAACTGCAGTGTGGGGGCAGTGGGGGGCCACAAGACTACCAGCGATAACGGGGATATATTTTGTTTTTTATTCTACATTTTGCAATACCACCTGGAGTTGGGGTCAGACTGGGGTCCACTAGTTCAAGGGGATTATACAGAATGCATCTGTGGGGGATGGGGTGGGGGTCCAATATCCCTGTGGGGCTTTGTTATTGATTATAGGGGATTGGGCAGGAGGGTCTGAGAGGCCTGCAGGGCTTTTCTTACTGATTACTGGTCATCAGGGGCGGGGGCACTTGCATCCTTCTGAGTCCGTGCTACTGGTTTATGGCTGAACTGTTCAGGTATGCCTCTGTTTGTCATACCTGTCAGGTTGGTGCAAGTCATGGACTTAGCAGCAAGGACCCTGCCCATTACAGAATTGGGTGCAGGGTCCCTGGTGCAACTGCACCCCTCGTATGTCTCAACTTGCGATGTGCATACGAGTGCTTCTAGAATTAGCCCAAGATTTTTTTCTTCCATTTATTGTGCTCCTTTCTTCAGGGGAATGAGCTGGAGGACAAAGTATTTTCCCCATAAATGCAGGATAGAGTTAAATACTTGGACCATTACAGAGGGAAGAGGCCCTTTGGCCTAGTACACAGTTCTAACTTATAAGGTACTCAGCAAACACAGGTTTCATTGAATATAAGATTGCAGTACAAAAGCATTGTGATACATAGACAACACAGCAATTTGAGGGGTCAGACGAAGTAACGTATAACCTATGAAATGTTACCCAGATGTATGTATTGGAAAAATAAGGAGTCCTAATACTGGATGATTTGAGTCGAGTTTGTCCTATTTTTTCTGAGTCATATGCATTTTGTCTGGAGGGTGGCCCAAGGCAGAACTATTATACACTTCCTTTAGAAGTGGGGCAGCCTGAGCACTTTTGGAAACTGGCACCATTTATTGCACCCTGGGATCATGAATGTGCAATGACATGATCTGTGTGCTTTGCCTCCGTGGATACACCCTCAGCAGCTGCATGTCAGTTCCCTTCCCATACAGCCCCGCTGTGCCATCACTCAGATTCCGCCAAGAAGCAGCTGACTAGCAGGATGCATTCACTCCCCTCCCCAAGGGCGGAGGGCTGTGAAAGGGATGCCCAATCATCCCTCACTCTGCTACCCCTCAAGTGACCCGAGTCCATCCCCAAACACAGGATGCTGGTGTAGCAAGTAGTAACTCGACCACCAGGCTATGATGGCAATGCTGAAAATAGGAGTCTTATCCCTCAGATAATATCTACTCCCTCTGTCCATCTAAATGTGATGCCATATTCCTCTTTAGGAATCACACATTGGTTGCCAAGGACATGGTTCTTGTGTCATTAGCAGAAGAGTATGATGTCACTTATGGACAAGCGGCAAGCGCAGACTAAATCCAAAGGACAAACATCCAGTTTACATGCACATTTCCTATGCAATAGAGAAAGAGAAGGTGAGCAAAACAAGTGACGTAGGGCATCCAACCAAAATTATCAATAACTTTCAAACGTTTCTCAGATGCACAGAGGCTCTTTCATGAATGCCGTACTTGTCTACATACATGTTCTGCACTATAAGCAAACTTACTAGAGTATAATGACTGCAATATTTGTCTGTATACAGTCCCTGCACTACCAGTATATAACTCATTGGTGTATAATGACTGCTGTGTTTGTCTGTATACAGTCCCTGCACTAGCAGTATATAACTCATTGGTGTATAATGACTGCTGTGTTTGTATGTATACTGTCCCCACACTACCAGTATCTAACTCATTGGTGTATAACAACTGCAGTGTTTTTATACAGTCCTTGCACTACCAGTATCTAACTCACTGGTGTATAATGACTGCAGTGTGTGTCTTTATATGGTCCCCATGCTACCAGTATCTAACTCATTGGTGTATAATGACTGCTGTGTTTGTCTGTATACAGTCCCTGCACTACCAGTATCTAACTCATTGGTGTATAATGACTGCTGTGTTTGTCTGTATACAGCCCCTGCACTACCAGTATCTAACTCATTGCTGTATAATGACTGCAGTGTTTGTCTGTATACAGTCCCTGCACTACCAATATCTAACTAATTGCTGTATAATGACTGCAGTGTCTGTCCGTATACAGTCCCTACACTACCAGTATCTAACTCATTGGTGTATAATGACTGCTGTGTTTGTCTGTATACAGTCCCTGCACTACCAGTATCTAACTCATTGGTGTATAATGACTGCTGTGTTTGTCTGTATACAGTCCCTGCACTACCAGTATCTAACTCACTGGTGTATAATGACTGCAGTGTTTGTCTGTATACAGTCCCTGCACTACCAATATCTAACTCATTGCTGTATAATGACTGCAGTGTCTGTCTGTATACAGTCCCTACACTACCAATATCTAACTCATTGGTGTATAATGACTGCTGTGTCTGTCTGTATACAGTCCCTGCACTACCAGTATCTAACTCATTGGTGTATAATGACTGCTGTGTTTGTCTGTATACAGTCCCTGCACTACCAATATCTAACTAATTGCTGTATAATGACTGCAGTGTCTGTCTGTATACAGTCCTTACACTACCAGTATCTAACTCATTGGTGTATAATGATTGCTGTGTTTGTCTGTATACAGTCCCTGCACTACCAGTATCTAACTCATTGGTGTATAATGACTGCTGTGTTTGTCTGTATACAGTCCCTGCACTACCAGTATCTAACTCACTGGTGTATAATGACTGCAGTGTTTGTCTGTATACAGTCCCTGCACTACCAATATCTAACTCATTGCTGTATAATGACTGCAGTGTCTGTCTGTATACAGTCCCTACACTACCAGTATCTAACTCATTGGTGTATAATGACTGCTGTGTCTGTCTGTATACAGTCCCTGCACTACCAGTATCTAACTCATTGCTGTATAATGACTGCTGTGTTTGTCTGTATACAGTCCCTGCACTACCAGTATCTAACTCATTGCTGTATAATGACTGCTGTGTTTGTCTGTATACAGTTCCTGCACTACCAGTATCTAACTCATTGCTGTATAATGACTGCAGTGTTTGTCTGTATACAGTCCCTGCACTACCAATATCTAACTAATTGCTGTATAATGACTGCAGTGTCTGTCTGTATACAGTCCCTACACTACCAGTATCTAACTCATTGGTGTATAATGACTGCTGTGTTTGTCTGTATACAGTCCCTGCACTACCAGTATCTAACTCATTGGTGTATAATGACTGCTGTGTTTGTCTGTATACAGTACTTGCATTACCAGTATCTAACTCATTGGTGTATAATGACTGCTGTGTTTGTCTGTATATAGTCCCTGCACTACCAGTATCTAACTCATTGGTGTATAATGCCTGCTGTGTTTGTCTGTATACAGTCCCTGCACTACCAGTATCTAACTCACTGGTGTATAACGACTGCAGTGTTTGTATATAATCCTTGCACAACCAGATAGGCCAGAATTTATGTCAGTCCTTATTACAACAAAGGATGTAACAACTGTAGAGAATGTTGCCAAATCCTTTTTTATGCTAATGGAATTAGAAAAAGGAAAATGTTAGAGCTTAGACAGGCCACAGCCTCTTGATGATGATCGGTCCTCCAAGAAGCACTCCTTTAGAGCGAAATGTTTAGCTTGGTGGCTGGCCAGAGAAAAGACTACTTGGATTAGGCAGGAGTATCATCTATTTGCCACCTATATAACGCCGGTATTATTTGCCCATGTTATACTTGTTACTGGGATGTTTTCTGAATGCTGTGGTTTTATCCATTCTGTATTTATGTATTATCCTTGTCATGCTGATTCTAATGCAGTATATGTGCTTTTTCAATTGTAATGACTCTTTGTCAAACAATAAAAGTGAACAGACTAAAAAAACTCACTGATGTACAATGACTGTTGTGTTTCTCTGTATACAGTCCCAGCACTGTCAGTATCTAACTAATTAGTGTATAATGACTGCTGTGCTTGTCCATATACAGTCCCTGCACTACCAGTATCTAACTCATTGGTGAATAATGACTGCTGTTTGTGCCTGTATACAGTCCATTCACTACCAGTATCTAACTCATTGGTGTATAATGACTGCAGTGTTTATCTGTATACAGTCCCTGAACTACCAGTATCTAACACGTTGATGAACAATGACTGCAGTGTTTGTCTTTATACAGTCCCTGCATTACCAGTATCTAGCTCATTGGTGTATAATGACTGCTGTGTTTGTCTTGATACAGTCCCTACACTACCAGTATCTAACTAGTTGGTGTATAACGACTGCAGTGTTTGTCCGGTGTATAATGACTGCTGTGTTTGTCTGTATACAGTCCTTGCACTACCATTATCTAACTCATTGGTGTATAATGCCTGCTGTGTTGGTGTGTATACAGTTCCTGCACTATCAGTATCTAACACATTGATGTATAATGACTGCATTGTCTGTCTGTATACAGTCCCTACACTACCAGTATCTAACTCATTGGTGTATAATGACTGCTGTGTGTGTCTGTATATAGTCCCTGCACTACCAGTATCTAACCCATTGGTGTATAATGACTGCTGTGTTTGTCTATATACAGTCCCTGCACTACCAGTATCTAACTCACTGGTGTATAATGACTACTGTGTTTGTCTGTATACAGTCCCTGCACTACCAGTATCTAACTCATTGGTGTATAATGACTACTGTGTTTGTCTGTATACAGTCCCTGCATTACCAGTATCTAACTCATTGGTGTACAATGACTGCTGTGTTTGTCTGTATACAGTACTTGCATTACCAGTATCTAACTCATTGGTGTATAATGACTGCTGTGTTTGACTGTATACAGTCCCTGCACTACCAGTATCTATCTCACTGGTGTATAATGACTGCTGTGTTTGACTGTATACAGTCCCTGCATTACCAGTATCTATCTTGTTGGTGTATAATGACTGCTGTGTTTGTCTGCATACAGTCCCTGCATTACCAGTATTTAACTCACTGGTGTATAATGACTACTGTGTTTGTCTGTATACAGTCCCTGCACTACCAGTATCTAACTCATTGGTGTATAATGACTACTGTGTTTGTCTGTATACAGTCCCTGCACTACCAGTATCTAACTCATTGGTGTATAATGACTGCTGTGCGTGTCTGTATACAGTCCCTGCACTACCAATATCTAACTCTTTGGTGTATAATGACTGCTGTGTTTGTCTGTATACAGTACTTGCATTACCAGTATCTAACTCATTGGTGTATAATGACTGCAGTGTTTGTCTGTATATAGTCCGTGCAATACCAGTATCTAACTCATTGTTGTATAATGACTGCAGTGTTTGACTGTATACAGTCCCTGCACTACCAGTATCTTACTCAATGCTGTATAATGACTGTTGTGTTTGTCTGTATACAGTCCATGTACTACCAGTATCTAACTCGTTGGTGAATAATGACTGCTGTGTTTGTCTGTATACAGTACTTGCATTACCAGTATCTAACTCATTGGTGTATAATGACTGCTGTGTTTGACTATATACAGTCCCTGCTCTACCCATATCTAACTCATTGCTGTATAATGACTGCAGTGTTTGTCTGTATACAGTCCCTGCTCTACCGGTATCTAACTCATTGCTGTATAATGACTGCTGTGTTTGTCTGTATACAGTCCCTGCACTACCAGTATCTAACTAGTTGGTGTATAATGACTGCAGTGTTTGTCCGGTGTATAATGACTGCTGTGTTTGTCTGTATACAGTCCTTGCACTACCATTATCTAACTCATTGGTGTATAATGCCTGCTGTGTTGGTGTGTATACAGTTCCTGCACTATCAGTATCTAACACATTGATGTATAATGACTGCAGTGTCTGTCTGTATACAGTCCCTACACTACCAGTATCTAACTCATTGGTGTATAATGACTGCTGTGTGTGTCTGCATACAGTCCCTGCACTACCAGTATCTAACTCATTGGTGTATAATGACTGCTGTGTTTGTCTGTATACAGTTCTTGCACTACCAGTATCTAACTCATTGGTGTATAATGACTGCTGTGTGTGTCTGTATATAGTCCCTGCACTACCAGTATCTAACTCATTGGTGTATAATGACTGCTGTGTTTGTCTGTATACAGTCCCTGCACTACCAGTATCTAACTCATTGGTGTATAATGACTGCTGTGTTTGACTGTATACAGTCCCTGCATTACCAGTATCTAACTTGTTGGTGATTAATGACTGCTGTGTTTGTCTGCATACAGTCTCTGCATTACCAGTATCTAACTCACTGGTGTATAATGACTACTGTGTTTGTCTGTATACAGTCCCTGCACTACCAGTATCTAACTCATTGGTGTATAATGACTGCTGTGCTTGTCTGTATACAGTCCCTGCACTACCAGTATCTAACTCTTTGGTGTATAATGACTGTTGTGTTTGTCTGTATACAGTACTTGCATTACCAGTATCTAACTCATTGGTGTATAATGACTGCAGTGTTTGTCTGTATACAGTCCGTGCAATACCAGTATCTAACTCATTGTTGTATAATGACTGCAGTGTTTGACTGTATACAGTCCCTGCACTACCAGTATCTAACTCATTGCTGTACAATGACTGTTGTGTTTGTCTGTATACAGTCCGTGTACTACCAGTATCTAACTCGTTGGTGAATAATGACTGCTGTGTTTGTCTGTATACAGTACTTGCATTACCAGTATCTAACTCACTGGTGTATAACAACTGTCGTATTTGTCTGTATGCAGTCCCTGTGTTGGGGGGATGTCACAATTCAATATCAGACTGAGCAGAAATATCTGTTCAGATTTCTATAGGTTCAGCACCCTCTGGGAGCACATTAGATCAAAACACTCTGCCTGTTTGGTCTTGCCTAAACCTTAACTGTTGGAATCTGACAGGCATAATGACCATAACACTGACTGCTAGCAGGAGATGCTAAAAGGTTAATGAGTTAGAAGTCTATTCTTGGTTAAACCTTGCACTTTTATAGGTTGACACAGTTGCCCACAACCCTTCCTCCTTTTCCTGTCTGAGAAGCAGAACTAGGACCCTTGTGGTACCACTGATAAGAAACTGTGAGAAAATACTCAGAAAGAGTTTCCCATAGTTTTAACTGACGTTGGCTGTGTGATGCCACAGACACTGAAAAAGTTCTCTAGATATGTGAGTCACATTGGAGTAAAGGTGATATGAATTGCTTTGTATGTAATGTTGAGTTGTTAGGAAACTGTTTTCTGGATTCATAATATGAATACAATGAGACGGGACATCCTAAAAAATGAGATGCTGAATTATAACTGCTTTATACACCTTCCAGAAGACAGGTAATTAGCTACTACTTTGCTTCTGTAACTGTTAGATTGCTGTAACTCTGGCTGTGCCTAGCTGGAGTTAATTAACCTTGTTTTTGGAGACTGAAATACTGTCTACTGAATTATTTTGTTATTTGGGTAGAAATACCAACACCTCCACTACCAGTATCTAACACATTGGTTCATAATGACTGATGAGTTTATCTGTATACAGTCCCTTCACTACCATTATATAATTCATTGGTGTATAATGACTGCAGTGTCTGTTTGTACGCAGTCCCTGCACTACCAGTATCTAAGTCATTGGTGTATAATGGCTGCTGTTTGTCTGTATACAGTCCCTGCACTACCAGTATCTAACTCACTGGTGTATAATGACTGCTGTGTTTGTCTGTATACAGTCCCTGCACTACCAGTATTTAACTCACTGGTGTATAATGACTGCTGTGTTTGTCTGTATACAGTCCCTGCACTACCAATACCTAACTCACTGGTGCATAATGACTGCTGTGTTTGTCTGTATACAGTCCCTGCACTACCACCAAATTACATTGCTACATTGCAGTGTCAGTGGCTCAGCAGGTAGCACACTCACCTCTGAGTGCTGAGAGATCAGAAAGCTATGGGTTCTATTCCCACACCTGGCACTTGGGTTA
Organism: Neoceratodus forsteri; assembly: GCA_016271365.2. Classification (NCBI taxonomy): domain Eukaryota; kingdom Metazoa; phylum Chordata; order Ceratodontiformes; family Ceratodontidae; genus Neoceratodus; species Neoceratodus forsteri. The sequence continues at coordinate 1,092,393,846 of CM028133.1, read as the reverse complement.
AGTCCCAATACTGACACTGTAGTGCAGCATGAGTGGGGTGCTGCACTCCTGAGGTGCCATCTTTCAGGTGAGATGTTAAACTAGGAGCTGCCTGCTCCGGTGGATGTTAAAGATCCCATGGCACCTCTTGAAAAGAGTAAGGGAATTTTTATTAGAGTACTTGGACTTCATTACAAAACATCATATGGTCACATAAGTATAGTCATCAAGGTTTTATACATTCATACCCAAAGGAAAATATAAAATGAAAAACACATACATACATTTTCCTACAAATCAAGCCAGTGTTTACAATTAATCCATAACGGGCAACTCTTGTGTTTGACAATTGTGCCATATCAAATTTTGCAACAGATTGTAATGTTTTCCAAATATTCCCTACACTTTCTATCTGTTACCTATTTTTGATATAGTACTCATAAGCATCTTGCTTGCCAAATATGATATCTAATAATTGCCAGCACGACATATACAGTGTCTGAGTGATATTTCCCTTTTAAATGTGGACTAGCCCCATACATGATTTCAGGTTATGACAGCTTAGAGAAATGAGGCTCTCGCCATTCATTTGTCAATAGAGCCCAAAAGACCTGCACAAAGCTACATTCTAGAAACAAATGTTGTTGTGTTTCAATTAACTAAGAGCATGTATCCTGTGGGCAATACCTATCAACCACCTGTTTATGCTTATTGTTTCCCTTAACACTAAGCCTACTGTACCATTGTTCCCTGATCACAAACTATCCCCGACATATGGAGGGATTCTAGGGTTCTTCTGCTGCTTCAACACCTGAGCCTTCTGATCTTCTGTACATATAGGGAATTCTATAGGAGTTCAACCTTCAGACAGTAAAATGTGTTTATAAATTGATTTCCTATCTAAAGATAAGAAACTGTTGAGACCAAGGCCCCATCTCACTACCTGTTTCAGGCATTCCAAACCATATGTGGGGAGTTTTGTAACCTTCCCTAATAATCTAGTTTTACCCTGCTCCCAGACAATCACATTTGGGAGTAACCATAAGTTTACCAGTGGTTTCCATGTCTTATCACCTGGTTTTAAAGCCAAACCTAAATTATAACTACTGAAAATGCCCCCCAAAAAAGCCACAGGATTGATCATCCCTATTCCTCCCTCTGAAATGGACCTATAAGTAAACTCCCTCTTTATAGGGTTTAAACGCAAAACCCAAAAAGCTTGAAAGAAAATGCTATATAATCGAGTGAAAACATGCTGTGGAGGGGGAAAGACATAACACAGATATAAAAATATCGGGACCAGTAAGGATTTAATTAAACACACTCTCTCCCTCTTACCAATTTGTTTATTCCTCCAACCCAAGAGTAGCCTGTCTGCCCTATTAAGTCCCAGCTCCCAGTTTAAGGTTTGTGCATCCTGGGGTCCAAGAACTAAACCTAAAACTTTGATGGGTTCCAGTGTAATACTAATTCCTCCAAAAGAACCCGAGTCCCGGATAGGTGTGGCCCCTAAGGGAACCCCTCTACTTTTGTCTAGATTAATTCGTGACCCTGAAAGTGAGGAATAAGTACTCAAGATTTCAATGAGAACCTCCTCTTTTGCGTCAGTTCCCAGGCTAAGGACCATATCATCTGCATAGGACAGAATTTTAACAGGAGGAATGTTATCAGATGCTATTATTCCCCTCAATTCCTGAGATTGAACTACAGCTCTAATAAGCACATCAATGCCAAATACATACATGAGGGGGCTAAGAGAACAGCCTTGCTTCACCCCTCTATCAACTAAGACACGTTTCCCCTCCCACCCATTTACACTTGATAGTAGGGAAGCATTCCTATACATTGCTCTAATCCAGGATACAAATTCAGATGGTATCCCAAAGGCATCTGGTACTGTAAATAAAAAATTATGAGACATTCTATCGAACGCCTTTTCCTGATCTACCCCCACCACCCATCCTTGGACTTTATTCGTTTCCCCATGGGAAGAAAGTTCTCTTAAAATGATAAGATTTCCGCATTGTTGCCTCCCAGGTACTGCACATGTCTGTTCAGGACTGATCAAGTGTGTCGATACTTTAATGAGCCTACCCAGTAGAATTTTTGCTAACAATTTATGGTCTGAATTAAGTAAACTAAGGGGCCTCTGGTTATTTATAGCCTCAGTATGACCTTTCTTATGTATTAACACAAGTACCGCTTCTTGCATAGATGCAGCAAATTTAGTGTAGGAGAGCATGTAATTAAACAAGACTGCTAGGGCTGGAGCCAAGTCTTCCTTAACCTGCTTATATTACCCTGCACCGAGTCCATCCATACCTGGAGCAGAATCTGTTTTTTAAACTCTCTATAGCATGCTGGACCTTTGCATCTGTAATGTCTTGGGTCAAACCTCTAATATCTGACTGTAAAACCTGAGGCAAATTTAATGATCCTAGGAGTCCAGAGTCTGTGAATAGGACATTCTCTGAAGAGTTTCTGAACCTAGGTTTCAACTACCCTTAATATGCCCTCAGGTGTATTGACCATCTTACCTTCAGGTGTGATCAATTCTGTTATGGTTCTTGCATCTATTCTATTTTTACAATCTTTGTAAGGGTCCATGACCCCTTTCATAAGCTGAGTCCCGAATTGGGCCTCCTGATTCAAAGACTTCACCCTATTATACCGTAGCTCCTTCATCTGTTTACTAATCACTGTAATCTGAGTACCATAATCAGGGACAAAACCTTTTACAGGTACGTAAGTGAAAAAATAAAGGCAAAGGGAGGGATAGTGAGACTGAAGGGGGAGGATGGGGGCCGCGTGGAGGATGACAACAGTAAAGCTGACATATTGAACAGGTATTTCTGCTCAGTCTTTACTGAGGAAGAGGAGGGTAATGGGTCTGAAGGGAGTACAAGGGGTGAGAATGGTGCAGAAATGGACATAAGTCCCTTTACACGAGAAAGGGTCCTGAAGGAACTGGAAGTAATAAGAGTTGATAAAGCAATGGGGCCAGATAGGGTGCACCCCAGGGTCCTTAAAGAACTAAGAGAGGTGGTGGCTGAACCTCTGGCTATCCTGTTTAGCCGATCACTGGAAACAGGGGAAGTACCCAAAGACTGGAGGATAGCAGATGTAGTCCCCTTATACAAAAGTGGGAACAAAGAGGAAGCGGGGAACTACAGACCAGTCAGCCTCACCTCAGTAGAGGGGAAGATCATGGAAGCACTACTGAAGGAGAGATTGGTGGAACATCTGGTTGTCAATGTTGTCACCAGGGGGAGGTCATGTCAGACCATCCTCGTTGAATTTTTTGACTGGGTGACTAGGGAGGTGGATCAGGGGAGGGCAGTGGACATGGCCTATCTGAACTTCAGCAAGGCCTTTGACACTGTGCCACATAGAAGACTATTACACAAACTGGGGAATATGGGTGTGGGCAGGACAGTAGTGTGGTGGGTAGGTAACTGGCTGGGTGGCAGGACAGAGGGGTGGTGGTAAATGGCTGTCACTCCACAGAGGGAAGAGTGACCAGTGGGGTACCACAGGGATCAGTGCTGGGACCGGTCCCATTCAACATCTTCATCAGTGACATTGTGCAGGACCTAGAAGGCAGAATTTCACTGTTCCTGATGACACAAAGCTCTGTAACAGAGTAGACACACCAGAGGGTGTAGACAGAATGAGAAGGACCTGCAGAAACTTTGAAGAATAGTCAGGGGGTTGGTGATGAAATTCAATGCAAAGAAGTGCAAGATAATGCATATGGGGCACAAAAACCCTGGCACAATATATCAGTTGGGGGGTGAGGATATAGCATGCACCAAGCAGGAAATGGATCTTGGGGTTATCATCTCTGATGACCTCAAGGTAGGGAAACAGTGTAACAAGGCAGCAGGTAAAGCAAATAGGATGCTGGGATGCATAGGCAGGGGCATCACCAGCAGGAAAAGGGAGGTCATAATTCCACTATACAAGACACTAGTGAGGCCCCACCTGGAGTACAGTGTACAGTTCTGGAGACCTTACCTATGTAAGGACATAGACAGGGTAGAGAAGGTTCAGAGGAGGGCAACAAAGATGGTGCATGGATTGCATCACAAGTCCCATGAGGACAGGTCAAGGAACTGAACATGTACTCCTGGAGGAGAGGAGGAGAGCGGGATATGATAGAGACATACAAGTATCTTACGGGGAGGAACAGGGTGCAGGAGTACACTATTTTTAAGCGAAAAAGATGTTCCAGGACTAGAGGGCATGGGATGAAGTTGAAGGGAGGACGATTCAGAGGAAACGTGAGGAAGAATTTCTTCACAGAACGGGTGGTAGATAAGCGGAACACCCTGCCAGAGGAAGTGGTGGGGGCTGAAACAATCACGGGATTTAAGAATGCAAGGGATAGACATAAAGGAAATCTGGATGTCAGGGGTAAGGGGCAACAGACTTCTAGGAAAACATAAACTGAACTTACAAGCTCAAATGGGCAGACTGGGTGGGCCATAGGCCCTTATCTGCCGACACTGTCTATGTATCTATGTAACATTTGAGGAGTCTGAAAGAGATATCAAATGCTGTAGCTGCTGCCTTACTTCTAAATATTGCAAATAAACTTTATTACTTTCAAAATGGGATTTCTTTTGAAAGAGATTTCTCCATGAAGTTTTTGTATCCTCCCACCACTTCACCCAGTCATCATAACATTCTACGACTGATAATCAAGCAGACCAGTCTTGTTGCCACATTTTTTTAATTTTAGTATCTAGCAAGAGAGCTTTATTCAGCCTCCACCTGTTTTTCCTACAACGTGGGGTATCACACCAAATTATCTTAGCCTTTAATGCCATATGATCTGAAATTCAAATGCCTGTGTTTTGATGTCTATAACTTCCAAGCCTTTATACAAAAAAAAATCAATTCTTGTTTTAATAGTCCCCCAAAAGTACATAAAGTCTCCAGAGGGGTGTAAACAGTGACATGCATCTTTAAGCTCAGCCGTGGAAATAATCTGTTGAAGTGAAACCGAATCACTAAACATTTTATTAGTCTGGAGGCCCCTATCAGATTGATGTAGGCTACAATTAGAATCCCCATTCATAGGACTAAACCTAGAGAGGTGTAAATATAGCTGAATATCCTGAAATAAGGATGTCCTTAAAGCTTAAGTCTGGGGGGAATAAACAGCAATTAATCTAAACCTTTTCCTGAGAAATGAAATATTTATTTATTTATTTATTGCAATTGTTTCACCAGGAAAGGCACACTGAGCGAAACGATGCTCATCTCCCGATGTGACCTGGGGGAAAGGGTACACAGGGATGATAACAAGCAGGTTATCGCAATATAGATACATTAATTAGATGAGCAGAGTTACATATGCAATATATACATTGAACAGATGTGCTGGAGCTTGGAATTATTTGGGTACAGCAAATGGGCAAACAATTAGCAAGAGCGTTAACCAGTATATACAGCAGTTAGGCAGACAGCCTACCTATACTGAGCACAGATTGGTGCCGAGAGTTACAGTCTTTTTAAGGAATGCAGACACAGTTTATCATGAGATAGTTTGTCAGGGCAGCTGCTAGGTAGTATGTAGAGGAGGAGTGATGGATTTGAGGGGGGAGAGCATTCCAGAGTTTTGGGAAACGGTATGAGAAAGCAGTTGTTCCAGCTAAGGTCTTACAACTGGGAATATTTAGTAGATGGCTGTCAAGGGATCAGTGGGAGTGAGGTGGAGGGAGCCAGCAACAGTGAGGAGGAGAGGCGGGGGGAAGGTGCCAAGCCAGAATTTTGAGACAAACTTGGAGCAGTGCAGTAGGCATCCAGTTTTCAAGGGAGGGGAAGGCGATGGAATGGTAGAGATCACAGTGGGGGGAGCATTGAGGGCGAAGCGGCAGAAGGCGTTGAAAAGGGGGTCTAGCTTGGATAGCGTGGCTTTAGGTGCTGTACTGTAGACTATGTCACAGTAGTCAGTCAAGGGAAGGATCATCTTCTGTACTAGTTCCCGTCTAACCGAGGATGGGAGAAAAGAGTGGTTTCTGTAGAGTGCACCTAGCTTGGGGTGAAGCTGTTTTATGATAGCATCAATGTGATCAGAGAATGTAAGGTGGCGGTCGAGCCATACCCCTAAATAACGGAAGAAAGCAACATCTACCAGGGTAGTCCCATCCAGTGTGTGGAAGAATGGGAGCGAGGGGAGTCGGGACAGTCTCTGACGTGTGCCGAAGGACATAGTAACAGTCTTTTTAGCATTGAGTGCGAGTTGGTGTGATCTGAACCAGTGTTGAACTTTATTGAAATCGGTCTGGAGGTTGGATGCTACTTCATCAAGGGAGGAGACAGTGGCAAACAGGACGGTGTCATCGGCATACATGTCTATAGATGAAGCTGAGCAGATTTGAGGCAGGTAATTGAGAAAGGTGGAGAACAGGATGGGGCCAAGGACTGAGCCTTGGGGGACACCAGTGGTCACGGGAAGGGGGGGGATGTAGCATCCGCAATTCTTACTGATTGTGTTCTTCCTGAGAGATAGTGAACCATTTAGTAGCTGAGGCAGTGAGGCCAGCATCTGAGAGGCTATTTATTAGCAGGGGGTGGGAGACAGTGTCGAATGCTTTAGCGAGGTCAACAAATATAGCCTAGGAAACCTGGCCCCTATCCATGCCAGAGAGGATGGAGTCAGTGAGCCTTAATAAGGAGGAAGCAGTGGAGTGGCCCTGTCTGGACCCAGACTGGAATGGTGTGAAGAAGTTTGAATCAGAGAGGAAGGAGGTAAGTTGGGTGAGTATTAGGTGCTCCTGTAGCTTGGCCAGGGCCGGGAGTAGAGAGATATGGTGATAGTTAGCAGTGAGGGAGGGGGATGACAACGGCATGTTTCCAGGCCCAGGGGACAGTAGCAGTGGTGAAAGAGAAGTTTAGGAGCTCAGCTAGAAGTGATGCTGTGACTGGTGTGGAGAGGAGAAGGAGTTTGGTGTCCAGCCCGTCAGGGGAGTTACTTTTAGAAGGGTTTAGGGTCAGGAGGGCCTGAAGGGCTTCTGATTGTGTAATAGGGTGGAAGGAGAAGGTGCAAGGCCTAAGTGAGTGTGAGGTATTGTCTGGAGTGGTGACTAGTGGAGTAGTAGGGGGCTGGGAGGAGAGGACAGTCAAGGCACAAGAGGTAAAGTATGAATTGAACTCTGCAGCCACTGCCCCTCGATCAGAGAGGACTGAGTTGTTTGTAATTAGGTGCTGTGTGGGATTTGCCACTAGGGGGAGAAGAGAGAGTCGATGACCTTCCAGAATTTGGATGGGCAATATAAGTTAGACTGGAGAGAGGAGTTGAAGTATTCTGCTTTAGTGAGTCTAGTTGCTGTGGTACACGTGTTACATAGCACACGGTATCTTGTGTAGTCTTGTGGGAGGTGCGAGGTTTTATGCTGCCGCCAGGCTTTGTCACAAGCGTATTGGCAGGCTATGAGTTCTTGAGTGATCCAAGGCAGGTGGTTACCCCGAACCCTGGAACAATGCAGTGGGGCATGCCTGTTCCAGACAGTGAGGAAAGAGTCTTGAAAGTGAGCTAAGGCATCATCAACGGATGGGTGAGGACCAGTAAGCATGGGCTAGGTCTTCATGCACAGAGGCTAGGTTGAGGAATTTGTATGAACGTTGGAATATGAACTTGAGGGCAGATTTGGTGCAGTGCATTTTCCTGATAAGGTAGATGATGTGGTGGTCACTGAGGGAGTCAGGGAGCAGCCCAGCTTGGATAACCCGGTGGGGGTGGAAGGTGAGTGCCCAGTTTATCAGCATGTGTTTTGTAGATTTGGGGTTTAGTCGGGTGGGTTCAGTGATGGATTGAGAAAGGTTCAGAGCAGCAATGTCCATTCTGGTATTGCTGAGTGAATGGGACAACCGGTTGTGGTTAAAATCCCCCATGATATATAATTCACCTTTAGATGATGGAGAGGCGATTTGTGCGAGTAGGTCAGTGACAGTTGATGCTGGAGTGCCCGGCCGGCAGTAAACACCAGCTTTAAAAATAGGGAGTGAGTGGGGTAGTTCCAGTTGAATCATTATGAGTTCATGGGCTTTTGGTGCGGACTTAGTCAAAACTACAGTGAAGTGCATGTTGGCATTTATATATATGGCGACGCCACCACCTCTGCTAGCCTTGTCTTGGCGGGTCATGGTATAACCCGGATTGAGACAGAGGTCTCATTGATATTTTTGTTTAGCCATGTCTCAGTCAAGATGATGATGTCAGGGGCATAGTGGGTGGCAAGTACCTGGAGAGAGTCAATTTTTCGGGGCGAGGCTACGTATGTTTAGGTGCAAGAGGCGCAGGCCACGGGGAAGGGATGGGCCACTGGGGTTTGTATCTAACACCAATGCTTTACCTGGGAAAATCTCCACCAATCTAGTAACCTGTAAACTTGGGTTAGACAGGAGAATACCGATCCCATCACAGGGATCAAGTCCAGTGGACCAATAGGATGCTCCCAGTGGCCAAGCACGAGAGGCCTGCTGCAACTCTATTAGATTTCAGTCTCATGTCTAACAAACAAATAATGTCACTAGCTACATCTTGTAGTGTTAGCATAGTGCCAATTAACTTTTTTTCCCCTCTAATACTGTTGACATTGACTGAGATAAGAGTTAAATGGTCCATCAGCTAATACAAAAGAGAAGGGGGTATATCTGGGCTATCAACTAGGGGGTTCTGATTTTCCTACTCTGTCTTGTTCTTTTTGCGATAGAGTCTAACCCATCTCCATTCTCTGTGTCTGTATTAGAAGGGACTGAGGAGGTATCTGTACTCTCATCCTCCAAGTCCCTGTCTGCAGCCTCAGAAGAAAGAGCCACAAATTTATTGCCTGACTTCCAAGATCCTGTGGGGGGCAGTAATACTTCTTTTCTTAGTAACAACCTTCCCTAGCCTGTTCCTCTTCTGCGGAATTATTTTAAATGCTGTTTCACCTGGGGGGCATCTCTACCTGTGACCTGATAACTTCCTCTGTGGGAGGAGGGGAGTGGGGAGGACCACTAGCCTCCTGGGGTCTCTCTCTCTGTCCCATCTCATCCTGAGGTAAAGCTGAATCTTGCAAAGTTTCAGGAGCTTGTGATCTTACATGAGGATCCTGTTTTAAGGAGTCTAGACCTGCTCTTACGTTTTGTTCTACCACCCTTTTGGCCTGCTGTTGCTGTGCCATATTTATGACTCCATCATGAGAAGGGCAGTCTTAACGATTATGCGATGCTCAGGACAACAGTCATAAGGGTTTCCTGTGCGCTCACATAAGTTACATTTAATAAGATTTAGACATTTCCCTGAACAATGTCCAAACTCCAGACAGTGGCTGCATTTAACTGAATCACATGCAGAGCTTAAGTGGGCCGGAGAGCCACACTTAAAGCATGGCTTTGGTCATTCTACATAAAAGCTTGCCCCTCTATTCCTCCCTAAGTAAAAGGAGCTTGGGAGATGAACAGGTCCTGAATTAGTTGTATAGAGTTTCACCGTTATTCTCCACCCACCTCCCAGATCTACTCACTGTCCAGGGTGGGGGGTAGGTTTATTCAAAACTTCACAGCGTTGTCCAAGCCGAAACAAAATAGCCTCAATGTTCACCCCCTCGTTCCTGAACATCACTGTAATATTTTTGACTGCAGGTTTAGTCAGAGGAATGGTGTGAAACGTGGCCAATACTGGAGAATTTTTACATGCATTGTTCTATGTCCTAAACCTGTCCAAACTTGAGACGTTCTTAAAACTGATGTTATAATTTGCATTACCTAACCCAATTAGTGCAAAAATCTCCAATAAAAAAAATCTCATTGACCCCTTCAGTAGAGTCTTTGCTATATCAACCCTGTCTAGGGGTTCACCCAGCCCTCCTTTATATAATAGCCTGACCACATTGCAACGTGGAGCAGGCTCTTCTCGGTTTTGAAAGAGGTCTGATAATTTAAACATCGAATCTGTCTCCCCTTTTCCCTCCATGGTGTTCTGTATAACAGCAGGAGAAGGGCCTAATTTTACTGGTTCCTCAGTCACATCAGCGTTCGTTTCCCTGTTTTGTACGTTTTCCTCAATAACAACATCATTGCTAAGTATCATATCTCCTGAATTATTCTCCGTATCACCTTCTCCCCCTCCCCCTGTAGAGTTTTCTATTATGACAGGAGCCTCTTTGTCTAACCCCTTCCCCTCAGTAAATGAGACACTTTCAGCCGTATCCTTATTACAAACTGTCAAGTCTGATACTATTTTGTTACTAGTAATAGAAGATGTAAAATTACCCCGGGGTATGTTGGAGCTCTCTGCAGTAGTATCGGTGGTGGCCACAGTTGTAGACACTTTCTTCAACATTTATGTAAGCAACAATACCCAACAGGGTGGGCATTATTGGGAAATACCGGACCACCCAGGGGCATAATAAGGCCCAACGACACAGGCAGAGGGCCTTATAGCCCCTGGAAGGTCCAGTATTTCCCAATAATACCCACCCTGGAGGGTATTATTGCACTTAGAAAATGGCCCATTGGAGAATGTTAATCTGTGAAGAGGCACTTGGACTGGCTCTTATTTTTAGCTGGGCATCTATTGAAAAATAAATGCCCAGCTTGCAGCCCTGTCTCAGCCAATCAGGTTTAAGAATTGATTGTTGCCATTTTCTAAATGTAAGTAGGAACCTGTGTAACAGGGATCCACAGTCCAGTCTCAGTTAATCCCCATCCAGAGTCTTCTGAGGCATTCACCAGGGATCAGTTTGGGTCCCCAATCTCCTTGTTCCTTATGGGGTCACAGCTTAGGTCAGGCCTACCATTTTTAGAGGTCTGCCTCAACTCATCCATCTGTATCTTATCTTGACTCCAGCCTGGGCACGTTTGTTCTTCGGAAAATGTAAAGACTGTCTCTACTGGTGCTGCCCACACCTGAATATCATCCTCTAAATCTGCCGACATTGTCCTGGAGCAACGCCTAGTTCCTAGGCTTTTAGCTTTCTTTCCAATTGTCATGTTAGAAGGCTTTTGGCACACAGGGGTATATCTGTTTTGACTGCCAGTCTGTATTTCCACAACTATATTCAATGCTCCGTTAGGTGACTAGGCACTCTGAGTAGGTTTGAAGTTGTCAGTTTGTTCAGTGCCCACGTCAGCATTTTGCTGACTTCACTGGGGAATTAACAGCCATAGTTCCTTGTTTGACAACCTCTGCCTTCTCCAAAAAGGCTGCTAACTCTAACTCTACTTCTTTCACTTCCTTTAACAGCTGTGATTTTTTCCTCAGTAAACTCTTCTTACTTTTCCCATTCTGTAGCTCAGACTGTTTTATCTGAGCAGTATCATTCCCCATAGTCCAAGGCAGACCTTCTCCCGGGTGCTCTGAGGGTTCATCCTCTGCAGAACTTTCTTCCATGAACTCTGCAATAGCTAACTCTGCATCAACAGCCTCTTGTGAACAAGTTACAGGAGAGGAGGCCTGCTCTCCTGCACCTTCCACGTCCATCTCCTCCTGTGATTCGTCCACACTGGCCATCCTGAGTCAGATGGTCAAGGGTTCCCCCTACTGACTGAGTAGGGGAATTTCCCTGGTGCCCTAGCCAAGTTTCCCCCCATTCACTAAAAATACCACCAACAGTTTAATCTAGTTCAAGGTCAGCTGGCATTCATCTGCATCCCCCTTTCCCGGGACATGCCTGAAAATAGGCAGAATTTGTCTAGTGCACTTACCCAGTCAACAAAACTAAATAAAATAAATGAAGTAACTCATTGGTGTACAATACAGTAACTGCAGTGTGTGTGTTTGTATACAGTCCATGCAATACCAGTATCTAACTCATTGGTTTAGAATAACTGCTCTCTGTCTGTATACAGTCCCTGTGTAACCCCAACCCGGTATGCCGTTTGTATCTGACAGCAATACCAGGTAGGCTGGGTTCGGGGAGGAATATGTCACTCGGCACAAAGGCTAGGTATGGCTACTCTGCACAGGGGCACCCAAGTAACTCCGAACACAGGAAGCAATAACTGTAATGTCCAATACCAGAAGTGGGATTCCAAAGTGTGGCGTTTATCCACATCCAAACAGAATAAACGAAGCATAGATGGACCCCCATGGGGCTACACTTATGGTAATGCAGATTAAAGGAGACCAGAACACATCCTCATCACTTTAGCCCTCAGGCTGTACAACACACTAGGCACACAGCCCGGACTTTTACGCTGCCCTGGGTAACACAGCCCAGACTTGTACACTGCTCTGGGTTTTTCCTGGCTTGTCTCCCTTGCCAGCCACTTGGACACCTTCCATATATCATGGAAACATTTACTGGTGGCTCCCTATACCACCGAAGAGCACTTTTGCTCCATCAGGGAATCTTCCTACTAAATCCCACGTCTGGGTACTTTCCTCAGGCACTGGCCAAGTACCTGAGAGAAAGAAACAGGTGTCTCAGAGCAAATCCATAGAGGTGAATTTGGTTACTACTGATGGGGGGTCTCCCACCTCTTGCTCCCACAATTCAGACCCAGCCATTTCTCTGGACTGTAAATACCTCATCCTTTAATGCTTTGCTGTGTGGATTCTTACTAAATGTATTTCACATTCAATCTACTTGTCTTGCTTCCCATTTGTGCTGGACTTGAACATACTTAAAATAAGTGACATTGTCCATTACTCTAGACCCCCCACAGGTTAAGCAGTCCAATCCCCACATTCTTTCTTTCCATTTGTGCTGGCCTTGAACATACTTATAATTGGCTTTGTCCATTACTTTAGACCCCCCACTGAATTAAGCAGTCCAATCCCCACATCTTCCAACTGTACTTGGCTGTCTTTTCCTGACCCCACAGTAACCGTCCCTTTAGCTTCATTCTGTTTCAGGTGAAAACACTTGGCCCTTTTTCAGAGCGAACTCACCCTTCGGTTACAGGTGCCTCACAGGCGTTTCCTCCTCAAGGAATCTTCCTGTCAGAGCTTCTGGTGCCTCAGCACAACTCAAGCAGGCAGCTTCTTTCCCTTAGCCGGACCCAGGGGGGTTGCACTGGAAAACAATCAGACATCTTCCCCCAACCCCCTCAGGAATGGGGCTCTGAACCATTGAGAGTGGTCTCCACCACTTCAATTAACAGTTCTTGTGTTCCTCTCCAGGTGGAAACACACACCTAAAACAAAAGTAGCTCTGTAACACAGCTTAAAGCTCTGAGAGCCTACACACACTCTGCTGCACTACAGTGTCTCACTCAGACTGCACACAGACTGGCTTCAAATTCCTCAACGTTCTACTCTAACCTCCAACTGCAACATTCCAGTGTGGCTTATGCAGCTGCAACAGTTCTAAATGATGTCATCCCTCAGTCTCAACTGAGACTGAGAACAGAGTGAGACAGTGTGAAATCCATTTAACCGGAGTTTCACAAGCTGCCTTCCCTGCCTACCACTAGGTCTTACTGGGAGTCTAGTAACCCTGGATAACAGGGGGGGGTTACACTTGCATTACCAGTATCTAACTATCTGTTAGAAAATGGGCTTGAAAAATAAAGCATCCTGACTAGCTGAAAGCCATGATCAGGTATGCATTTATTTTTCAATACAGCCCACTGAAAAACAAGTGCCAGTTCATTGTGCCCCATTACGTAGGGTATCATTGGGCACTCTGAATTTTCAAAGTCGATCTGCCACCATTTTTTCTCTCACTAACCAGGCGAGTTGGTGGCAGGCCATCCCCCCTCCCACAGGCTCCCCCCCCCACAGTTGCCTTAGCTAAACTTTAATACATTTAATGAAAAAATAACCACATATTAAAAACTGAACCAAATATGCCACAACAAAAAGTACCAGTGTACTATTCTTTTCTCCTGGGAAAAAAAGTCATGTTTCTATGATGTTCTAACAGTAGTATGTCACACACTTAGTGGTGCTACAATGCCCAAGAGCCCAATGTCAGCATTAAACGAAACAGTGCTCTTTTTTCCAAGTCAGTCTCAAAGCTTCAGGTTTTCCACTCGTTTTCTTGGTAAAAAAAAAACCTTAGTACATCAGAAAAGCACTCAGCCACAATCCCTCACCTGCTCCTGTGTATTACCAGCGGTGCCTGCTAAACTCACTCCCCCTTCCGTCAATGACCTCCGGACAATGGGCTCCAAGAAAAGGAAGACCGCCAAATTTAAAAGTATAAAACATGCTTGGCAAACAGTATAGCCACACACAAAAAAAAAACCTGCAGACCTTTCCGATAACAGAGCTATTGCCTGTAACTCCCTCACCCAGCATACTATTGTTGACCAGTGCAATCTCACTGAGCTGCACAGTTATTCATTATCATACCCGTTCCACACAAAAATATAAAAGCAGAACATTAGCCACTAAGTGTGTGTGCTTGAGGGGGCAAGGAGCCAAAGCATGGGGGGGGGGGGTCACTGCAGAAAGACAAACAATCCTACAGAAATACAAGTCTCTAGGTGGAAACAACTGTAAAAGTCTGTAGTGCAGCGCCCTCTGCTGAAAAATACCACTAAATGGAACAGTGGATGGACTACATAACCAAACAAAAACCTTCACAATATTTTTTACCTTTTTTTTATCCTTTATTTTTTTAAATGTTTAATCGACATATAACATGCCACAGGTAGCCCATTTTCTATGCACAATAATACCCACTAGGGTGGATGGAGTTGGGCAGTACTGGACCTTCCGGGGGCTATAAGGCCCTGGCCAATCCGATACTGCACAATACCATCCACCCAGTCTGGTATTATTACTTGTGCGTATAATGACAGCTGTGTTTGTCTGTATACAGTTCCAACACTATCAGTATCTAACTCATTAGTATATAATGACTGCTGTCTGTCTATATGCAGTCCCTGTACCACCAGTATCTAACTCAATGGTGTATAAAGACTGCTATGTTTGTCTGTATATAGCCCTTGCACTACCAGTATCTAACTCATTGCTGTATAATGACTGCCATATCTACTTGTATACTGTCCCTGAACTACCAGTATCTAACTCACTGGTGTATAATGACTGCCATGTCTGTCTGTATGCAGTCCCTGCACTACCAGTATCTAACTCACTGGTGTATAATCATTGCTGTGTCTGTCTGAATACAGGCTCTGCATTATCAATATCTAACTCACTGGTGTATAATGACTGCTGTGTTTGTCTGTATAGACTCCCTGCACTACCAGTATCTAACTCACTGTTGTATAATAACTGATTTCTCTGTCTGTATACAGTCCCTGCACAACCAGCATCTAACTCATTGTTGTATAATGACTGTAGTGTTTGTTTGCATACTGTCCATGCACTACCAGTATCTAACTCATTAGTCTATAATGACTGCCATCTGTCTACATGCAGTCCCTATACTACCAGTATCTAACACAATGGTGTATAAAGACTGCTCTGTTTGTCTGTATACAGTCCCTGCACTACCAGCATCTAAGTCATTGGTGTATAATGACTGTGGTGTTTGTCTCCCTTGAGTCCCTGAACAATCAGTATCTAACTCAGTGATTATAATGACTGCAGTCATTGTCTGTATGCAGTCCCCACACTACCAGTATCTAACCCACTGTTGTATAATAAATGCTGTGATTGTCTTTGGTACACTCCCTGCACTAACAGTTTCTAACTGGTAAATAATGACTGCCATGTTTATGTGACTGTATGCAGTCCGTGCACTACAAGTATTTGACACTGACGTATAATGACTGATGTGTTTGTCTGTATACAGTCAGTGCACTACCAGAATCTAACTCCTTGATGTATAATGACCGTCTCGGGTATATAATCCATACACTAACAGTGCCAAATACTTTAGTTTATAATAACTGCCATGTTAGTCTGTATACTGTCCCTGAACCACCATTTTACAACTCATTGGTGTCTGACTGTCATGTTTGTCTGTACACAATGCCTGCTTTTTCAATGTCTAACACATTGGTTTATAATGACTGGCATATTTGCCTGCCATTTGTTGCTCAACATAGCCAGGTATTGGTGTATAAATGTAGCACTTTAATAAATTAGACTTTTTGTACAGCAGCTTGATACTGGACATTCTGTTTACTCTCATATTTGTCTGTATACAGTCCCTGTACTACTATTATACAACTCATTGGTGTATGACTGTCTTGTCTGTCTGTATACAATGCCTGCTCCATCAGTATCTAACTCACTGCTGTATAATGACTGCTGTGTTTGCCTGTATTTATTTATTTATTTATTTATTTAAATTTTGGTAACCGGGTAGGCCCACTGGAACCTTGCAGTCCCTTTTTCAGGGGTGACCCTGATTTAGTTACATGTACCTAGTGGGAGGGAAAAACAATGCTTTTATATGTACAGTATGGCAAGGCTTGCATAGAGTGGTTGAACATACATTGCAGCACAGAAATAGAAAATGATACAACAATAATCCAGACTTTTGGTTAGGAACAGACCAATGACAGTTATAAACCTATATAAGTGCAAGAATCAGTACTACCATCTAGCTTTCAGGCCCTTCCTCCCTATTTGTTGTGTTCTTTAGCAGAGAATAACACCCTTAATTGGATCCCATTGGGGGATCTTAAGTGAGGCAGCAGCACTGAGGCCCCTTCCCCAGGTGCAGTTTTAGCACTTTCTTGAAACCCTCAGTAGACGAGCTATCTTGTAGCGCTCTCAGGAGATCATTCCAGTTTGGGGAGGGCAACCCTGGCTGACCGTTGACCTAGGGATGATCTGGCTCTGGATATTTCTAGTAGTGTCTGATCGGTAGACCTGAGCTCACATCTCTTCATCTTGGGGACAAGCAGATCCCGTAGCCCAGGAGGGGCCCTGGGTTGCCGCAGCTTAAATACCATGCACAGGGAGGGGTATGCTAATCTCGCTTCGAGGGATGGCCATTCTAAAGCCTGGAGCTCCTTGCAGCGGTGTTCCATCCTTTCTGCCCTGGTGGTAAACCGGCCAACCCTGTAGTAGAGTGTGCTCAGTTGCTGTCTTTCTATAGCCCTCAGCGACTGGAGCAAGGTTGCTCCGTAGAACAGGGTGGGGAGTATTGTCCCGTTACTGACTGCTATTCTAATTTCTTTGGCTAGAAAGGGGTTTAGTCTGTAAAGGAGGCCCAGTTTTGGGTTTACTACTTTTGTGAGGTAGTCCATATGCTTTCTGAAAGAGACCTCCTGGTCAAGGTACATTCCTAGGTACTTTATGCTGTCTACTACTTCTATCCCTACTCCATCACGGATGGAGAGGGATAGAAAGCTAGATCTCTTTGGGCCCAGTCTTTTTGGGCCAAAGAGCATGGCTTTTGTCTTTTTGCTGTTCAAGACCAGCCTGTTAACCTGGCACCATGTTTCAAGGGCAGCGAGGTCCTGCTGCAACTCCAGATTTAAGGACCCCGTGTCCTTTCCTGTTCTGTACAGCACTGCATCATTGGCATATAGCATGACTTTCGCTCCTCCGCAATGTTGGGGGAGGTTATTGGTGAACAGGGAGAACAGCAAGGGGCCTAAGATTGACCCCTGTGGAACTCCTGTGAATACTAGATGCTCATCTGATTTTGCTCCATTCCACCGAACCATTTGTGTCCTGTCATTGAGGTAGTCTGTGAGTGAACCAATTTCAGGGCTGTCATATCCAGACCATATCCCCTTAGTCGTTCCGGAAATAGCTGGTGGTCGACCAGATCAAAAGCCTTGGTTAGGTCAACAAAGACTGCCACTAGCATTTTGTTCTGGTCTGTTTCAGTCCCGTGTTTTTTTCTAAAACCATGCTGTTGGTCAGCCTGTAGGTTGTGCAATTCCAAGCAGTTGTTTACCTGTTGGTAGACCACCTTCTCCAACAATTTGCTTAGGATACAGAGAATGGAGATAGGTCTAAAATCTTCCATGTCTTCATGCGGCCTGCTTTTCAGGACTGGGGTCACCAATCCAACCTTCCACAGAGCGGGTATTTTCCCTTCGGTCAGGGACCTGTTGAAGGGCTGGGTTACAGGTCCTGCAATAATAGGGGCTCCAATTTTTAGCAGCTTGGGTTCCAGATTGTCATGCCCTATGGCACATTCTGGTTTCAGGCCTCTAAGCAGTTTTAGGACTTCCCCTGCTGAGACCAGTTTAAGGTGAAATTCGGGGCCCTGATGAGGGTTCCCCGGGTTTGCTTGGCCGCCCTGGAGAGGATTCCCTTGGTTTGCTTGGCTACCTTGACGGGGATTGTCAGTTCTGAGCCTCTGTAGGTCCAAGAAGAAATCATTGAAGGCGCTGGCCATGTCTTTTGGGGTGGAGAGCGGTGTCCCATTTGCTTTTATTAACCCGGTCACCTTGCTCTTGCTCCCCTTGAGTAGTGTGTTTATGTGCCCCCAGAACTTCTTTGGGTCGGATAAGTTCTTGGATTGTAGCACATGCAGGTAACTCTTTTTTGCATTTTTGAGTTCCCCTTTGCAGTTATTTCTGGCTTCACGATACTGACCCAGTCCTGTTGTAGGTTTGAGTGTTTGTATTTCCCCCATAATTTGTCTCTGTCCATTAATCTCCTCTTGAGATCAGGGTTGAGCCACCTAGCATCCTGACCTTTGACCCTGATCTTCTTTCGGGGCACGTGCTTGTTAGCTACTGACAAAAAGTGTCTGGTGAAGCCTTCAAGGGCTTCATCTATTGTAGTGGTATTGAGGGCCTGGGCCCAGTCTACTTCTGACAGGGCTTGAAGGAAGGAGCCTTCGTTTAGCACTGAGTAATTTCTGGTCCAGAAGGTTCTGGGGGGTTGCTTGGGGAAATTGATCCTCTACACCAGAAAGGTTGGTATGTGGTCACTGAGTGAGTCTGCACACGTTCCTACCATTTTGGCCCTTTCTGGATTAGACACTAGTATCCAGTCTAGTGTGGCATGGTTCCCAGTCTTTTGGTTGATGCCTGTGGGCTCCTGCATCAGCTGTGTGAGATTAGCTCCCAGAAGGCTGTTTTTGACCTCCCCAGTTAGCTTATCCCCCCAGTTCAGGTTGAAGTCCCCAAGTATAATTTTTTCACAGTTGTGCAGAGTGGGTACGGTGTTTGTCAGCGTTTTTAGGGCTTCCATGGCCTTCTTCAGCGTGTTGTAAGTGCACCCAACAAGGAGTGGCTTGAATCCCCCGATGAGAAGTTTGATAAATATTACTTCACACCCCCTCCTTCAAGATCCGGGTTAGAGACCATAGTTGCATTGATTTGAGATCTAACATAGAGAAGGACTCCCCCCACTTCTTCCCCTTCCTATCCTTCCTAAATGTTTTAAAGCCTTGCAGTTCAACCTTATGAGGGAGTACATTTGGCGTTAGCCATGTTTCAGAGATACACATTATGTCAGGGGAGTAAAGGCTGGTCCAGGCCTCAAGTTTGTGCATCTTGGGCCTTAGGCTATTGATATTCATATGGACCACCCTCAGTCCCCTGGCATTGGCCCACTCCGGTGTGCTGGGTGTTAGGTTGGGGATGCTGGTCCCTGGGGGGCCGGGGTTTGGCTCTATGTCACCCCCCATTAGAAGCAGGAGGCCCAGGAGGATTGTCTGAACATTGGCTTGCACAAGGGTGGGGAGGTGTTTTTTACTCTTGTGGGTCTTTATATACCGTACTGTGTCCATGAAGAACCCCCTTTTTTCCAGTATGTATATAGTTGTCACATTGGTCCTGAAACATGGATGGTGACACCCTGGGGTAAAGTGACCCCCATCCGGACCTACTCCATTTGTATGATATCAGCCCTGACCTATAGTGATGTGATCAATTACAGCAATTGTTAGTACATATAGGGCTCCAAGTAAGATCTCGACCCTCCCCCCTCTTTTGAGATCCCATCATTGTCCACAACCACAGTTGTCTATTTCCAGCCTTACCTTGCTCAGGGTTTTCCTGTATGACCTCCCCTGAGGTGTATTAAACATAAACATACAAGCAGACACCCTGTTCTGGAGGCTGTATAGGCTAAGCTAAAATGGAAATAGACTGGGTAAACTGGCAAATAAGACAGATCAAAGACAGTAAAACACAGCACACTATAATGTAATAGCTAGCAACCTCTTTTCCCAGCCTTAGGATGCAACAGACTAACACAGGACTTGTAGTAAAACTGTTCTGTGCTCTATGTACACAGTGACTCAGGGGTTGTGCAACACAGGCTGTGCCCCTTTAAGTCAATCCAGTCATTAGGTTACTGTTACAGTTTTGGAGATGGGCTGGGCTGTCCCTGAAGCCTATGTAAGTAAAGAAGGTGGTGCGGGACAGGCAGGGAGCAATTTTTCTCCAAACAAAGTCGGCAAGTCTCCCCGTTGCGGGGGAGGGAGCCCTGTTTCCGGCTGCAGCTCCCTCTACCCCTGATAGCATCCATGGACTAGAAATGCAGAAGCGGCTGGCTGCCCTTCTTGTACGGAGCCAGCACTCCCAGAATTCAAATCTTGGTGCCTTTTTTGTGTGTCGGAGGTGGGCGGGAGGTCACATAGATTGCTGTGCACACTCGCCCCTAGCCAGCCTGAATGTCCCTCTATGTCCCTGTTAGAGTCTCTAGGGTGGTGGAGAAGCTCGTAGCACCTCCAATGAATTTTTCTCCAAACAAAGTCATCAAGTCTCTCCGTCGCAGAGGGAGGGAGCTCGGTTTCTGGCTGCAGCTCCCTCTACCCCCTATAGCATCCACGGACTAGAAACGCAGGAGCAACTGGCTGCCCTTCTTGTAGGGGGCCAGCACTCACAGAATTCAAATCTTGGTGCCTTTTTTGTGTGTTGGAGGCACTGGGGGTCACACAGATTGCTGTGCACACTGGCCCCTAGCCAGCTCGAAAGTCCCGCTGTGTCCCTGTTAAAGTCTCCGGGCCGGTGGGGAAGCTCATAGCACCCCCGGCACATTTTTCTCCAAACAAAGTTGGCAAGTCTCTCCGTCGCAAGGGGAGGGAGCCCGGTTTCTGGCTGCAGCTCCCTATACCCCCGATATCATCCATGGACTAGAGTATAGAGTCCCTGCACTACCAGTATCTAACTCAATAGTGTATAATGACTGCTGTGTTTGTCTTTCTGTAGTCCCTGCACTACAAACTCACTGGTGTATAATGACTGCTGTGTTTGTCTTTCTGTAGTCCCTGCACTACAAACTCACTGGTGTATAATGACTGCTGTGTTTGTCTTTCTGTAGTCCCTGCACTACAAACTCACTGGTGTATAATGACTGCTGTGTTTGTCTTTCTGTAGTCCCTGCATTACAAACTCACTGGTGTATAATGACTGCTGTGTTTGTCTTTCTGTAGTCCCTGCACTACAAACTCACTGGTGTATAATGACTGCTGTGTTTGTCTTTCTGTAGTCCCTGCACTACAAACTCACTGGTGTATAATGACTGCTGTGTTTGTCTGTATACAGTCCCTGCACCTCCAGTATCTAACTCTTTGGTATATAATGACTGCTGTGTCCATCTGTATACAGTCCCTGCACCTCCAGTATCTAACTCTTTGGTGTGTAATGACTGCTGTGCTTGTCTGTATACAGTTCCTGCACTACTAGTGTCTAACTCATTGGTGTATAATGACTGCTGTGTTTGTCTGTATCCAGCTCCTGCACTATCAGTTTGTAACTCTGGTATATAATGAATGCTGTGTTGTCCCTATGCAGTACCTTAACTACCAGAATCTATCTCACTGGTGTATAATGACTGCTGAGTTTGTAAACACTCTCTGCACTGCCAGTATGTAATGCATTGATGTACAGTATAATGACTGCCATGTTTGTCTGTATATAGTTAGTAGTGGAGGAACAGAAAGATTGGTCCCAGTGCATGTTTTTATTGTGGGGCCCCTCCCTCAAATTTTAATGAATATATACAGTAACACTTATCTCAGATATTCTTTGTTGAGGAGTCGGAGCATGACCTCAGCGGTTGCTGCCCAAACTGCCATTGTTGGTTACTTCTCACAGATCACTTGCCTTCCACAGCAGTGCTACTCCCCCTGGGCAGGGCTACATGCCTTTAGTGATCAGTGGTACAAGGCATGGAAAACAACATCTCTGTCATGCTTTGTATTGGTTATTTATTTTGTAAGCGAGTGCAAAATGCAGGCGCTAGGATGTGTTTACCATTTCCCTCTGCATTTTTGTTGGAGCTGTTTGTTACACAGGGCATACAAAATGTTTGGTTCTAATGCAAGGCTGTATGCAATGCCTCTCATGCTATGCTATCTCGCTTTCCTTCGACTGCGAGTCATAAACAACCCCAACAAATCATGATTTAGTCTGCATGACAGGTTATCAATCTGGAGATAACCCTCTCCACTTCATTGATAGGGCTTAACACAAGACCAGCATAAACCAGTTTTTTTATTTATTTATTTATTTCAATTCTAGGATTACAATTACCTTTGAGCCCAGGGCTCTTTTACAAAGGTTCCACGTCAAGACATAGGTATCACATGACAATAGACAAAATTGTTACACAAATAAGGGTAAAGGATATCAAATTAATTTCGAACAGACAGGGACAGGGTAAAGTAGAAAGGAAGAGGACAATGGGGGTGGTAGACAGAAATGGGAGGGGCAAGGTGGAGGTAAGAAAATGAGAAGAGAGGAGAGGTGGGGGGTAGGTAAAGATAAGGGGGGGTGGGGTGAAGCAGCCAGGAAGGTGGCATTGTCAGGTGCTGTAAAGCGTGTGTGGCAGAGGCCAAACTAGGGCAAGAGCATCATGTAAGGAGCTAGATATAGGAAGAGCGGTATCGGAGTGGAGTTGCATAGACATTATCCATGACAGTTACAGATGCTGGAAGCGACCAGGGTGTTTCGGAGCCTGGATTTGAAGGCCCATAGCCCAGTGGTATTGATAGTATCATTGGCAAGACCGTTAAACCAAGTGGTTGCCCTGTAGGTGAATGAACACTGGCCAATGGCTGTGCGGCAGCGAGGGATACGGAAAAGTTGTGGCTTTGATCCCCTGGTAATTCTGGAGATGGTTTTCGTTTGAAGGAGTGAACAGACCCCAGGAGGGGCAGTTCCCAACTGTATTTTCTTAGCAACCATGCAGGTTTAGTACTGAATTCTAATATCAAGTTGAAGCCAGTTAGCTTGTGAGTAGAGGTCACAGGTGTGTGTGAGACGTTCGGCCCCAGTGATGAGTCGACAGACCTTGTTTAGGGTGGTAGTAATCCTTCTGAGTACAGTGACAGTGGCAGTGCCATAGATGACAAGACAATAGTCAATCTGGGAGATGATGGAGCTTTGAACTGCGGCAAAGAGGGCCTCTTTAGTCAGGTGCCGATGAAGCCAGAAGAGTAAGCCCAGTTTAGTATTCACAGTTTTAGCGACATTGGTTATATGGGTTCCAAAGGACAGGTGTGGTTCTAAGGTGATCCCTAGGTATCTGAAGGAGTCAACCTGTTCCAGGGAGTCCCCGAGGCAGGTGTTTAAGGAGAGTTGGTGGTGTTTGTGCTTGTTTTGGTGGCTGGTGAAAATCATGGTCTTCGTTTTTTTCTGGTTAAGGATTAACTTATGTTTATTGAACCAGATTTCAACAGAGGTGAAGCCGTGTTGAAGGGTTTGTTGGAGGTGGCTTGGGTCATGATGAGAGGCAAGAATCACTGCGTCATCTGCATAGAGTATGACTTGCTGAGAGGTGGAGTCGGGGGAGTTGAGGAACAGGCTGAACAGCAATGGGCCCAGGAAGGAGCCACTCGTCACAATATCAGAAGTAAAGTGGCACAGATATTAGCGATTTAGAATTTAAAAAAAGGTGACACCCATATAAACTCAGGGCATTCATTTGGGCTTAAAAAGCACACACACTGCCAATCACAGCAGCACCCTCACACTCATACGTGCTCACACACACACACTTATTCATGCACACGCGCACGCGCGTGCACACACACACACACACATACACACTAAAAATCCATGAATAACCAGAGTTACATACCTCATTTAGCCTATTCCCAGCCACTTTTGGGGGGGAGCAGGCAGGGTATACAAGGTGGGTGTTTCTGCCATTAAAATCGACAAAAATTATGTGCAAACGGGGACAGGCTGCAAACAAGCAGCAGTTACAAGTTGCATGCCATGGATTTTTTTTAAATTAGCTAGCTAAGTTTATGGGTCCATTTGGAGGGTCTCTTATGGATCTAAGAATGTTGCCTCTTGCGTCCTTAGGACCACAGAACTGCTTACCTTTGGCTCACAGTCCTCTGGTCCTAAGAATGCATAAGACAACATTCTTGAATCCATAAGAGGCCCTCCAACAGGACCCATAAACTTATAAATGATAATTCTGTGTTTGTCTTAGTTCACTGGGCTCACATGTCTCATTATCTTAATGTTTGTCTCCTAATGCCCCATTTCCCATCAAAATGCTTTTGGGATATGTTGCCACACCTGACCTCAGTAAAGAGGGGTTGTATAGTGATCTGAGAGACAGTGACATACTACTGTAAAGGAAGTGATTTAGCGTCCATCTTATGGGCTCCTCCTGCTGCACGGTAGTTACTATACCAAATTCTAGTATGGACACACATCCAAACATATTAGCCAGAATGCTACCCCTGTACTCCTGCTGCATAACCCTTAAAGCCACCCCATCTCAGGAATCTGTCTAGTCCTGCTTTGAAAGCCGGAACAGCACTAGTTTCCAGAACCTCACTGGTCTAGACCTTGACTCAAATGAAACTGAAGCTTGCAGTTTCGGGACTTGGGTGGGGTCTCTTTGGAACAAGAAAATGTGTTTTAAATATCTTGTAGTCCATAAAGACCCCACTTTTTTCTTTTTCAGAACATTTGTTGGCTGTTTGTAAATGGATTAATCAAGTGTTTGGCACTGCCTATAGGTGGAAAAACTGTTTTACTTCAGTGGTTTGATTAGTGCAAGTGTGACTTTACTACTGAGCTTAAATTATGGACCCATTATCTTTTACACCGCTGCTTCTATCAAAATCAGAAGGCTTATCACTGTTTATATTATTAGTATTCATTAAACTTTTCATCAAAATGATTGCCTCTGACTGGCCAAAACCCGGTCACATGACCAGAAATGGCTGCCACTATTGTCCCGCCGTACCTTGGCAGCAGGAAATAGTCCTAGCAATGGACAATACTTGTGTGTTAATAAAAAATGGTGCTGGTCTCTGATATTGAGTGCTAACTACTTGTATTTCTTTTCTTGATCCCCCCTGGTAGTCTAGCAGCTCCCCATCATAATTATAGCCACCCAGCTGCTTTCTTCCCTGCTAAAGATGGTGGTCAGTTTTTACCCTCAGCTACCAGCCACTGTCTCTGGTTTTCTCTTCCCTTACCAGTGCACTCTGATTTATTAACAAAAATGAGTCACGCGTACTGCACACTCTCTTCTCTCATGTGTACAACCATTGCCTCCAAAACAATGGCCGTTTTTTACCCACCGCTCACATCTGCTACCAGCCACCATCTCCAGCCCTCTCTCCCCTGGCTGACGCATTGATTTCACACGTGCATCGTGCTCTGTTTCTCTCTCTCTCCTGTGTGGAATCATATTGATAGCTATTCCCTGTAAAACCGAGAACTTGTTTCAATGCTCACAGAGAGGGTTGGCCTTTGCTAAAACTGTTTCTATTGTTTGGTTTGTACTGCTAGTGAAAGGTGGGGGCCGAAGCTGATGGAGCCCAATAAATGATATTCCTGGTTGGTACGTTTTTTCCAGTGGGGGGAGGGGGTGACATAAACAAAGTTTAATGAAACAGATATTGACTGGATTGTTTTGGTACATAGTGATTAAGATGGAGATTAGTGTCCAAAAGGTGGATAAGCAGAAAAGGGGCAAAATTCAGCAGAAGGGCAGACAGCAAGGAGAACCAGAGATAAATGGCAACCAAGGAAGGGGCTGGAGTAGAACAGTGAAGCAGTCTAGGGAGGTCAAATCATGGAAAGCCATGTGTGCAAATGCCAGGAGCCTTAGCAACAAGATGGAAGATCTGGAGGCTGTCATGGTACAGTCAGACCTGGACATTGTGGCCATCACTGGAAACCTGGTGTAATGATAACCATGACTGGGAGATGGCCATACCTGGCTACAACATATTCAGAAGAGACAGAGCAGGCAGGAAGGGAGGAGGAGTGGCACTGTATGTGAAAAATGACATAAGGGCCACACAGATCCAGGAGGAACAAAATGGGGAGATACTGTGGGTTAAGCTGGAAAGGAAAATGGGGCCAGCCATCCGCACAGGTGTGGTCTATAGACCACCAGCCCAGGAGGAAGAAACAGATAGGGAGCTGATGCTAGCCATCCAAGGATGGCAGACAAAGGGTGAAGTAGTACTGGTTGGAGACTTCAATATACCAGACGTGGACTGGAGCATCCCAGCAGCAGCATCAACTAGAGCAGATTTATCCTGGACTCCTTCAGGGTGCCTTCCTCAAGCAACTGGTCATGGAAC
Source organism: Neoceratodus forsteri (assembly GCA_016271365.2). NCBI lineage: Eukaryota > Metazoa > Chordata > Ceratodontiformes > Ceratodontidae > Neoceratodus > Neoceratodus forsteri. The sequence goes on along the minus strand of CM028133.1, from coordinate 1,092,367,516 downwards.
CAACTCGGCAGAAGGCAATACTGGACCTTGTGCTCACAAACAGGGACAGTGTGATGGGGGTAACAGTGGGGAGCACCTGGGTAACAGTGACCACCAGTCATTGTGGTTTGAAATCACAGAAAGAGCAGAACCAAACCACACAAAAACACGTATCCTGGATTTTAGGGGGGCAGACTTTGGGAAAATGGGGAGATGCTTGAAAGAGGCATTAAGGGGAATGGGACAGGAATCAGGGATTGAGGAACAGTGGGCAGTATTTAAAATGGGGATTATAAGAACAACAGAATTATGCATTAAGCAGGTTAGCAAGAGGAAAAGAAAGAGGAGACCATTATGGTTTTCCAAAGAGGTAGCAAAGAAAGTGAAAGCCAAAAGATTGCATTCAGGCAATACAAAAGACACAGGCAGAAGGGGATGGGAGAAGTACCAGGAGAAACAAAGGGAGGCAGGGAAGTCAGTAAGGAAGCCAAAGCTCAGACAGAAGAACACATTGCAAAATCAGTGGTTAAAGGGACAAAACCTTTTACAGGTACATAAGTGAAAAAGAAGGACAAAGGAGGGATAGTGAGACTGAAGGGGAGGATGGGAGCCGCGTGGAGGATGACAACAGTAAAGCTGACATATTGAACAGGTATTTCTGCTCAGTCTTTACTAAGGAAGAGGGGTAATGGGTCTGAAGGGTACAAGGGGTGAGAATGGTGCAGAAATGGACACAAGTCCCTTTACACGAAAAGGGTCCTGAAGGAACTGGAAGTAATAAGAGCTGATAAAGCAATGGGGCCAGATGGGGTGCACCCAGGGTCCTTAAAGAACTAAGAGAGGTGGTGGCTGAACCTCTGGCTATCCTGTTCAGCCAATCACTGGAAACAGGGAGGTACCCAAAGACTGGAGGACAGCAGATGTAGTCCCTTATACAAAAGTGGGAACAAAGAGGAAGCAGGGAACTACAGACCAGTCAGCCTCACCTCGGTAGTGGGAAAGATCATGGAAGCACTACTGAAGGAGAGATTGGTGGAACATCTGGTTGTCAATGGACTACAGGACCCAAGGCAGCATGGTTTCACCAGGGGGAGGTCATGTCAGACCAACCTCATTGAATTTTTTGACTGGGTGACTAGGGAGGTGGATCAGGGGAGGGCAGTGGACATGGCCTATCTGGACTTCAGCAAGGCCTTTGACACTGTGCCACATAGAAGACTATTACACAAACTGGGGAATATGGGTGTGGGCAGGACAGTAGTGTGGTGGGTAGGTAACTGGCTGGATGGCAGGACACAGAGGGTGGTGGTAAATGGCTGTCACTCCACAGAGGGAAGAGTGACCAGTGGGGTACCACAGGGATCAGTGCTGGGACCGGTCCTATTCAACATCTTCATCAGTGACATTGCACAGGATATAGAAGGCAGAATTTCACTGTTCGCTGATGACACAAAGCTCTGTAACAGAGTAGACACACCAGAGGGTGTAGACAGAATGAGAAGGGACCTGCAGAAACTTGAAGAATGGTCAAGGGTTTGGCAGTTGAAATTCAATGCAAAGAAGTGCAAGATAATGCATATGGGCACAAAAACCCTGGCACAATATATCAGTTGGGGGTGAGGATATAGCATGCACCAAGCAGGAAAGGGATCTTGGGGTTGTCATCTCTGATGACCTCAAGATGAGGAAACAGTGTGACAAGGCATCAGGTAAAGCAAATAGGATGCTGGGATGTATAGGCAGGGGCATCACCAGCAGGAAAAGGAGGTCATAATTCCACTATACAAGACACTAGTGAGGCCCCACCTGGAGTACAGTGTACAGTTCTGAAGACCATACCAGTAAGGACATAGACAGGGTAGAGAAGGTTCAGAGGAGGGCAACAAAGATGGTGCATGGGTTGCATCACAAGTCCTATGAAGACAGGTTGAAGGAACTGAACATGTACTCCCTGGAGGAGAGGAGGGAGAGGATATGATAGAGACATACAAGTATCTTACAGGGAGGAACAGGGTGCAGGAAAACACTATTTTTAAAAAAGATGTTTCAGGACTAGAGGCATGGGATGAAGTTGGAGGGAGGGACGATTCAGAGGAAACATGAGAAAGATTTCTTCACAGAGCAGGTGGTGGACAAGTGGAACACCCTGCCAGAGGAAGTGGTGGGGGCTGAAACAATCACGGGATTTAAGAATGCATGGGATAGACATAAAGGAATTCTAGAGGTCAGGGGTAAGGGGAAATAGACTTCTAGGAAAACAAACTGAACTTACAAGCTCAAATGGGCAGACTAGGTGGGCCATAGGCCCTTATCTGCCGACACTGTCTATGTATCTATGTATCTATGTAGTGTAAAACGAGAACCCCCTCAAGCATGTTCTGTTGACTGCCACTAGTCCTATTGTCCTCAGCCTTCGGCTTTTGGCAGTATAACAATTTGCAATCAGTACAACGTTCCTCAAGGCTTCTGGTATTACACTGCTGACTTCAACTCCAGTCAATATTTGTATAATGTTGTTTGCCTTAGCAGCTAATTACTGGCCCATCACTATAAATTACATGCTGGTTTGGGTCATTTTCTCCCAAAATGCACGGGGTTTTTGCCCCTGGTTACTTTGCTGATAAGAGTTTAGGGACCACTGGCCCCTTTCCTTTATCTAGGCTATTGTTACCTAAAACCAGCTTGCAGAGATTAGGCTTCTTCTGACCACTAACTTATTTCAGAATCCATGGTCTCCACAGTTATGAGCCAAAAATCCTTTTTCAGTCTCAGATCCTAAATTATGGAACAGTATCCCCAAATGTTTTACTTGTAGCACCTAGAATATGCATGCATTGTAGCACCTACATAGGGTTGCTTCAGAAGTCCTAAGAGGAAAGACTTAGGGAGTCAAATATGGAGTCTCTAGAGGAAAGGAGGGAAAGGGGAGACATGATAAAAACATTCAAATACCTCACAGGTATCAATAAGGTACAGGAGGGTGACATTTTGCACAGAAAGAGAAGCTTAAGATCAAGGGGACATGTTATGAAGCCGGAAGGGGGAGACTTAGAGGGGATGTTGGGAAATATTTCTTTACAGAAAGGGTGGTGGATGTCTGGAACAGACTCCCAGCAGAGGTGGTGGATGTCTGGAACAGTTTCCCAGCAGAGTTGGTGGGTACTGAAACAGAGATTTCAAACATGCATGGGATAAACACAGGGGGATCTTAGTACTGTAACTGGGCTGCGGGGCGGAGATCAATTAGGGTCTACGGTAGCACAGTAGGTAGGGACCTTAGGGCAGACTAGGTGGGCCAGGAGGTCCTTCTCTGCCAACAGCTTCTGTGTTTCTATGTTTCTATTTTTCAGGAATAATTGTTTATGAATTTCTACATGGAAAAATCTGTCTTTCAGTGTTTTTAACCCTTGTATTATCACTGTGTTGTCAACTCTTTTTCCGTACGCAGTTTACATGGGCTGTACATTTGACTTCGTATGTAGTCGTTCTGTCTTTGCCTTCACCATTTGGACCGGGTCATTCCTGAGAACAGGCCTTTGGACTACGTGTACAGATACAGATATTACTTAAATAAGGGCTAAGAAACTGGCTGACTCAATATATGCAATTTATCTTTATGACTGAGGGAGCAGGGCCATAACTCATGTGACAGAGCCACATGAGTTATAAAACTCCTGCTTCCTCATAAGTCATGATATATTGCATAATTTGGGTCAACGTATTGTATATTCGATTCATGCATCAGTTTACTTCTTACAGTTTTTTATAATGCTGTTTCTCATTAATTTCAACAGCTGGCTTCAGTGCTGCACATGGTTATTGTGATGTCATCAGCATTGTGAAAGTTGTTTTCTGACTGGATAAGTATTTAACTGTGATGTACCCACCTTTGCTAGATATTTTTTCCCCATACACCAGCCTCACCATTGTGATGCTCCCATCCCCCAGCCAGCCCTAGTGAGGGATTCTAGGACTGACCCAATGCCTCATCATTGTGATGGTCCCATCCCCCAGCCGGTACTAATGTGTGATTCTGTGGCCCCTCTCATGCCTTGCCTTTCTGATGTGCCCATCTCCCAACTGGCCCCAGTGTGGGATTCTGGGGCTCACCTAGTATATCTCCTGTGTGATGTTCCTATCCCCCAGTCTGCCCCCTGTGTGGGATTCTGGATCCCCTCCAGTGCCTCACTTTTATGATGCTCCCATCCCCCAGCCAGCCCCAGTGTGGAATTCTGGGGCCCCTTTAGTGCCTCCCCTTTGTGATGTGCCCATCCCCAGCTGGTCCCAGTGTAGGATGCTGGGGCCCATCTCATGGCTCTCCTTTGTTATGTGCCCTTTCCCCAGTGTGGTATTCTGGGGTTCTCCCAATGCCTCTCCTTTGTGATGTGTTCATCCCACAGCCAGCCCCAGTGTGGAATTCTGGAGCCCCTCTAGTGCCACCCCTTTCTGATGTGACCATCCCCCAGCGGGTCCCAGTGTAGGATTCTAAGGCCCTTCCAGTGCCTCACTTTTCTGATGTGTCCATCCCCCAACTGGCCCCAGTGTGTGATTCTGGGGCCCCTCCAATGCCATATCTTTGTGATGTTCCCATCACCAGCCACCCCAGTGTAGAATTCTGGGGCCCCTCCAGTGCCTTTCCTTTGTTATCTGCCCATCCCCCAGCTGGTGCCAGTATAGGATTCTGGGGTCCCATCTAGGGCCTCACATTTGTGATGTGCCCAACCCTTAACTGGTCCAGTCTGGATTTCTGGGGCTTGTGCTGTGCCTTTCCTTTGTGGTTTGCTTATCCTCCAGTCCACCCCAGTGTGGGTTTCTGGGGTCCATCCAGTGCCTCACTTTTATGATGTTCCCATCCCCCAGCTGGTCCCAGTCTGGTATTCTTGGGATCACCCAGTGCCCCCCTTTTGTGATCTGCCCATCCCTCAGCTGGCCCCAGTGTGGGATTCTGGGGTTTGTCCAGTGCCTCATCTTTGTGATGTGCCCATCCACTAGTGTGGGATCCTGTATCCCCTTCCAGTGCCTCACCTTTGTGATGTTTCCACTTCCTAGCTGGCCCCAGTGAGGGATTCTTGGGCCCCTGCCATGCCTCCCTTTAGTGAAATGCCCATACCGCAGCTGACCCCAGTGTGGGATTCTGAGACTTTATTTATTTATTTTTATTTAGTTTTTGTTGACCGGGAAAGTGCACTAGACAAATCCTGCCTATTTTCAGGCACAGCCCGGGGGAGGGGGATACAGATGAATGCCAACTGACCTTGAACCAGATTAAGCTGTTGGTGGTATTTCTAGTGCCTCCAGCAAGGGGCTAGAGGGTAGTTACCCAGTGCCTCACCTTTGTGATGTGCCCATCCCACAATCTAGCCCAGTGTGGCATTCTGGGGCTTGCCCAGTGCCTCACCTTTGTGAGGTGCCCATCCCCCAGCTGGTCCCAGTGTGGGATTCTGTGACTCTTCCAGTGCCTTACCTTTGTAATGTACCCCTCCTCTAGCCAGCTGACCCCAGTCTGGGATTCTGGACTCGCCCAGTGCCTCATCCTTGAGATGTGCCTATCCCCCAGTCCACCCCAGTGTGGGATTCTGTTGCTTGCCCAGTTCCTTGTCATTGTGATGTGCCCATGCCCCAGCCAGCCCCAGTGTGGGATTCTAGGGCTCACACGTGAAGCTGGGTCTCGTGTATGGCAGTGCTGTTGTCTGAGCATTTCCTTTGTACTGCATAATCATTGCCAGTGAACAAGGAGGCAACACACAATCCAGACCTAATCAAGATGTGTAACCCTAGGGCCAGTTCATATGCACCCCCCGCCCCCGGACAGGATAGAGAGTTGCACAACCGGGAAACAATGCATAGAAAAAACAAATAAGTAACTGGAAAGCAGGCAGAAATAGTAAGCGTGGCCGATACCAAGTAAGAAGATAGAGACACATCTTGCTGATGCTATCTCGAGGCAGTACATGCAACAAGATATATACAGGGTGAATCAGAGTCACGTCCTTGGAAAGTTTTAAAGTACCAGTAAATAGTAAGTAAACTTTTATTTGTTGAGTGCCCTGTCCCCTGGGGCTCAGGGCTCTGTACAAGAGTCAGGACAATTCATAATTAAGACAATTCCAAAAAAATGAAGTAAAAACTTATGATAAGCATAGCCCAACGCTAAAACACAGGTTTGAAATAAAATAGATTAATGCAATACATGTTAATAAAATGCTAATAAACTACATTCTGAAAACAGCCAGTGTATCAGGTGCCTTGCCTATAATCTAAAGGTCTCCTTAAATAAGTGCACCTTCAGTCCCCTCTTAAACGCCTCCAACAAGGGGCAGAAGGAGGAGGAGGGAGGGCCCCTTGTCCATCCCAGTCCCTACTCCGGCCACATGAAACCACGCAGAAATCTTTTTAAGCGTGATAGATATGTTGCCATTGCCAGTTGAGTGAGGAGATGAAATGTGGGATCAGGTGGGGCTTGGAAGTCTTTGTAATGAAGAAGTGCAATCAGGGGAGCCAATCTGGCTTTCCCAGCAGTGCGCTACTGCACTCAGTTTCCTCCCCTGCCCTCACCCACCTTGCACTCTACAAGTGATGTTTGTAATTCCCAACCTTTTGCACTGCCATGCTAGTTCTGACAGTTCAACTCATTGGGCATTCCAGGTGAGTTTGCAGGACATAAGCGAACTAGACAGGTGGCTCAGGGGATGAACAGAGCATCTGTCTTTCAAAGGGTGTATGTGTATGTGTATGGGAGGAGGGGGGGTTGGAGACGGACAACAGAATTCCTAATTCCTGTGGTTTCCTCTGTCTTCAACACTTCCAGTAGGGGTCACTGCAGACTCAGTACAAGTTTTTAACTGGAAAAGGATCAAAACAAAAAAAGAAAAAAGAGAAAGAAAAAAATAAAGAAAAACACAGCTATATGCTGCAATAAAAAAAAAAAAAACTGAAGATGTGGACAGACAGGGCTTGGAGATTATGCCTAACAAACTCAGTGCCTGAAGAGAATGTAGGAATGACAGATGGGGAGATCGAAGTTCATGGAAGCAGAATTAAAACGAATTAAATTGCAGCATATGAAATGGAAGTGCAGACACTATAAATGGGCAGTGTCTTTGAGCAGACATGCTAATTACACAAGACTGACTCCATACTAGCTGGAGGTTTTTGTAACTGACAGTTCTCTCTCACTCTCTTCTATTGCTATTTTGTTTTCCCCGTGCCTTTTGATCCTCATGTAAGGTCTGCCTGCAAATTACTTGCCGATGCTCATCTGTAAGCACAGAGAAAGTAGCAGTGTATACAGTCATTAGCCGCTGACAGGAGGCATAGTTTCCCTTGCTAAATGAATGACAAAATTTGCAACAGGGTTTTGTTGATACAAGCTGAGAGAAAAGCAGCTAACTGTGTGAAGAAAAGTGAGAATAAAAGGCGAGGAGAAAGAGGAGACAGAAATTAAAGTAGATACTGTGTGAAAGAAAATGCAAGTAGAGAGAGGAAGAAAGAGAGAAAGACCGAGGGAGGGAGAGAGGGATAAAGGAAGATAGAGGGAGAGAGCAAGGAAAAGAGAGGGAGAGACAGAAACATAGAAACATTGAAGTCGTCAGCAGAAAAGGACCCCTTGGCCCATCTAGTCTGTCCTAAAAATGTCCTGTAGTGTTACTGCAGACCCTATTTGATCGGTGGCTTTTACCCCCACCAAGCCTGTTATTAAGATTCCCGTGTCTATCCTGTGCATTCTTGAATCCTGCAGAGTCTCTGCAGAGGAATGTAACCCCTCGGCCCCCTCATCGAGGGGCATAAATCATCTTCGCAGTTGTTCCAGGGGGCATAGGAGAGGACTACAACAGGCGCAACACCTGAGCCAGTGCACCCTCAAAAAAGATAGGAAAAATGTATCCTACCTCACGTCGACTTCATTTCCAGGTGCACTCTTGATCTCATCTCCAATTCTGGATTTGTTTTCCCCCTAAACACTGACCACCAGACCAGGATCTCCAAACTGCAACTTCCTGTCTCTTCTGAGCCCCAAAGACCCTTGATCCCGATGCAGCCTGATGGATACCTTCTGGAATTACAACTTATGAAATAAATTAGACACAAGGGAGGGGGCTTTCCATTTCATTTATCCCCCTGCCAAACTTCAATAAAGAAAGAATCATTACAAGTCTCTTCCCAGCTAGCTTCTTTATTCTAGTTCCTGCACCCTAAATGATTCCAGGAATGCAAGGGTCACATCCTTCATTGAATAAATAAAGCAGCTCCATGGGGCGATCTGAACTTTTTTACAACATATTCAGGCTGGACATTCTGAGCAGCAGTAATGGTTTACAGGCAGTACAAGCAGGGCTTCTTCACTCTAACCTCCTGGACGATTTACCCAAGGAATCTCCCTACTTGGAAAAACTCACAAGCTCCTGGCTCACTGGTGCTATTAAGCCAAATCTCTCTCTTTTTCCCTATTCTGGGTTACACATTCTCATCCATCTCTCCCTGGTCTGGCATTGGTCACTGCCCTATCTCCGGTGTGGGAAAGCATGCTGCCCCCTCCCACCTGGCCCCTGGACCTTGGCCCAAATCTCAAGGGGTAAAAGGATTTTTCCTCTGACCCAGGCCCTGTAACCCACTCTCTCACACTTTACAGGGAACCTAAACCTGCTGGTACTCTCAATCTCATGGCACCTGCTCCCTCACTTACAGCTCAGCTCTCTCTCTCAGCGCAGCTCTCCAGTGGTGCAGTGGCCCTCAAACCCGGCCCTGCTCCAGTACCTGAGTTACATTGATCGGGCTACCTTACCATGGGAGAGCCCTGGGCCCTGCCACTGCCCAGGCCCCTCTGAGCAGCCCACCTCTACAGACAGCACCCAAACTCGTTTTCTGCTCCAAGATGACCATTCAGGAGGGTCCAGCCACAGGCCCACATCCCTGTCAATACATCCTGGGCTTGTGGTAAGTCCCTGCCTGAGGCCACCCCAAGACCTGTCCTAAGACCTGCGACCCACCTGGGCCTTTACTGCTGCTGCCCCAGGATGTGCCCCTTCAAGCAGGTCCCCTGAAATGGGTGAAGGGCATCCTGGCTCCCTCTATACTCAGGCCACCGTGCCACACCAGGTACAGGGGAGAGCCACTGCCTTTGGCCTCCCCCCCCGTGGGGACCCTGCCACTGTCCCCACAGCCCTGGCAGCCTGATCAACTACTCCACAGGATCTCTAAGGGCTCCTGCCTAGCCTGGCATCCTACTACCACCTGCACCTACCCTACTCCGAAGGCACAGGCACCTGGCAGACCATCCTCCCTACAGAGCTTCCTCCCCGGCTCCATGATGCCACGTTGCTGCAGAGGTCATCCCTATTTACCACTTTTGGGGGTGGCTGCCCCCCACAGGCCCACCTGGACCACCGAGCTCCCTTCCTGACTGCCTACTCTGTTCCTCCAGCCGCTCCCCTCCAGCCCTAGGTCTAACGCCCAGGCTGGAAAAGGCCCCGAAACTTCCTGTCTCCAGTCTTATATACCTTACCTAGCATGCCATCTGCTGCCACCTTGAGGTGTCCAGCAGGTATTGATCCACAGAGCACTAATAAATTACCTAGCTCGGGGGGTTAGGATGGGGAAAGGGGTTCCTAAATTGGAGCAAAAGCCCATCCTGCAAGGGGGGCTTACACTGAGATAGAAAGTGAGAGAGGGGGAGAGGCAGAGACAGAAAGACAGAGACAGAAAGATGACAGGGAGGCAGAGGAGAGACAGAGAGAGCAAGAGAAAGATAAAGACAGATGGAGAGAGAGAGACAGAGGGACAGTGAGAAAAGGGGAGGGACAATAGATACGATAAAGCTAGAGATTCTAGCTGAAGGCAGGGTCCCTTGATCATTAAGCTCTGGTATAAAGCATATCAGTTTGCACATACTAGTTTATACTTGGGTGAGAGAGGGCCACAGTGGATATCCTTTTAGTTATTTATTTTTTTTATTTATTTAAAATGCAGTGACCCAGACAGGCGCACTGTGCGACCTGGGGAAGGGGATACAGCAGGGAGTGATATACAGCAATAACAAATACAGTGACAGCAGGTGAATGGACATGCTTAATTAAAACAAAGGCGCAAGTAATACATTCCAGAGAAACAAACAAACAGTGCTGTATGTGTGCAAAGTACATAGGTTATTGACTAGCAAGGCTGAGGACAAGGGGAGTGTGTACTCAGTGTATGAATGACATTAGTAACAGAATATATATTTTTTTCCAATTGTTTAACCAGGAGAGACACACTAAGTTGAAAGCTGGTTTACAGGGGCTACCTGAGAGCACAGGGAAATTAAGTGACTTGCTCAGGGTCACACAGTATGCAAGTGGGGGCTGTGGGATTCAAACCCAGGTCTCCAGATTTACAGTTCAGAGCCTTAAACCACTGCACTATACTGCCTCCCAATAATAGTGTCATCAAACTCACATTACAGTGCACAAAGTTTTAAGCTACACAGTAGGGTAAGAGGCAAACTGGATAAAAATGGGAGCGGATGAATAGGCATGGGTTGTTGTTATGAGGATAGAAGAGGACAATGGCTACACAGCACTGGTGGTTGGTGCTCCCAGTGTGATTCTGGTGCTTTAGAATGTTTTGCAAATGTTCCTCTCCCACTGTGTGGGTGCTACCTTGATGAGTTCCGCAAGCACAGTAGATCGATCACTAGTTACAAATCTGACTCCTGGGTAACATAGAAAAACAGAAATGTAAAATGTGATGGCAGATAAGGAACACTTGGCCCACCCAGTCTGCCCATATTTCCCTACCTACAGTGTCACTACAGACCCTACTTGATCTCCGGCCCAGTCACCCCCTCTTTCCTTTCCCTAAGATTCTCTTATGCCTATCCCATGAATTCTTGAACCCCAGCATTGTATTAGCCGCCAACACCTCCACTGGAAGACTGTTACAGGCATCCATCACTCTTTCTGTGAATAAAGTACTTCCTCACATCTCTCCTGAATCTACTCCCCAGCTTCATTGTATCCCTTGTTCTTGTGCACCTTTATTCCAGAAACATGCTCCCCTCCTGTACCTTATTTACCCCTGTGAGGTATTTATTTTTTTATTCCTTATGTTTATCCCTCCTCCAGCCACAGCTCCTCCTTTACCACCGACCCTGAAGTGGACGCACCCAGCTGGCATATGCAACTGTACCATCGAAAGGGACTCCCCCTATGTCACTGCGCCCGGCCAGGAACCAATACCGGCACGCACCCCTAATCCAGGCATCCACCAGCCAGTGAAGCTGTGGCCATCAAGCTGCCACAGACTTGTGCTTCCATTTTCTTCCTTGATTTTTAGCCCCTGGAGTGCGAGTGTGCAATGACATCAGCCACTGCGTGCCGACGTCTGCCGCCCTCTGCCCCTTGCTGGCACCACTTTGGTGGTGCCCACGGTCATCACCAGGGTCCACTACAGAGTGGTGGTACCCTGGATCCCTCCCTAGGATAGGAGAGCAGTCCTCCGGATGCTCAGTCCTATCCCTCCCCTGCCAACCCCTGGTGACCCGGGCTCACGCCCAAACCCGGGTAGCCAGCGTGGCACAAGGTGTGGCATCCAGCTCTTCAACCCTCAGCACCACCGGGCCACCTCCTGTGAGGTATTTAAAGGTCTCCAGCCAGTGATAGCCAGTGGGCCATCACTCAGTTGACTGGCGTGGTTAAATGGACTGCAGGGGCTAATCAAGTGGTGGATCTCTGGATGTGTTAACCATGTCTCACCCTTCCCAAGTCACCCTCCCACCTGATCCTACTGCTCTGACTCACCATCCCAACCAGTTCACTCTTGTTACCGCCCTGTATCTAAACACTGACCCTCCTAATCACCATCCATTGAGCACCCCATTTGTTTAGAACCCTCTGTCCCCTGATCATCAATAATCCCCAGTCCCCATTGCGCAATCGCCCATCATTAGTGAACCTTTGGTCTTCTCTGCATTAATTGCATTTTCTCTCCCCTAGTCCACACATCATAGACCACCACTACAACCAACTCTTTCATGACCAGGATCTAGTGGGAAGCACAAAGGGCAGAAGCAATGCTGGTCACTTGCATGAGTGGTATACCATTCGAAAATATTCAAGGTATCTAACTAATACCCCCCCATTGCCACTGCAACTTTGCTGTGACTGGGGAATATGGCAGTAGCAAGTGCTAAGGGTTTATACCAATTACAGTGAAAAAGTACATTTTTATTTCTAAAGTAGCAGTAGTATGCCGGCCTGGTGTCACTGGAGGATGAGGCGCTGGTCACTACACCTCGCACCATGCCAGTGACCCGAGTTCGTGAACGAGCCTGAGCTGGGGGTCAGCGGGGGGGGAGAGGATCGAGCATCCAGAGAACTGCTCTCCTTTCTCAGGGGAGGTAGGCCTGTTGTCCTGCTCATTGATTGCCCTCTGGCAACTGGAGGCCAATACAGGCAGGAGAGGCATGTACTGACATCCCTATGTTGGTGGGGAGGGGGGACAGGATAAAATGGAAAAGGAGTCTGGCAGGGTTCCATGATGGCCCTGCATCCCCGAGGGCCAACCCCGGTGTCTGGATTGGGTCTCTGGGGAGGGAGGAAAGCCGGCGCCCTCCTCTCTGGCCCCACCGCGGGGGAATTTCCATGGTCGGCAAGAGTGGGGACGAGTGAGACCAGAGATGTGAGTTCCTCCGTGAGGAGGACCACAGCCCCCTGCCAGGGCTCACAGAGGAAAACATCTATATGGAAAATAAATAAATAAATAAAGTAACAGTAGTAGTAGTCTTTATTTTTTTGTGGCGTCATTCCCCAGAGGCTCAGGGTGCCATTATAAAAATAACATGAAATACAGAAGATACACAACAACCTAGACTCTACTCAATAAATAGATACCGATAAAAGAATCTTAAATAAATATGCACAGCTAATCAGATTTAGCTAATCCCCAAATGCTTCCAAAAATAGAAAAATTTTCAGACCCCATTTAAAGGCCTCTACTGAGGGGGGCCTCTTTCAGAGTCCTAGGCAACAAATTCCAAAGGGCTGCCACCTCAAATGCCCAGTCTCTGGATGATCTTAGCCTCACCCTTGGGACTGCCAGGAGATCTTCCTCGGCAGAGCAGAGTGGATGCCCAGGAGTGTAAGGGTGCTGGAGTTCAAAGAGGTAACCTGGGTCCAGCCCATGTAGAGCCTTGTAGGTCATCAGACTCAATTAAAAGGAGATATGCCACTTCACTGGCAGCCAGTGCAGTTCACACAGCTCTGGTGAAACATGACAGGATCTAGAAAGGCCAGTCTGTAGCCAGGTTACAGTGCTCTGCAGTAGCGGCAGGCATCACAATGCATATCTCTTGACCCCAAGGTAAAAAAGCGTTGCAGTAGTCGAGCCTCAAAGTCATAAAGGCATGTACCGGCGTGGGCAGGTCATTATGTGGGACAAGGGACTTAATCTGACTGATATTCCGAAGATGGTAAAAGGCACTCTAGACTACTGCCACCACCTGAGCCTCTAGTGTCAGCCCATTACCCAGAGTGATTCCCAGATTTTTCACCTTGGTGGAGGCAAATAACCTAGAGGGGTCAAGTCAAAGCCCAGTCTCCCTCTTGAAGGCCTCCACTACCCCCCTTGAGAGGTCTCCACCACTAGCACTTCAGACTTCTCGGGGTTCAGTCTTAACCAGCTTGACGACCTCCAGGTCTGAATCTCAGACAAGCACTTATTAAGCACATCGACTGCATCCAAAGTCTCAGGTACACAGGACAGGTAAAGCCGAGTATCATCAGCATAACAATGAAACCCAAACCCATACTGCCTGACAATCTTGCCCATGGGCAGCATGTACACTGCGAACAACATGGGTGACAGGACTGCACCCTGGAGCACCCCATAGGATAGGGCTACCATGCCAGAGGAGTATTCTCCCAGCTTGACCCTCTTGGTCCTATCCTTAAGGTAGGACTCAAACCAGCTGATAACTTTGCTTCTGGGTCCTACATAGCCCCTGAGCTGGTCCAAGAGTAGCCCATGGTCTACAGTGTCAAACGCTGATGAGAGGTCAAGGAGAATGAGAATTGACCACTCTCCCCTGTCTTTCGCACTGAGCAAGTCATTATGCACCTACACCAGTGCAGTCTCTGTGCTATGCACTGCCCTGAAACCAGAGTGGAGGAGCTCATAGATGGAGGTAAGGTGTGCCTCAAGCTGTAGCGAAACTGCCTTCTCAATAACTTTTCCCAAAAGGGAAGGTTAGAGTCAGGTCAGTAATTTTCCAGAACGTCTTGGTCCAAAGATGGCTTTTTCAGCAGAGGCTTCACCCAAATGTTTTTCAGTGACATTGGGAAGACCACCTTTGACGAGGAGCACCGGACAGCTACGTTCGGCCGGCGAGGGGTTGCTGAAAATTCCAAGGGTGTCTTTGAAGTCATCTGGGGAGCGTGCATTTATGTATGTTGTCCCTACCCTCTGGAATTCTCTACCCCATCAGCTACAGGAGTGCATGACAGTGGAAGGCTTTAAGCAAGCGCTTAAAACTTATTTATGGTGTCAGGCTTTTAATGGCATGTAGTAAATGAACCCTGTTGTATTTTTGTCTTTTATATCGTATTTACTGTTTTACTATTTTATCATTCTTTTGTAAAGCACCTTGAAATCTGAAAGGCACTTTTGTGAAATAAACTTATTATTATTATTATTATTATTATTATCTCATTGAACACCAGGCCCAGATGCCCCGTGCAGCTCACCAGTGGTTGCGTTGGGCCTGGATCCAGGTTACAAAATGTTGGCTATCCCTGAGGCTCTGGATGCTGTACAATGTACAGAAAGTGATCAGTGAGGTAAAATACACATTCCAAAACGAAAAACATGAATAACCAAATTAAGAGCAACATTATTAAGAGAAACAAAACAGTAGCAAAGTAAATCACGTAAGACCAATATCAAAACTAGGTCCCAGTGGCTTGCCTAAAGAGATGTGCTTTCAGTCCCCGCTTAAAGACCTCCAGAGAGGTGGCTCCCAAAAGGACCTTGGAAGCCAATTCCATGTGGCTGGTGCAGCCACCCCAAATGCATGATTTATTTAATTTATTTTATTGAGTCGTTGATAACCAGGTAGGTGCACTGATCCAGGGGACCATTTTTAGGCATGACCCGGGCCACACAGGCAGCAGTTACAGAGGTAGTGACAAGTTATATAATGAGTAAAATCCATGTGGATATACAGATATCATTGGTGAACAAAGTGAATATACAGATATCATTGGTAAACAAAATGGATATACAGGTATCACTGGTGAACAGAGAAAGTGACATAGGAAAGTAAAATTAATGAAAGGCTGAAAGAAACAATCAGTACATCATGATAAGCAACAGTTATTATACAATTATTTACTAAGGGTAAGTGGACAGTGCAAATTAATGCATGATGTAAACAAATCATCAGATGTTTTTAGGCGGGCCCAGGGAATTGCAAGGAGGCCTTCCTTGAAGAAGCAGAGAGAGCACTGGGAGTGGTGAGGAGTCAGGAGATCACTCAGATAGCTATGACCCAGACCCTATGGGATACTGTATGCGAGAAGACCCACCTTGAACGAGATTCTCCCCTTTACTGATATCCAGTGCAGATCACACAGGGTCACATGGCGTAACCTCAGAAAGCCCGTCAGCAACTTGGCTGCTGCTTTCGTCACTAGCCGCAGGTGATGCAGGACACCTGCCATAGCCCTGAGACAGAGAGCATTACAATAGCCAAGTCTGGACATCACAAACGCATGCACCAGTGAGGGCAGGTCCTCTGGTGGGATAACAGCTTTTATCTGGGCGATGTGCCTCAAGTGATAGAAAATCACTCCAGACAACAGGTAATATCTGAGCCTCAAGTGTCACTCCATCATCGAGGATAATGTGCAGGTTTTTCACTGTTGCAGATGCTGACAATGGGGTAAGGCCCAGCATCATGGCAGAATTCCCTCCAACAGTCTCCACCTCCCTCTAATGACCATGCTCATGTATTCACACCTCTGTTTTGTCCGGGTTGAGCCTCAGCCAGCTAGAGGACATCCAGTCTTGGATCTCAGTCAGGCATGCATTTAGTACCCCCACAGCGCCAGGGGTCCCCGGTGCAAAAGACATATACAGCTGAGTATCATCTGCATAGCAGTGGAAACCCACACTGTAACATCTGAGGGTCTCATCCAGAGGCAGCATATACACTGCAAACAACATAGGTGGGAGGCTTAAACCCTGGGGGAATCCACAGGGTAGGGGCTTCAGGTGGGAGGAGAAACTCCCTATTGCCACCCTCTGCATCCTACCAGTGAGAAAGGATTCAAACCAGTTAATGACAGTACTAGTGAGTCCATAGAACCCCCTTAGGCGATTTAACAGCACACCATGGTCCACAGTGACAAAAGCTGAAGAGAGATAGAGGAGAATAAGAACTGACCAATCACTTCCATCTCTAGCCCTGAGGAGGTCATTATGCACCCGAACTAGCACCATTTCAGTACTGTGCTAATATTTAAATTCAACTGGAGGGTGCTCATAGAAGTCAAAAGCAGTGAAGTGGGCTTCGCGCTGCAGTGCCACAACTTTCTGAATAACCTTACCCAGAAAGAAAATATTAGAGACAGGTCTGTAATTCATCAAGATGTCAGGGTCGAGAGATGTTTTTCCTCAGAAGGAGCCTTACTATTGTTGCTCAGATAGTGCTTTTGTGGATCCTACCACTATCTGTTAAATAGTGCTGGTATCCTACCTAGGATCCTACTCGTAATCCTACAGGGCTATCCCAAGGGGGCATAAGCTGACCCACAGTGGTCAGTCGGATGTTGCAAATTCAACTCCGATTGTCTGGAGTGAGTTCCGGCCAGTGGAGTTGGAGGATGTAGGTGAGGTAATCTCGCTGCTCCTGGCCCATGTTTTGGGAACTAGGCCTGGGCCTGACACATCTCCATTGTAAGATATGTGGAGTTTTTTGGTCCAGTGTTTATCGAGATTGTCGGGTGCTCGGTTTCAGAGGGGCTGTTCCTCAGTGCTTTGAAAGAGGCAGTGGTGAAGCCTAGTGTTGCTCAGATAGTACCCTAGAAATTAGGATACCAACACATAGCGCCCATTTGACCAGATAGTTGCTGGGCTCAGATAGTAGTGCTAGCTGACCATGGATCTTACCCTCTAGGATCTAGTGTATGGATCCTAAAAATGCTGTGGACTCTGTGGATCCCAGCAACAGATCCAGCTTGGATCCTAACTATCTGACCTAGGATCCCTGGTTCTGACCTAGGATCCATCACAATCTGACCCTGGATCCTAACTATCTGACCTAGGATCCATCACTATCTGACTCCAGATTGTAACTATTTGACCTAGGATCCCTGCATCTTAACTACAATCCCTGGATCCTAACCAGGATCCATCACTATCTGACCCTGGATCCTACATCTGTCTTTGGTAGGATTTCTGGTAGGATCCTAGGTAGGATACCAGTACTATCTGACAGATAGTGGTAGGATCCTCAAAAGCACTATCTGAGCAACACTACTTTTTTGTGTTAATGCATTTTTATTAGACTAACTGAAGAATTTTTACACAAGCGTTCAAGACATCTCAGAACCCTTCTTTGAGTGCAGAGAAAACTAACCAGCATTTCAAAATATATACAAGAGTTTGTGGGTTCCAGATTGCTTAACAAAGGGGAAGGTGTGAAGAAACAATTTAATACAGACAGAGATGAAATACAACAACTAAAAAAATGCAGCAGAATTCCAACATTAAGTTGCCAAGGCAACACAGTGTCTGGTAAACCAGTCTAAGCGGGTATGCGAGTGCTAGGACATAGTTCAGTAGCAAGAAGGATAGGAGCAGGAGGTGCGGAAGTGGTCTTTAAGGAGAGTGTTGAGGTATGTCAGTCCCATGCCCTCTTGAATTCCTCCACCATTTCAGCCCCCACCACCTCCTCTGGTGGTCTGTTCCAGACCTCCACCACCCACTCCGTGAAGAATCACCCCCTCACATTGCCTCTGTATCTTCCTCCCTGCAGTCTTAGATTATGCCCTCTAGTTACAGTCCCTCCTTCCTTTTAAGTAAACAGCCCTCCTTCACTTTGTTGATCAACTTCACATACTTAAAAATTTCAATCCTGTCCCCTCTCTCCCTTCTAGTCTCCAACATGTAACGATCCAATTCCTTACACCTCTGCTTGTACGTCTTCCCTTGCATACCCTGCACCATTCTGGTTGCCCTTCTATGAACTCTCTCTATCCCATCTATGTCCTTCCACAGGTATGGTTTCCAGAACTGGACTCCATATACCAGGTGCAGCCTCACCATGGCTTTGTAGAGGGCATCAGTACCTCCCTCCTTCTGCTAGTAATGCCCCTGCTGATGCCTGCCAACATTCCACTGGCATTCCACACAGCCCTGCTACACTGGTTACCTACCTTAAGGTTGCTTGATACCATAATCCCCAGATCCCTCTCCTGCTCCGTTACTTTAATGACCTCCCCTCCTAGGGTGTATCCTGATCGCGGGTTCCTATGCCCTTAGGAGGCAGTATAGCGCAGTGGTCTAAGGCTCTAAGCTGCAAATCTGGTGAAATCCAGCAGACCAGACCTGTGTTTGAATCCCACAGCTTCCACTTGCATACTGTGTGACCCTGAGCAAGTCACTTAACCTCCTTGTGCTTCCCAGGTCGCTCCTGTAAAAAAAAAAAAACTTTCAGCTTAGTGTGCTATATCTGGTTAAAGAACTAAATTAAAAAAAAAAGTGCATCACAGCACACTTTTTGGCATTGAATTTCAGTTGCCAAGTCTCTGACGTTCCCTCAAGAATCTTCAGGTCCTGCCTCATGTCCTCCACCTCCACCCGGGGTGTCCATCCCATTACAGATTTTTGTATCATCAGCAAATAGGCACACCTTCCCTCTTAGCCCCTCTGCTAAATCTCTGATGTAAATATTAAAAAGGAGGGGTCCCAGTACTGACCCCTGGGGCACCCCACTCATCACCTCCCATACTGGAGTACACCCCCATTTAGCACCACTCTCCGACTTCTGCCTGCCAACCAGTTCTCCACCCACCTGGTTATTTTCCCACCCACCCTTATACTTTCCAGCTTACTTATCAACCTTCAGTGAGGGACGGTGTCAAAAGCCTTGCTAAAGCCCAGTTAGGCTATGTCCACCGCCCCTCTCTGGTCAACCACCTGCAACATCCTTTTGAAGAACTCAATCAAGTTCATCTGGCATGACTTCCCTTTCATGAAGCCATGCTGGCTGTTATCCTGCAATCCACCATCCTCTAGGTAGTTCACCACCCCCTCCTTTATTAGTGCTTCCATGACCTTTCCCACCACTGAGGTGAGGCTGAGTGGGCGATAGTTCTCCATCACCTCCCTGCTAACCCCCCACTTGTGCAGCGGCACCACATCTGCCCCCTTTCAGTCCCCCAGCACCCTCTCTGAGTCCAGAGACATGCTAAGTAGCCTCATTAGTGGGCAGCCAGCTCCTCCCTCAGTTCCCCGGATCACCCTCGGATGCAAACCGTTCGGCCCCATTCCCTTGTCCACCTTCAACCTGCCTAGTCCCCTCCCTAACTCCTTCTATGCTGAATGGGCTCAGGTCCACCCTTTTGTCCTTACTGCCCCTTCCTCTGAGCCTAGGTCCCCTGCCCTCTTCCTCCGCTGTAAATACCGAGCAAAAGTACTTATTAGGTTCCTCTGCTTTTTCCCAGTCCCATTCCAGTGATGTCCCTCCCTCTCCCCTCAACCCTGCAATCCCCTGCCTTGCTTTCCTTCTTTCTCTCACACAGCTAAAACAATTTTTGTCTCCCCTTTTGGCCTGCTTAGCTATTGTCTCCTCAGTATCTGCATTGGCCCTCCTTATATTCTGCTCTGCTAGTCTCCTCATCTCCCTATAAGCCTCCCTGTCCTCATTCCTTTGTGTCCTCTTGTATTTTCTGAAAGCCTATCTCCTCCCCTACCACACCTGCCACCTCCCTTGTAAATCAAAGTGCTCTCCTCTTTTTCCTGTTCTTTCTTTCCTTCTTTATCCACATTTCTGCGGCTTTCTACACCCCTCATTTAATAGTTTCCCGTAACTCCACCACTTCTCCTAGATTCTCAGTTTCTTCCATTTCTTCCCTCACTATTCTTCTCATCCTGTTAAAGTCTATGCTCCTGAAGTCCATAACTGTTGTGCTGGTCTGGTGTACCTCCCTCCCTGACCTTATCTTGGACCTTACCGTCCTGTGATCACTGGTGCCCAGTCCGTCTCCCACCTCTACCTCCTCCACACTCTCCCCTTTTGTCAGGACCATGTCCAGCAGATTGTTTCCTCTTGTAGGTTCCCTGACCAGCTGCTGTAAGAATATACCCTGCAGCACCTCTAGTATGCCCCTGCTCCTAGCCGATACTGCATCCGGGATCTCCCAGTCCACATCTGGGAGATTTAGGTCCCCCAACAAGAGCAGTTCCCCTTTGAGGGCCATCCATGTGACTGCCTATATCAGCTGCCTATCCCCTTCCTCCCCTCTGCATAGGAGGTCTGTATACCACCCCTAGCCACAAAAATTCCCCAGTCCTTCTATCCAGTGTTACCCACAGGAGCTCTGTCTCCCCATCTTCCTCCTGCCCCATGGCTACTATTATGTTATGTTATGCTGAGCCACTGATGCTATTGAGTCAGTGGCTCAGCAGGTTGCTTACTAGCCTCTGAGGCCGGAAAATCAGAAAGCTGTGGGTTCTATCCCCACACAAGGCACTTGGATTAAATCCCAATTCTGACATTGTAGTGCAGCATGAGGGGGGGTGCTGCATTCTGGAGCTGCCGTATTTCGGATGAGACATTAAACAGAGGTCCGGTCTGCTTCTTCTGGTGGTTGTTCAGGTGGACGTTAAAGATTCCCATGGCACTTCTAGAAAAGAGTAGGCGAAACTTTATTGAAACTAAAATGAATACAATATTAAGAAAACCACAAAACATATAATACACTGCGCACACTCAAAATCAGTTCATAGTACATAACTCTTCATTCAGATGTTAATACAAAATTAAAAAGGTAAAGAAAACGTATGCAAAAATGAGCTCCATACTTCCTAAACAAGAAATTATCAGTAAGAACTTTTCTCTAATCAATCAGTCTTTATTTAACCAGGCATTTCATCCTTGAGCAAGCTCATTTGCAATATGGTCCTGGACAAAGAACATACGTGTAGGTACAAAGGCTGATAAATTACAGTACAATGTAGAGATATGAGGTATGACATAGTTGCACGGGAAACGTACTGTAATGCAGATTACAACAATAACTGATTTCAGTGTGTAAAGGAATTTGACAGGAAGGGAGGGGTGGAAGAGGGCTGGCAAGCCTAGGTGAACAGTTTGGGAGAGAGCAGCGATAAAAGCTAAGGAAGCAACTAGGCAGAGGGCTGTTATAAAAACTAGGGGAAACTAAGGAAAAGAGGAGGAAAGAAGGGAAGAGGAAAGTGCTGTTGTTGTTAAGTCAGAGCTAAGGCAGGAGAATGGCAAAGAGTATGTAAGTTTACCTAAAGCAGGCACAGGTATCCCTTAGACAGTTTGCAAGCAACATTTTAAAGGTGTGGGGCCCAGGCAAGGAAGACAGTTTTAGGGTCTTTTAGGCCACATTCCATAGAGTAGGAAAAGAGCAATAGATGGTGGCTGAACCATACTGTGTCTTTATTGTAGGAACCTTGAAGGTAACCAGCGCAGACCTTCTCAGGCCATATGACCCCTGAGCTTTAATAAAAAGGTTAGAAATATAGATAGGCAGTCAATCAGTTAAGGCCTTGTAAAACCAAAGGAGAGCATTTCTGTGTCTCCTAATTGAGAGGGAGAACCAGCCCTGCAGCTCGTAGAGGAGACAGTGATGGGTGTGTAAGGGTAAGTTCAGGAGGAACCTTAAGGCACGGTGGTAAAGAGTGTCTAACTTATTCAAGGCTGCATTGGGGCAATGACCATAAAGGAAGTCTGCGTAGTCAATCAAAGGGAGAAAGGTCGTTTGAACAAGTCTCATCCTGGCTTCTAGTGTAAGCAAATGTCTGATGCAAAAGAAGACGCCTAGTCATTGCCTTAGTTTTTTCTGGAGCTTGGACAAGTGGGTTGTGAAGCTTAGCCTATTGTCAAACCAGAATCCCAGGTACTTGAACTTGTCCACAGTTTCCAAAGATTCGCCTAATAGTGTGTGAATCTGGGGGTTTGCCAAAGGCACAGTGGCAGATGAGAGATGGGGTGAGATAATCATGACTTTAGTTTTTTTTGCATTGAGCAGTAGCTTAAGCTTTAGCAAATTATAGCCAGACGGTGGTGCTGAGAGATGAGGCACTGGACACCACACCTCGCACCACGCTGGCGACCCGGGTTTGGCAAAGAGCCTGGGCTGTTGGGGGTTGGCAGGGGAGAGAGAGGTTTGAGCATCTGGAGGACACTTTTCCTCTCCCGGGAGGAAGAGCATAGGTCCCAAGATAGATCCTTGCGGAACACCCCTAGGAAGGTTTTTCAATGGAGACAAGTCACCCTGGATCACCTTGAAAATTAGTTCACTCAGTGGTGTTTTATCCATTTCAAGGCATTGTCCAGAATAAAATATACTACTACAACTATTTCTACTACTACTATTATTACTACCACTTCTACTACTACTACTACTTCTACTACTAGTACTTCTACTATGACTACTACTATTACTACCACTTCTACTACTACTACTACCACTTCTACCACCACTACTACCACTTCTACCACCACTACTACTACTACCACTTCTACTACTACTACTACTTCTACTACTGCGCTTTTATTTGTTGCATTCTATTGGTAAGGCAGGACTCAAACCATTGTACTGCAGTGCTGCCCAAGCCAATACTGCTCAGACTAGTAAGTAGGATGTTATGGTCCAGAGAATCAAAGGCCTTGCTAAGATCCAAGAAAAGGGCATGAATACGTTTTTTAGCGTCAACAACAGTATGCCAGTCATTGGTTACGTTGGCCAGGCAGACACCGTACTTTGCTTGGGTCTAAAACCCGACTGAACTGGATTCAGTAAGTTTTCAGACTCAAGGTATTCCCTAAGCTGTGAGTTGATGATTTTTTCCAATAATTTAGAAAGAACTGGCAGAAGGGGAAATAGGTCAATAGTTATTCGGATCGGATGGGTCACCAGATTTAAAGAGGAGAATAATATGAACAATTTTCCAAAGGGGGGGTAGCTCACCACCCTTCAGGGAGCAATGAAATAGGTGAGTGATGGGGGCTGTCAAGTGATAGTAACCTATTTTCAAGGAAAAATATTCTAGGTGGTCCGCGCCTGTGCTTTTATTCATATCCAAGGTCAGAAGGAGGTTCTCGACTTGTTTGAAGGAGACTGGGTGAAAACTAGACATATGATGGGTCTGACTGGGAAGAGTGCCAGGACTTGGACCATCAGCAGCATCACCCTGAGCTATGAGCTTACTGGCAGGGGAACCATCAAAGAATAGGCCAGCTGTAGCAAAATGATTGTTAAGCTGTTCAAGGATATCCGCCCTGTTGGTATAAGTAGTAGTGCCGGTTACGATCTTGACAGGCAGGGGAGGGGCCGGAGAATGACCTTCAACCTCTTTGAGAATTTTCCAGAAATTGGCAGAGCTGTATATATTTTCCTCAAGGGCAGTTCTGAAAAAAATGGGCTTTTTCAGATCTAATTAATTTGGTACAGGCGTTCCTTGCTACGCTAAAGGCTAGCCAGTCAGTATCTAACTTCATTTTTCTTGCCCTTTTCTGCAGAACATCTCTGTCTCTGAGGGCTTTCTTTAAGAGGGGAGTGAACAAAGCAGGAGACCTTTTCCTGGTTTTGATCTTCTTAATAGGTACATGTTTATCTATCAGCCCCAGTAAAAGATTTTGGAAAATGTTATAGGCCTCTGTGATTTTAGAGGCCAGGTAGCATTACTGACAGATAATGTTGCCAAGATCTGTCAGAAAGGAGGCTGGGCAACAGTTTTTTAAACATCTTTTCACTTAAAATGAGGAAAGAGATGGCAGGATGGGTACATGCCTAATACAAGCTATGGCACAGTGATCACTTAGATCAGTATGAAAGACTCCTGCATGGAAGATACTGTAAGGCTTGTTAACAAGCATAAGATCCAGAAGCAAGCTACGCTCTTTATGCTTCTTATTAGGTCGTCTGACCTTGGGCATGGTCTGAGTTAGCCCATGAGCATCACAGAAGTCTTTCAATTTGTTGGAGCAACCATCCAACCAGTTAAGGTTAAAGTCACCCATAATTATGCATTCAAGAGTCACATTATCCAGTAGGGAGTGTAGGTGAGGCAGTATATCAAGCCCGGCTGAAGGTGGCCTGTAACAGACAGAAATTTAAAGGGCTAAAGTTGGGGAGAGGGATAACTTTATGGCAAAGCATTCAAATTCAGCCGGCTTAGAGGTTCTGCTAATAACTGAGCATTTATATTTGTCCTTAATATAGATAACAACGCCTCCACACCTCATGTGCCTGTCACACCTAATTAGGTTGTAGCCAGAAATGTTAATAGTTTTATCAGGGATATAATCAGAGAGCCATGTCTCCGAGAGCATAAGTACTTCTGGGGATGTATGATATACCCAAGTCTGGACCAGGTCAAATGTTTTGAGGAGGTTGCAAACATTCATGTGGAGAAAGCTTAGTCCTTTTAGATGTGAAAGGTCGGAGGGGGAGCTTAATGCAAAAGGAGGGCCGGGGTTCAGCTCAACATTCCCTGAGCAAGCAAGAGAATAAGTAACAGTTTCCTAAGGAAGTTTAACATCATTTTTAATAAACAGGCATATTTGTGTTTAGTACAAGGGGATAGCCATGCTGCGTGTTCGGAGGCAGCTGGATGACCTGAAGAGAAAAGGACAAAAACTGTAGCTCTTACAGATTTAAGGATAATTAGTTTAGTGTAGGTAGCAGGTCTATTTTGTGGGAAAGGAATGCTAGATGTGGCAGGATCGGTGACCTTGGATAAAAATGATAACCCAAATTGGAGTAGAAAATCATTGCCCGAACCCTGATGCTTTTGCGAGTCCTGATGCCGGTAATTGACCTACCGTTCAGTGGGAAGGTTAGATAGGACATAAAAGTAATAAAAAATAAAAAGGGGTTTCATGCCTGTGAAATTAGTAGTTATAAATAAGAAGTTTTTGAGGGATAAGGGTAGCTTTAAGCAGCTTATCTCGATTATAATGCAAGTCCCCTTGAAGAGGAAAAGGCTGCCTAAAAAACGATTTGACCAAACGGAAGAGGAAGGCGTGGTTTGCTTTAGTGTGAGAGCATTTATTAAGGCTGGAGGAGGGGATGCCGGGGGCAGACCGAAAAACTCAGAGCTGGCAGCTTAAGCAGCTGCTGAGCAGCAGACAAAGTAGTAAATTTAGATTAGCAAAGTATACTTTTTGCTGGCAGGAAAAACGCCCAAGAGCAGGCTTTTGAGTACTTTGCTGGGGCTCATGTTTACAGTGCGCAACCCAACATGCAACCACAGAGCTCCAAATCAAGGAGAGAAGTCGCTCAAACACATACTCTGCGTGTGCAGATACCTATGGGGTTGGCTCAGCATACATCAGGAGCGAGCAAAATGTCCATGTTGAAAAAGGCACCAAAAATTTAAGTTCTTTGCGTGCACCATACCTTGCTGGCTAGTGGGGTCGGGCTGGTGGCCGTAGGTTGGGATCCATGATACCTGCAGCCCAGTTGGGGGTGGAGATCCCCTAGGAGAGAGGGAAGAGGAAATAATTATAAATTAATTTAGGACTGGGTGGGAAACTGTGGGGACATTTCTACACCTATGCCCTACCACCTTCTATGCCACAGGGATGTCAGTCTGGGTTTGTTATCCAAGGCATGTCATGCCATTTTATCAACCAGATTTGTCCCTGTAGAGTAGTTTTTTCCCTTGTACAAATTAATTTAAAATCTCTGTTAATTATTCCTTACAGTTCAAGAAAGGTAGTTTATTTCTGTTTTACAAAGTAAAAACTATTTCTAATATTTCCTTATCCCATACCTTCCAGGGCCCTGATATGTCCCCATACATCAAGTTTTCATAGGAAATCAGAGAAAAGGTAGGGGCGGACCATGCTTGTACTAAAAAGGTCCAAAGTTCTTTCAATAAAGGAACAGTGGAAAAAAAGTTGCTCAATGGCTTCGACCTGATTAATACATTCAAGCCTACTACACAGTCTTTCTATTGCTTGCTTGCATTTATGGTTGCCTTCCACATTGATTTTCCCATGACAGCTGAGCCAGTGTAGGTCCCACATCTGAGGGGGACTCCTAGGATTTCTTAATAATGTTGTTAGGGTCTGCTGCTACCTACAGGACAGTGATCAAAAACAAGTGTGACTTTACAAACTATGTTTAATACCATGGCATATAACTAAGCCTTTTCTCTGAAGTGAAATTACCATTTGGGTAGTGACATTCCATGGTCTGAGCCTTGTAAATATTTCCCTTCAATATGGTGAAACACCAGGTTGGTGCTTTACAGTTTTTAGTGCCCTCTTATCCCATAACTGAAACCATACTTTAATTTTATCATATACCCAGGGCTCCCACCCTTTATTAGTGTGGACTAAAATGGGTCATAAATTAGCCATAAGGAAAATATCTATCCCTATTTTATGGATAGATATAATATTTTCCTTTTAATAGGGTTAAGATGGCTACCCCACACCTCCTGAAAGAATATGCTTAACAGCCATGTCTCTATGCTCTTTGGAGGGGGGGGGAGACATACATGACATACAAAAAGACAGGTACCAAATAGGTCTTAATTAAATAAATTCTGTTTTTCTTCCCCATTTTCCACTTATTCCAGAGCAAAACTTTTTTTTTTTTTGCTATGTCTAATTTTTTCTCCCAATTTACTCTTAAAATTTTAATAGACTCAGTCATAATTGTTATACCTCCTACTCTGTCCAGGGCTTGTGGGTTGTTACCCAAGGCCCTACCTACACATTTCTGTATGTTTAGAGCAATCTGTGGGGGTGGAACTAGATAATAATGCAGAAGTTGTGGACACACTTCTTGTGGTGCTACACAATTCTGAGCAAGGAGCTTTTCTGGGAATTCGAACTGAGGACTTTATTTTACAAGCATAAGGCACTAGTTATGTAATTCTCCTTCTATGAAGCGTTTTGCAAAGAAGTTAAGCAAGCTGTGCTTAGGAGTCATGTTTGCTTAATCAGTAATTTTGGGTTGTGACCTGCTTATCAAGGGTGTACAATTGCATGTTCCCCATATCTGCGATACAGAAAATGGTTTCATGCCTACATTTTTAATGCAGACTAAAGTATTAGAAATTGATGGAGACAATAAGGACAGGTTAAATATGTTCATTTCTGTTTTAAATTGCAGGTATAAATAAATAATAGACTAAATACTGTATGTCTCATTAATGTTTGTTTATTTATTTATTCTACTTTTGACAGTTTCTCTTTGCTTTTGCTGTTATCCTTACCTCCCCACACGGAGATACTGTTATTTTCTTCTTGGAACTGAGAAAGGTTCACAGATGTCTGCCTATTTATTATACATTGGATTATTAACTAATTGTGCTGTCCCCCCTCTCCCTTTTCCTGTTTTTCCCCCCTCATTTTCTCCCTCCTGCCTTAGTTTTACCAAAAAGCCATGCTTGGGGATGAAAGACTCTTAAATACTGGGACGGCCTCTCTACTTACTGTTACTTGAATGCTTGCTTTATGAGGGCAGTAATTCTTAAGGTGCTATTTAATCAAATGGACTGGATATTTGGATGCAAAATGTCAGGGGAGAGTATCTTGGAGTGAAGGGAGCCTGACTATCATAGTTAGATCCCATTGACATTATACAAAAAGATTCTGTATGCATTTATGGGTAATGTGACAGGGTGACCTGGGGAGTCAGGTGTACCCTTTGTCAGAACCCAGATGAGAGCACTAACTGAAACATTGATATTTTCATGTGGAAGAAGTATTAACTCAACTTGGGAAGCCAGGCTTAGTTGGTAGATCCCAATAAAAGACATCTTAGATGAGTAGTCCTTTGGTGTAATTAACTGCCTTGGCATATTTGGGTTACAATTCCAAGTGAATTGAGGAGTCCTAGGTTAATTGGCATTTGTCATTGATGGCTAAGAAAACCTGGGGAGAGAAGAGATAAACGGGGGTTAACAGACACATGACGGAATAGAACACACGGGATCTGACAGTATCTGGGAATCCTCTCAGGACCATAGGATTTACAGTCCTTTTGGCTTTTTGTTGGTTAATTAGTAATTGGCACTGAATATCTGCGGTTGGGGATAGGATATTGCTGCTAGTTTTTTTTTTGTTTTTTTTTACATATTATGGTTTCAGACTGGGATCTCCCTTTCTCTGATTCTTTAGTACCACTGTACCTTTGGTCAACTTGTCACCTTGGATCGACGATCCGGTGAACTTAAAGTACTGAAGTAGATTTTGATCGTACTTTGTATCCCTTTAATACTCCCCCTACCACCTTCTCCCCCTTTTTTCCCCCTCTCTCTCATCCCCTTTATTTCTGATTCGAGATATTCAAAAGTGTTTCTATCATACTGCATAATTATAGTGATTATTAACTGCTTGAGTATTTAGTATTAACTATTTATTTTCCTTCTCTATTTATCCTTGTCAACTAATTGGATACGGGTTATTAGATATTACTGCATATCTATTATTTGACATGATTGCTTCCCTCCTAGTCATCTATTCTTCTGTAAGTTAAGTGTGAGGGAATATTTACCTATTAAGGTATGAATGTTCGATTCTAATTACACCATGAATTCTAATATTTGCATTGCTTCATGGAATGTTAAGGGTTTGGGCTCTCCTATTAAAAGAAAGAAAATCTCAAGCTATCTTCAGAAAGAGAAAGTGGATATAGCCTCCTTCAGGAGACACATCTTCTACTGGAAGAAGCAGCAAAACTAGCTGGGGGGTACTGTAGGTGGGGCAAACAGAATATAGTTGATTCTCCTCAAAAAAGAAGGGCCCCTCTATATCGATTCGAAAGGGGGTTTCCTTTTTCAAGACTAACCACATACCTGATTTGGAAAGGCGTTTTCAGTTCCTGGGGGGGTATTTTAAATGGGAGAAAGATAGTTATTTGTAATTTATATGCCCCAAATAGAGATCAGAGCAGTTTTTTCAATGAAATTGTTATTCAATTAAGTTCATATAATGATTTCGAGATTATATGTGGAGGAGATTTTAATGAAGTACTTGACCCATTCCTTGACAGATCTAATGCTAGAATAAAATTGGCTGATGCCAAGTCCTAGAAGGGCCCTGGTTAACTTAAAAGAAAACCTGGGGTTGATGGATACCAGGAGAACACGCCACCCAGATGGAAGGGACTACTCCTTTTGCTCTTCTCTAACCCGCAAAACAAGAAATGGCAAGTCCCACTCACCATTAATACACACCTAGGAAATACCCTTGAACAAGTGCCAATTTTCAAATATCTTGGAATCAACTTTGATCAAGGCCTAACCTTTGCAACTCACATTGATAGTACAGCAAAAACTATTAATCAGCGAATTAGGATTCTGTATCGGAACCGACAGCTTCTTACCCATTCTGCACTGAGATTGCCATCCAATCCTCTATCATCTCAGTCGTTGATTATGGCTTAGTTATATACGGATCTGCCACTACTACAGCACTTAGTCGCATTACAACATCCCTAAATAAGGCCTGTCGGTTGCTCACTGGTGCACACCGACGTACCCACATGTGAACTCTATGCTGACTCAGGTTGGTTGCAACTCTCAAACTGGATAAAGTACCTTACCTGCCTGATGGTGAAAAAATCCACTCTGGGCCTCACTCCACCCTGTATCCAAGACCTGTTATGCCCCAGCGCTAGCACCCATTTTACCAGAAGATCAGAACACCAGCCTCTCCAAGTCCCCCGATGCCGGACTTCTCAGGGACAAAGATCATTTGCCTATCGTGCCCCCAGCTGGCTAAATGCCCTCAGCACTCATATACTGCCTCCACCTCTCTAGGTATTTTCAAATCAAGGCTTTTCTCTCACCTCCACCTCCAGTTCCTGTGACTGCCCTGATTAAACATCCTATTTTCTCACTACCACCCTGTCCGTTATTTGACAAAGACATGTTTGGGAAACCTTTTCTCCTGCTATTGTCTGCTCCCACACCTTTCACTTACCTGCCTCTGTTCTGGACTTTTTCCTATTTGTTTCTCCTAATCTGGCATGACCACTTTCTTGTAATAATAATGTGATTATTGATATCTCATGTCCTTTTGCACAAATGATTTGATATGTATTTGTATATGTTTTCTTGCTCTTGACACAACACAAATTGTTGTGTTATCTATGTAACCCTTTGTACTGTACCTAATTGACGTGGAACCTTTGTAAAAGAGCCTCTGGCTCAAATGTAGTAGTTCCTAGAACAATAAACTAAACTAAACTCACATAGACACTTCTCTTATAGTAGGATAGACTACTTGTTAGTGTCCAAAGTGTTAAATACGGCTTTGTCCTCAGCAGATATTGAAAGTGGTGTGATTTCAGATCATAGCATGGTGACAATACAACTTTTTGTGGACAGAGATTTTAGCTCTGATAGGCATTGGAGGTTTAACTTATCCCTTTGCAGGACAAAGTTTTTAGGGAATTTCTTGAGGGGGCTGTAACTGAATATTTTGAGAGTAATGATGATGGGCACATTTATTATGCTATTCTATGGGATGCTTTTTAGGCGTATCTCAGGGGGAGAATAATATCTTTTGCATCTCACAAAAAAAAGGATGCACTTAAGGATTTGGAAACAAAAGAGAAGAAACTTAGAGAGTCAGAAAAGGAGTTTAAACAAGGGAGGAATAGGACACAAGTGAGACTTCATGAGATTATGGTGCTTAAGTTCAAAATTAACAAGATATATTCTGCCAAGACTGAATTTGCTTTAGCGATTACTAAACAAAAATTCTGGGACTCGGGTGAGAAGTCAGGTAAACTACTTGCTTATAGACTTGAAAGAAGACTTAACCAAAATTTGATTGCAGGAATAAGAGATAAATAAGGTAGAGTTAAAGTGGCAAATAAAGACATTAATACAGTATTCACGGAGTTCTATAAAGAATTATACACCAGATCTGCCACAGTAGGGAGTGACCAGCTGTCTGAATTTTTGGATGCCACAAATTTAACACCCATAGATGAGAATAGAGAAGCTTTAGACAGGCAAGTTTCAGTTGAATAAATTTCCCAGATTATTAAAGATCTACCTAATAATAAGGCCCCAAGACCAGATGGACTATCAGGGGGAACTTTACAAAGCAATGGGCCCCCAATTCCTAAATATTTGTATAAAGTGTTTTCTGAGGCATTTGAAGAGAGAACACCACCTGATTCTCTCTCCAGAGCCTTTATCACCTTGATTCCTAAAAAAGAGTAGGACCTCTTGACCTGTGAGAGTTACAGACCAATATCATTGCTGAATGGAGACTACAAGATTTTGGCAAAGGCCTTATCACTGAGAATTCATAACATAATAACCAAAATGGTAGGTAGGGAACAGGTGGGTTTTGTCCCAGGTAGGTCTGGTATGGTTACAGGTTTCTGATGGAGATGGGTTGGTAAAGAAAGGTAATATTACAGAAGGAAAGTGTTGGAGGATGGATGATCTCATGTACCTAGGACTGAGAATCCCATGCAATATTCACACTATAACAGACATTAATCTCGATCCTCTGCTGAAGGAAATTAAAGATGATCTGGAGAAATGGGCCAAGTTATCCTTATCCCTGGGAGGGGAATTAATTCTGTCAAAATGATGATGGCCCCCAATCTTTTCTATTCATTCCAGAACATCCCATTAGTATTTGGAGCATCTAAATTTAAGAAGATAACATCTATGATTAAAAGTTTCCTGTGGGGTTCCATAGCACCCAGACTATCCCTCTCAAAATTCAGATCTCATTGGTCCCAATGTGGCTTTGGACTTCCTAGATGGGAGACATATCAGATAGCCTTTCTTTTTAAACAAGCTATATTTTACCTTTTGCCTCCATCTACAGATTTCCCTCTTTGGTTTGAGGTAGAGCGCCAGTTATGTAAACCAGGGAAACCAGCTGATCTTTTATTCAAAACAAATCCAGGTTTTGACACCTCTAACCCATGTATTCTCAGCTCAGTAAAGGCAATCAAGTCACTACAAGCCAATTTATCACTAGACAGATTACCTCTTCATTTGGAAGGTTTATAGTCTAACCCCAATATACAGATGGGGGCAAAGTATTGCAAAATAATGACTGGATCAGTCGGGGCATTTCCGATGTAGGTGACTTAATTGATCACCATTCTAGAGTACTAAAGTCATTCCAAGAGATTAGTCAAGAGTTTAATCTCCCTAAATTTCATTTTGTGACCTTTCTGCAGATTAGGAAAACACTGGCTGACACTGTTTTAGGCCCCAATTTGGTGCTACCTAGTGGTGGGCAGGACTGGTCCCTAATATGTGGAACAGATAGCTCTAGAGGCGGGGTATCAAAAATATACAAGTTAATATGTAGTAACAGTGATAGTTCTGTACTCAGTGAAAACACCAAATCTAAATGGGAATTCATTATTGGCTTGAGCATCTCTTCAGAGGATTGGGATTCCACCTGGAGAAATGCTCATCAAGTTCTCAAAAAGGTGCAGGGGAGAACTATACAATTCATAATTCTACATCAATACTATTACTTCCCAAACAGGCTAGAGAAAATGGGTTTCTGCCCTGGGGGCATATGCTGGGAGTGTAACGAGCCCCACACTGATATCTTACACATGCTGTGGAGTTGTCCTCAAGTATTTCAGCTTTGGGAACAGATTCATAAGATTTGTGAGAGGGTTACTGGGTCTAAGATCATGTTGTCTCCTTTAACGTTTGTATTGGGACTCTCCTCACAGTTAGTTTCACTCCAGAAAAAAACAGATTAACTGGATCCTGTCAGCTCCCTTGGCCTTTAAGAGACTTTTACTTTCTAAGTGGAAAGAACAGGATGTGCCTTCCCTGTCAGAATGGTATAATAATATGTCAATCCTAGCTCAAAATGAGAGAATTTGCCATATCCTACTTAATCAATTAAACTAGTTTCTGGATACACGGGCCCCCTTTTTAGAACTAGTGGTGTAACTTCTGTATGTTTCCTCCTTCTGCTTTGCAAGTTTTATATTTTCAAACGCTGTGTGCAATGGCTCTGTCATTTGATTTCAATCCTTAATTGTAGTCCTTGGAGTCTGATTGTGTAAGTTATGGTTTATGAATTTCTTTAGCAATCTGTTATTGTTCCTTTGCTCATATTGATAACTGTTTCCATTAATTGTACTGATCTGTGTATTGTAACATTTTTAGTAATTATTATTATTATTTTTTTGGTTTGAAATTAATAAAATTTGAATTAACATAGAAACATATAAACATAGAAGTTGACGGCAGATAAGGACCGCAAGACCCATCCAGTCTGCCCATTTATTTTTCTACTTTATAAATTTGCCATCGGCCTTTGCTCTGTCAATGGCCTATCTATTCATACTCATCTGTATTGCTCCCTTATGCCTATCCCATGCCTGTTTGGAGCCCTGCACTGTTTTCGTATCCATCACTTCCTGAGGTAGGCCGTTCCATGCATCCACCACCCTTTCTGTGAAAATGAACCTCCTCACATTACCCCTTAATCGGCCTCTCTCTAATCTCATGCTGTGTCCTCTTGTCCTGCTATTTTTATTATATTGAAACATGTTAGACTCTTTCACCTTGTTAATGCCCTTAAGGTGTTTGAATGTTTCGATCATATCACCTCTCTCCCTCCTTTGCTCTAGGGTATACATATTGAGCTCTGTTAATCTGTCCTCATATGTTCTCTGATGCAGTCCCTGCACCATTTGGTTGCCCTTCTCTGGACACGCCTCAATTTGGTTAATGTCCTTGTGAAGTGTGGCCTCCAGTACTGCATGCAGTACTCCAGATGGGAGCCTAACCAGTGTCTTGTAAAGAGGGATTATTACCTCCCTCTTACGACTTGTGATAACCCCCTACTAATACACCCTAACATCTCCCTACCTTTACCTACTGCTTTAGTGGTCTAATTAAAAAAAAAAAGAGCTGCTCCTGCAACTGCCCCAAACTCTGCACACAGTCTCAAAGCTTCAATAACTAAAGATTTATTTTGTAAAAAAAAGACACGACATCTGTGTATGCAGTAGTATTTGTAACTATTAGTCCAGTAGTATCTGTTATTGGTGTAAGCATTCATGAGTTATTAATCATACTTAATGGTGGATCAAAAAAACAAAAAACAAAATAGGGCTCAGGGGGAACCCCTGTCGTACCCCTCTCTTAATGCTAATCAGAGGTCCTCGCCATCTATTTCCCAATGGCACTGCTGTCACAGTGTTGTATAACAGTTTAATCCATTATATAAACTTATCAGGAATCTGGAATTTTTGTAAGACTAACCATAAAAAAATCATGGCTAACTGCATCAAATGGTTGGCATTGATCTAATGATAGCACAAATCCTGAAAGGTGGCCTGTGTTCCCTTTTTCTGTCAGTTCCCTAATTAAAAATAAATGATCCTGAATACAACAGCTTGATATTGAGGAGGTCTGTGCATGAGTAGGGGAATTTCCCCAGTGTCCTGGCCAAATTTCTCCCATTCACTAAAAACACCACCAACAGCTTAATCTGGTTCAATTTCAGTTGGTTACCCTCTATAGTCCCACCCCCCAGTCGCCTCTGAAAAAAGGACTTCTAGTCTTAGTGGGCCTACCAGGTCAACAAAATTCTATAAAATAACTAAAACTAAAACTAAAATAAATAAAATAAATGTTGTCCTTGATGTGTAAAGTGACTCCCCCGTCCCATTCATTCCCGCCCTGTCCCTTCTAAATGATCTGTAGCCCCGGATAGTCATTTCCCAGGTATTATGTTCTGTCCACCAAGTCTTGCTTGTCGCTACTATGTCCATTTCTTCATCCCCCATGAAGGCCTCCAAGTCCACCATTTTGTTCCCAAAGCTCCTGGCATTAGCTGCTAATCCCTTCCAAATTCCACCCACTTCTCCCCTTTGCCAAGCTTTTGTCTAGCATACTATCCCTATCCTGGGGGGTGGGGTGGGGGAGGCTGAAAATAATATCTTCAAGCAACATATGTAAATGACTGTATTAGTCATGGATGTTTTATCTTATTTTATTTATATTCTTGGATCATAGTACCTAAAAAAGCTCCTTTTGTGCCCTGTTACAAACTTACCCCCTTACCCCCCCAAAGGACCTTTACTTCCCCTTACGCTCAAGGCTGCCAAATATAGAAATGTATTTTCCTGGTGGTTTTTCTTGGGGGGGGGGATGTAAGGGACCGTATTTATGGTCCATGGAGCCAAGAACCTGATCCCTTCCCTTCTCAATATCGCACTTACCGGTTTTGTGATGTAACAGTCTGAAAAGCAAGGGATGTGTGCTACACAGACATCTATAGGGACATTTTTTAAACACTTTTTTTTATATTTTAGAGGCCAATTTGAACAAATCAAAGCCACCACTCAGCTATCTAGGGCCTGACCATGGGTTATCATTGTAGCCCTTCATTGCACTGTCCCTGCTCTATCCCTGTCAGCACGCACACACATATCAGCACTGAGGGCAGGTCCTCAGTGTTTATGTCCCAACTATGCTGCCATCCAGCCTCCACTGGGCAGCAGACAAAGAGAGAAACAAAGGATACCCCTTCCCTGATGGAGCAGAGCTGACCTTGGGGTGCTCAATCCTCCCTCCCCTAGCCAGCATCCCAGCGACCCAAGTCTATTCTTGAACCTGCTGCAGCAGCGTAGCAAGCAGTAGCATTACCACTGCCCTACTGGGTCAGCTGCTATGACCATTCTTGAAAATAATTTAGTGTCTCCACATTGCTGGTGCTAAACTGCTACTCCCTGTAACCATTTCCTGTTAATTCCAATATACAGAACTGCGCATGCCTGTCCACACTACAGGTAGAACTGTTTTAGTGAAACGGTTACTGCATAAACCATTTTTAAGACAAGGTCCAAAGGTGTTCTCAAAAATGTGTTTTAAAAACTGTTCTACCGGGACAATAATGTAGATGCTAACCATTCTAAGCACTGTTAAACCAGTATAACAAAGCTTGACCAGTATATAAAGAAAAATGCAGACAAGGCCTTTCAGTGGGAATACCCTATCCCCCTTTTGAAATCTAGTTTAATTTGCCTTGCCTGCCATAGATGTCAGCTACCAATTTGTTTGGGATGCTTCTCCTCACAGTACAAGTTAACGGTACTGTAAAGACGGACTTAAGTCACTAGTTAAAAAATTACATTTTGCATACGCGGACCCAGAGCAAACCCCAATTCACTTCTGCATTGCATGTAGTGTTCTGTGAACTGTGGATAGAGGTCTGGCTAACACATGCAGCTTTGGTGCAGACATATATGCAGCTGTTGCTGTGTAACTGAGCCACCCAAGGGCAAGGGTCCTGGATTTCAGGAGGGCAGATTTTTAAGAAGATGACTGAATGCCTCAGGGATGACCTGGTGGGGTGGGGGGGATGACCTGGTTTGGGGGGGGGATGACCTGGGTGGGGTACAGAAACAGTGGGCAAAACTAAAGGAGGGCATAGTGAAAGCAACAAACCTCCATGCCAAGCAAGAGAGCAAAAAGTAAGAGGAAAAAGTGAGTATATAAAGATTTACACACAGCACGGGGAAGCACAAATAGAAATAAACAAAAAAGGGGAAACTAGAAACACCCTATCAGGGATAAGGGTACAAAAGTATCTACAAGTAACACAGGGGGAATAGAGGTTGAGAATGCCAGGAATGTTGCAGTGTAGTGGCTGTGGGGTGGCAGTTTTCAGAGAGACCTTCTGGAGACTGCAGTGCTGCCTCATTTGCAAACACCTCTCTGGGTTGAGAGAGGAGGTCGCTAGACTCCAGGCCGAGTTGACCAGAGGGCACCATGTATGCCACCGTTACCTCAGAGGATACCAATGAGGAAGAACAGCTGGACTATGGTGGTCTCTGGAAAGGTGGGGTGGTGAGACAGAGGTACATTCCTCAACTGGTACCACTATAAAATTCCTACATCACTGAATGTGGGGGTCTTCCATAGTGGAGACCCCAAGAAGGGTGGTGGAGGATCCCAGAGGAGGAGGAAGCAACTTCTAGTGATGACTCAGTTGTTAGAAGATAGATTTGGGAATTGGAAAGTGGGGGGAGGCAAGTTAGGAGCCTACCTGGTGCCATGGCCCAGAGGGATGAGAAGCGAATCCTGAGGATCGGCAGTGCAGTAGGATGAGAGGGACAGCTAGATGTAATTGTCCACTTGGGGACTAATGACCTGGCTAGGGACAGGGTTGGGGTAATGCAGGAGGAGATTAGGGAGCTGAAGAGGGGTCTTAGACAGGTAGCTCACTGAGTGGCTTTTGCTGTGGTGTTGCCTATCTACAACACGAGACAGGAGAGGGAACTCCACACCAGGAATTTCAACTCATGGCTGAAAGAATTGTGCAGAGAGGAAGGGTTCAGCTACATTGCAGACTGGGGACCCACCTGGGATGATAAGGGCCTATACAGGGGTTATGGCCTGCATCCATCTTTTAGGGGAACCGCAGTCCTCAGTAAACAGTTTACATGTTACTTTGATGAACATTTAAACTAGCAAAGGGGGTGGCGGAAGGAATTGGGAAGTCAGAAACTGCCTCGCCCCACAGGCTGAAGTAGAAAGTAGGGAGAACCCAAGGGGAGAGGAATCCTCCAGGATGCAAATGATTAAAGTGAGCAAGGTGGTAGAAATAAAGGGGGAAAGGAATGGGAGCAGTAGAGAGAGAGAGGGGAAGGAAGGAAGGAGAACAAAAGGGAAAAAAGGGGGGGCAACAAGCAGAGTGAAAATAAAATCTGGAAGACCATGTGTGTGAATACTAGAAGTCTAGGAAATAAGATTCCAGACCTAGATGCCATCATGACAGAGGCCGACCTGGATACTGCAGCCATTACTGAGTCACGGTGTACTGAAAACCATGACTGGGACATGGCCATACCAGGCTATACTCTGTTCAGGAACGATCAGGTGTGAAGGAAAGGAGGGGTGGTACTTTATGGGATGGAAAGCATAAAAGCCATGGAGACACGTGGAATGCAAGAGTAGGCAGAGGTACTGTGGGTCACCCTGGAGGCAGAGAATAGAGCCACTATTCACACTGGCGTGATCCATAGACCTCCAGCACAGAGGGAGGGATTAGATAAGGTACTGGTGGAAGCCATTGGCAAGATGGCAGAAAAGGGGGAGGCGCTGCTGGTGGGAGACTTCAACCTGCCAGATGTGGATTGGAGCCTCCCAGCAGTTGCTTCAGCTAGAAGCAGGAACATCCTGGACACTCTGCAGGGGGCATTCCTCAGGCAACTAGTCAGTGAAACCCACTCGTAATGGGGCAGTACTGGACCTGATACTCACTAA
Organism: Neoceratodus forsteri; assembly: GCA_016271365.2. Taxonomy (NCBI): domain Eukaryota; kingdom Metazoa; phylum Chordata; order Ceratodontiformes; family Ceratodontidae; genus Neoceratodus; species Neoceratodus forsteri. Next base: position 1,092,329,053 of record CM028133.1, on the reverse strand, counting down.
CAGGGACAGTGTTGCAGATGTCAATGTGGTTGGTCACTTGGGGACCAGGGATCACCGTATAGTGTGGTTCAATATAAAAACAGCTGCAGAATTAAACCACACAAGGGTGAGGGTACTGGACTTCAGGAATGCAGATTTTAAAAAGATGGGGAATGTCTCAGGGTTGACCTAGCAGGAGTGGGTGATCTGGGAGGGGTAGAAAAACAGAAGATAAAAGGGAGCATAGTAAATGCAACAAACCTCTGCATCAAACAAATGAGCAAAAGCAAGAGGACAAAGAGACTGCTATGGTTCTCAAAAGAGGTGGCTGAAAAGGTAAAAACTAAAAGGGAAGGCCAGCCCAGTGGTGTGGCAGACTGAGGTGCTGGCACCTTATCTCCTGCCACACTGGTGACCCGTTTGTTCAGTGTTCACAGAGGAACGAGAAGAGAAGGGACTACAAAAATGTAACCTGAGCATTGAAGGGAAAGAGGTGGACACTAGTCCTTTACTGGAGGTGACAGTCCTGAAGGGACTTGCTAATCTGAAGGTGGACAAAGCAATGGGGGTCAGATGGGATGCATCCAAGAGTACTGAGGGAGCTTGTGGAAGTACTGGTTGCACCTCTGAAAGTCCTATTTAACAATTTACTGGAAACAGGAGTGGTTCAGGAGGACTGGAGGAGGGCAGATGTAGTCATTTCACAAACTCTGGAGTAGAAAGGAGGCTGGCAACAATAGGCTAATCAGCCTGACATAAGTGGTGAGAAAGTTAATGGAATCACTGCTGAAGGAAAGGATTGTGGAATAGCTTGAATCCAGTGGGTTACATGACCCGAGGCAGCATGGTTTCACGGGGGTTGGGGTCATGTCAAATGAATCTGATATGTTTCTTTGACTGGGTGACCAGGGAATTAAATTGGGGTGGAGTGGAGAACATGGCCTACCTAGATTTCAATAAGACTATCAACACTATTCCATATAGGAAACTTGTAAGAAAGCTGGACAGCTTAGGGGTGGGTTCAAAGGTAGCAAACTGTGTAAGAAATTGGTTAATAGGATCGGCCACAGTGGATGGTGGTAAACCTGGTTTCACTCCAGAGAAGGGAGGGTGACCAGCGAGAAGCCTCACTGATCAGTACTGGGACAAGTCCTCTTTAATGTCTTTATGAGTGACATTGGCGAGCAGCTGAAAGGCAAGGTCTGCCTCTTTGCAGATGACACCAAAGTCTGCAATGTGGTGGACGCTACAAGAGGTGTAAAGAATAAGCAGAGACCTGAGAAAACTCGAGGAGTGGTCAAGGGTATGACAGCTGGGTTTCAATGTGAAAAAGTGCAAAATAATTCACTTAGAGCACAGAAACCCAGAAGCAGAGCACAAATAGAGTGAAGAGGTAGTGACAAACACCAAACAAGAAAGAGACCAGGCGGTAATCATATCTGATAACCTCAAGGTGGCCAGGCAGCACGACAAGGCAGCTGGAAAGGATAGTGGGTATGCTGGGGTGCATAGGGATGGGTATCACCAACAGAAAGAGTGAGGAGGTGTTGCCACTGCATAGATTGCTGGTGAGAGACCACCCAGAGTACTGTGTCCAGTTCTGGAGACCACATCTCTGGAAGGACAAGGTGGGAGCAGTCCAGAAGAGGTGCAGGGTCTGCGTCAGAAGCCCTCTGAGGAGAAACTAAGAGACCTCAATATGTGTACCCAGGAAGAGAGGTATAACCTTTAAATACCTCACAGGAGTAAATAAGGTACAGGAGGGGAGTATTTTAGAGAACAAAAAGATGCTCAGGAACAAGGAGACATGCAATGAAGCTGGAGGGGGATAGATTCAGGAGAGACATGAGGATGTGCTTTTTCAGAGAAAGAGTGGCGGATGCCTGGAGCAGTCTTCAAGGGAAATTGTTGGGCATGACAACAGTGGTGGTGTTCAAGAATGCATGGGACAGGCATAAGGGAATCTTAGTAGAAAGGGAGAGGGGGAGAAAGACGGAGATCAAGTAGAGTCTGTGATGGCACTGTACGGAGGGAAAAATGGGCAGACTGGGTGGGCATAGCGGTGCTTATCTGTCATCATATTCTATGTTTCTGTTTCTAAGTTCAATTGCACTTCCACTGTGCAACCACATAAGCCTCCTGGAACCTTTGTAGTTTGGTCCATGAGTGTGAAAATGTGCCTCCATTGCAATCTTCCTTTGAAATCATCTTCTCGTCAAAAGGACGTCCCTACCCACGTTTTCCAGTTTTTATCCCTGGGTGATTTGGCCTGATCAAAATGCAAACATGTAAGAGCAGTCAGCCCAAAGGCACATTTCTAAGGGAATTTGTAGAATTGTTTAACTGCAAACAGTTCACCAGCTGATGTACCAACAAAATGCTGAGCCGTAATAATGCCACACATCAGAAGCACTGAACTTCAAGCAACTCAGACAGATTAAGGGCTTGCTGCTCTGCTGCACTCTACAATTATATAATTGTGCATATGCATAATGCAATTACAAAGGTAGGCAGTTCGGCTGAGTGATTAGAGCAGAACTGTGAACCTGCAGGCTCAGGTTTGAATCCCACAACCACCACTTACTCATCGTGTGACCCTGAGCAAGTCACTTGACCTCCAAGGCTGGATTGTGACACAGCTGCAGCATAATTCTGCCACAACTACAGTACTTGTAACAAGACTGAGAGGTGGTGTTACTACTGTGCAAATTGCTGGTGAGGCCCAACCTGGAGTACCGTGTCCAGTTCTGGAGCCCACATCTCAGGAAGGACATAGGGTAGAGGCTGTCCAGAGGAGAGCAACTAAAATGGTGCAGGGCCTGCATCAAAATCCCTATGAGGTATCTCAATATGTACACCCTGGAAGACGGGGGTGGGGGGCATGATAGATACCTATAAATACTTCACAGGAGTAAAGTATAGAAGGGGAGTATTTTTCAGGGAAGGGGGCATGAGATCAAGGGGCCATGCAATGAACATGGAAAGGGGGATATTCTGGAGGAAAGTGAGGAAGTACTTCTTCACCGAAAGATTGGTGGATGCCTGGAACAGTCTTTCAGTGGAGGTGGTGGGCTTCAAGCCTGCATGGGATAGGCACAAAAGAAATCTTGGTAGGAAAGCTGGGGAGAAGTAGCTGGAGATCAGGTGAGGTCTACAGTGACAGTACAGGCAGAAAAAAAATGGGCAGACTGGGTGGGCCAAGCAGTCCTTATCTGCCAATAAGTTACATGTTTCTAGACTGACAGACCACAGAAAATGTGGTCTAGTGTCTCAAGTGACAAATTGTATGCCACAAATGATACGCAATGTCGAATATTTGACATGTGTCATTGTTAGTTTTACTTGCATAGTATCCTCTGGGGCTGGATACCACTCTTTTCACTTGATGTCAAATTACATCTGATGTGGATCCTTGGATCCCAAATGAATCTGAGCTGAAGCATAGGATCTAATGGATCTGATGGTCAGATCAGGGATCCAACAGTCAGATCACGACTATCCAAGTGTCATAGAAACATAGAAATTGTCGGCAGATAAGGACCGCTAGGCCCATCCAGTTTGCCCGTAGGCCCTATACATTGTATATGGCCACTGACCCTATGTGATTAATGGCTTTTCATCACTTCTTCCCCTCTCAAGCTTCCCTTGTGCCTGTCCCAAGCATGCTTAAACTCCTCCACTGTGCTTGCCCCCACTACCTCCTGTGGCAGACTATTCCAAGCGTCAACTACCCTTTCTGTGTAGAAAAACTTCCTCACATTACCTCTTAATCTACCCCACTCCGATTTCATATCGTGCCCCCTTGTTATAGTACTTTTTCTACATTGGAAAAGGTCCCCCACCTGCACCATGAGGTACTTGAAAGTTTTAATCATGTGCCCCTGCTCTCTCCTCTCCTCCAGTGAGTACATATTGAGGTCCATTAGTCTCTCCTCATATGTTTTGTGGTGCAATCCCTGCACCATCTTTGTCGCCCTTCTCTGGATAGTCTGTTGGAATCCATAAGAAGGTCATAAGGGTTATAAGCATATCATGAGGTAGATTTATGAGCACAGCGAACTGTTGTGACAGTTACCTTATATATTAGTTAGATTTCATGAACTCAGCATGATCATAAGTGCTGAGGCAGGTAGGATTTATATTCTTTTATTAGGTCCAATACGCACAGTGCACTTATAAGGTACTGTGACAGGTACAGTTAGTTTCTAGGAGCCCAGCATATGATGGGATAGCTAGGTCTTGATATTCTTAGTTAGATTTAATGAGCTCAGTAAGAACCGAGACAAAAAGAACACATATATAAATGCTTATGCATACTTAATACCACACTAAATACCTTTTAGTAATAAATCTTAAACAGACACACAGTATGCTAGGCCATTGAGTAAATACATTTTCATTAAGAATGGGCACAACATTTACTAATACTTATTAATGCTTTAAAGGTTTAAATTCATATTACTTTGTACATTATAATCACATAAGGGTTAAACACAAAAGAGAGAAAAGACCTCTATTTTTCAAGAGACTTTGAGAAAAGCTGTGATAAAGGTTTTTTGGGGAATGAGGCACATGTTCATGTACCATTGCCATGGTTATATTATGACTTCCCTCTGAGAAAATATCTTGTTTTGGATAATGCAGGTGCCAATCTTGTTTTAAGAATGAGACCTTGTTTTTGCCTCAACTGTCCTGGGAAAAGAAAACAAATGTTATTAGAGTGTACTAAATGTTATGAGAGCATAATAAATGTTATGAGAACATAATAAATGTTATGAGAGCGTAATAAATGTTATGAGAGCGTAATAAATGTTATGAGAACATAGTAAATTACGAGGTTACACTGACCAGGGTCTGTATTTACATTTAGCTCAATGCAGAAGTTAAAGTATAAAAAGGACTGGCTTTTATTACTAATCTTCTATGCAGTTTAAAACAATGGCTTGGTCCCCAGTCTGCGTACCCCTACTGCATATGTAAGTATAGCTCTTATACTTTGTGGTAGCTAGCTTGAGGTGGCAGAATATCTTAAAGTACAGGTCTAAAATGCATTGATGATCTGTATTTGGGTGTTTAACTGTATAGTGGCTTAGGGGAAATCTAAGAATGCTATATGAATATTTGTGTTGCTCTGTTTGAACCTTGTATAATAAATTTGGATTTTGGTTAATATTTTATAACATTTATAAGATCTTCTCTGGTAATTCTAAACTATAAGTAAATTCTCAAATATAAATTATAATAAAAGTACCAGATCCAACAGTCTCCACCTTGTTTATGTTCTTGCACAGGTGTGGCCTCCAGAACTGCATGCAGTTCTCCAGGTGAGGTCTTCCCAATGTTTTTTTCAATGACGTCACCACCTCCCGCCTACTGCTAGTGATACCCCTGCCTATGCATCCTGGCATGCCACTGGCCCTCCCTGCTGCCTTTGCACACTGCTTTGATACCTTAAGGTCATCAGAGATGATAACCCTTAGGTCTCTTTCCTCCTTGGTGACAGTCAACTCCTCCCCGCCCAACCTGTAGCTCTCCCCAGGGTTTCCTCTAACCAGGTGCATTATTCTGCACTTTTTTGCATTGAACCTCAGTTGCCACATCTCGAACTATCTTTCAAGCTTCTCCAGTTCCCTCTTCATTTTTTGCACCCCTTCTGGATTATCCACCCTTTTGCAGATCTTGGTGTCAGCTGCGAACAAGCAGACCTTTCCTTCCAGCTTCTCTGCAATGTCACTAATGAAGACATTGAACAGGACTGGTCCCAGATCCCTGCAGTACCCTGCTGGTCACCCCTCTCCCCAGATTGTACCCCATTTACCACTACCCTCCATCTTCTGTCTGATAACCAGCTCCTAACCCCATTCACCACCTTGTCTCCCATGTCCAGACTACCCATCTTATTAACCAGCCTTCTATGTGGGACGATGTCTAAGGCTTTGCTAATATCAGGCAATGTCTACTGCCCTGCCCTGATTTACTTTCCTAGTCACACAATCAAAAAAATCTATGAGATTCATGTGACATGACCTTCCTGCTGTGAATCTGTGTTGCCTCAGATCCTGGGCACCCTTGGATTCCAGGTGTGCCACTAACCTTTCTTTCAGCAGTGTCTCCATAATCTTTCCCACCACTGAGGTGAGGCTGACTGGCCTGTAGTTCCCCGACTCCTCCCTACTGCCGCTTTTGTGCAGTGGGACCACATTTGTCCTCCTCCAGTCCTCAGGAACCACACTCATTTTGAGTGACTCCATGAACAGGGCTGCCAGAGAAGCTGCCAGTTACCTTCACAGCTCCTTTAATATCCTTGGGTGGAAGCCATCTCAACCCACGACCTTATCCACCTTTAGCTTTGTGACTTCTTCCAGAACCCTCCTCATTGTGAATGGACAGGTGTCCACTTCTCCCCCCCCCCATTACCTCTGCTACTCATTTGTGGTCCTTGACCTTCCCCCTCCCTAGTGAATACAGAGCAAAAGTATTTGTTCAATATTTATGCCTTGTCCTGATCCCCTCCTTACACTCTCCCTCCTCCCCTTTGAACCTTACAACCCCCTCACGTTTTTTCTTCTTTCGCTGATGTACCTGTAAAATAATTTGTCCCCTTTTTTCACAGAATGTGCTAAACCCTCCTCTGTTTGTGCCTCAACTCTCCTAACAGCCTTGTCTTCTTCCCTTAGAAATTCAAGGTACACCTCCCTGTCCTCCTCCCTTTGGGTCCCCTTATATTTCCTGAAACTCAGTCTTTTAGCCCTGACTTTGTCCCCCACCTCCTTAGAGAACCATAGTGATTTCCTTTTTCTTTTCTCTTTGGCCACTATCCTAACACATTGGTTTGTTGTCCCCACTATGGTTCCTTTCAGTTACTCCCATTGTTCCTTCACCCCCTATTACCTCTCCCTTACCCAGGACACCTTGTGTACATCTACCCATTTCAGTGAAATCCACCCTCCTAAAATCTAATACTTTTGCCTTTGTGTGGCATGCTTGAATCCAAGTTGCCATGCTGAACCACAACATGTAGTGGTCAGTGAACCCCAGCTGCCCTTTAACCTGTATTTTTTCTACTCTGTTCCCACTGGTCAATACCAGGTCCAGAATCGACTTGTCCCTGGTTGCTTCATGCACCAGCTGCCTGAGTCCAACCCCCTGCAGGGATTCTAGAATGGCTGTACTTCTGGTTGAAGCAGCCACCTGGGTTGTCCAATCCATGTCCGGCATCTTGAAATCCCCCAGTAGCAGGATTTCCCCTTTCACTGCCATGTCATGTATGTCCTCCACTAGTTCTCTGTCAACTTCCTCCCTCTGTGATGGAGGTCTGTAGATCACCCGTGTGTACTGCTGTTTCATTCCCTGGCTCCAGGGTGACCCACATTGCCATGACCTCCCCCTGTCTTCACTGAACTTCTGTAGCCTTTATACCATCTCTGATGTACAGGAACCCCTTCCCCCCTTTTTACCCTTACTGTCCCTCCTGAACAGTGTATAGCCTGGTAAACTGACTTTTTAGCCATGATTAGAAGAGTACCATATCTCTGTTATTGCTACTGTGTCAAGGTCAGTATTCACCAACAAGGCTTCCAGGTCTGGAACCTTATTTCCTAGGCTACAGGAATTTGTTAACATGACCTTCCACGTTTTACAGTCTGCCCTCCCTCTGCTCCTGTCCTCCTTCTCCAGTGTCTTCCTCACCCCTGTTTCCTTTCCTATGTGCTGCCCATGTATCACTTGTTATACATTCTTTGCCTACCTGCCCCTCCCTGTCTGCTTCAGCTGTGTCTGTTGGCAACTTACAGTATGTTACTGCATGCTCCCATGGGGGGGGGTGTTCTTAAGCCTCCTTCCCCTTCTGACTTCCCCCCTTGGCCAGTTTAAATGCTCGCAGTGGAAGCATTTCAACTTCTCACTAAGGGTCAACGTACTCTTCTTGGACAGATACAGGCCATCCTCCTAATATAAGCTTGCATCTGTCCAGGTCAGGCTGCAGTCCCCTATGAAGCCAAAACCCTCCCTCCCACACCAATCCTTCAGCCAGGAGTTGAAGGTATGGATGTGGAGTGCCCTTGCTTCCCCTGTGCCCTGGACAGGTAACACCTCTGAGCATGAGACAGAGCATGCTATTTGTTTCAGGTGTCTCCTCAGCTTCCTGAAATGCTCCTGGACTCTGGCTAACTCCACCCTTCTCCCTGCCAGGTCATTGGTCCCCAGGTGGACAACGGCATCCAGCTGCTTCCTCCTGGCTATTGCCCTAGTGATCCTTTAGATCCACTCCCCATCCCTCCATGCAGTGCTTTCCAGGATGTACTTGTCTGCCCTCTTTCTCCTGCTAGGTGTCACTAACTCCACTCCCTGGAGAATAGAGTCCCCTCCTCCAGAATCCCCTGCCTCCTTTCCCCGGGGCTCCATCCTGGGGGAGCTGCCCATCCTCCCTGGTCCGAGCCTCGGGTTCCTGAGTGAGGCTTTCCTGTTCCTCTGAAACAGTGTAGGAGTTACTAAGCAGGGTCAGTTGGGGGATGTGCTTTTTACCACCCCCTCACCCTCCCCGAGCCCATCAGGGTCCAATCACTCTTCTTCCTGGGCATCCTTTGAGGTTCAGGCTGTGAACCTGGTGGTCTATTTGTAGGGGTGGATGCTGCCTGCAGCCTGGCTAACTCAGCTTGGAGACAGACAACCTTCTCATTCTTCAGCCCAGAGAGGTGCCTGCAGATAAGGCAGCATCACAGCCTCCAGAATGTCTCCCTGGAGACTGCTGCTCCTCAACCGCTGCACTGCATCACTCCCATCATGTCTGTTTCCCTCCTCAATCTACTGTCTGCTTAAGACACCTCTTCATTATCACCCCAAGGCTTTTTTTTCTGTATTTGCTACCTCCTGTATGGGTGCAGGATGTTGCAAGGCCCAATGGAACCTACCCTATAACTGTAGGGTGAGACCTGGGGTGGGTGGGACTAACTGCAGGCTGTGTCCAAAAACAATCAGCTAAGGAATCTTCTGGCAGTGGCTCCTCACTTCACTCACTGCAGTCCAGGCACAGCCAATTACAAACACACAGTCACAAACTTACTAGCTAGAATCCCTCAAGCCTGCCCAAACTAAATTGTGAAGCACACTGAAATGGCAATTAAGAAAAGACTTCCTCTTCAAACAGCGCTAATCCCTATAATATGATGCCTGCACTTAAGGTTTAGACACAGCCAATTAAAAACACACTGTCACAAACTTACCAGCTAGAATCCCTCAATCCTGCCCAAACGAAATGGAGAATCACACTGAAATGATCCCCTCTCCTTACCCTGTCTCCTCAGCAACCAACTGATCACGTACCAATGGTGATTGAGCTATCCCAACACTAAAATATGTAAAAAGAGGCTCTAAAGGTTTGACAGTTTAGAAAAGTTCATGTTTGAGAATGTTTCTCTCATTTTCTTTAGTTTCTCATTTTTTTCTGTTATAGACTCCTTGCACCAGTAATTATAAAAAATAAAACATAGACAGCTGTGTGTTGTTGGATTTTGTTTTTACATGCTCTCGGTGTGTGATGATCTCATACATAGAAACATAGAATTTGATGGCAGATAAGGATCACTTGGTCCACCTAGTCTGTCCATTTCCCTACCTAATGGATAAGCTGCAGATCCTAGTTAACCAACAGCCTACTTCCTCCTACCCCCCCACAAGAATTGCCTTATGTCTGTCCATGCATTCTTGAATTCCCCCACTGTTTTTGACTCCATGACCTCCTCAGGAAGGACATTCTATGCATCCACAACCCTCTCCATAAAAAAATACTTCCTCACATTACCTCTGAACTGGCCTCCCTCTATCTTCAAATTGTGCTTTGCTCTCGAGGTCTATGGGTTATCACTTACCTTGACTGTGTAAACAAACTCCATAACACACAGTCACCTATGCATTATTCTATATGTGTCTTTTTTTCCCCATAAAATGTAGACATTTTCTCACCCTGTTATAAGTTCAATAAGACACTTCAGGGATGTATAATTATGTAGGAATAATTGCATTTTGCTCTCGGGTGTTTAAAGCCCCGAGCCATACAATTATTCCCCCATGATTACACTCTCTGGCCAGTCTTACTGCATACGTAGCACTTCCAGATGTTAAAGGCACACAGCACAAGCATCTCCCACCTCAATATGCATCTGTGCATGTAGTACAGGGGTGGGCAAGCTAAGATAATCGGAGGGCCACAGAAACACACCCAAGGGCTGCAAACTCCGATTTTCCACATTCAAAAGCTAAATCTATACATCTGAATTAAAAATTAGCTATATATAACATGTCCATCATGTCTTTCAGTCTATCTCTCTTTTCTAGCTTTGCACAGAGAGCCTCCTGGTGTATTTTTGGATGGATGAGGGGGCCACAGTTTGACCACTGGGGGGCTGTATGTGGCCCTCGGGCTGCGGGTTGCCCACCACTGATGTAGTAAGTAAGCAATAACATACAACAGTACATGCAGTTTGGGAAATTACCCCCCCATTCCATGGGTTGGAGGAACAAGGTGTTAGCTGAGGGTCCTTCAACCATGGGATGAGGGGGAAAGTGCAGTAATTACCCGATAATTGTAAGTCTTGAAGTGTGTTATTGCATTAATACAATTCCATTAAAACAATTAAAAAAACACAAGACTAAATAAATCTTTAAATTATGAACAAATAAATCTTCATCACTGGTAAATCAGTTCTCACACCAAACAGCTGCATTTGCCCCATCAGAGATGTCAAATTGGCTGGCAGGTAAGTCACTCTGTTGAACTTTTTTTTTTGTCTTTCCCAACTGTCACAGTAACTGAATATTCTAAAGCAGTGTGGTGATATTTCTACGCAGTTAAGTCTGCCTAGAAAACAAGTTCTAAGACATGCAAAGCACTTTCCAGACGTGTGTAGTTATTGGCCAATTACTGCACAGGTCTGGACAGCTACTGACCAATGAGATCACTGGATTTTTCTTGCCACTTTATAACCCCCCAACAACCAACTCCCTGTCTTGTCTTATTGCTTACATAAGGTACACCCCAAAATGTCTTATTCTGCTTATAAAATGGTTAAACTAAGAACATTTAAAAAAAAGGCAACTTTTTTTATTAAAAGCAGTTTTTTTTTGTCAGAAGTAAACAGTAAATAGCAAAACGTAGTCCCTCTCCAGCTGTCAAGAATCTATCCACACATTCCACAGATGGAATGATTGTTTGCCATGAAATACAGGAATTTAAACTGCTGCAAAATTCTGCCAGCTGAATGTTCACTTTCTCCATACAAGCACACACAACAGAAGGCCTCAGAAAAGCATTGGATTCAATTTTATGTGGGACAGGGCAAGCAACATAGGTTTTCCTGGTAGGCAGGTAAGGATGGGAGGGGGTGGTCAGAAAAGAAGCTAAAAAAGTTATGAGTAGTACTTCATTTTAATTTGTGAATGTGTGTAAGGATGAGAATGTAAAGGAAAAGATAGTTTGATCTTTTTATTTTGAGGGAGTTAATTTTTAGTATATAGATGATTTATTTTAGTAAATATAGGGGGTGACCACATTTATAATGACAATTAGAAATTTATTTAAAAAAGGCATTAATGTTGTTAGTGTGATGGGTCATTAATATTGTTAGTGTACTGGGTCCTGAATATCAAAACTTTTTTTTTACCAGTACGTTGTGGTTTCTCAATGTACAGGTTCTTGCCAATCAGTATGCATTAGTTTCCATATCGATTTTATAAGCATATTACAAATCATGTTGAAGATTTCTGTTTTAAAAAAATGAAACTTACATTTAAAATCCAATAGTTTTACAATACAGAGAATTAGTGCAATCCCTGGGTAAGAATTTTCAAAACACACAGAACCCATACTGTCCTCTAACACAAAATATTTTTGTGTTTTATCATTTAAAAAAAAATCAGAAATTCAGCAACTAAGTGAGGGTTTTTTTTTTCTTAATTTAATAAAAAAAAATTAAACTGAAGATTTTTAGGGAGAAAAAAAACAGACATTTTTGTTAATTTCAAACCATACACAATGCAAAATAACACATGGGCAACTATGCGCAACTCGGCTGTGTTTCCATCTTAGAGTTCTGATGACATCAAGGACCTTGAGAGTGAAGATATCATTCAAACCCATCCATGGAAACACAGTCTTGTTGTATATGGTTGCCCATGCATTATTCTAACACATTACTTGAGATTCGCTCTTGAGGTCTGTGATGTCATCTCACCCCTCGATAGAAACACAGCCTTGTTGTGTATGGTTGCCCATACATTATTCTGTACATTACTAGAGCTTTACTTCAGGGTTTATGGTGTCATCTCACCACTTGATGGCTTGTTGTGTGCTTGTTGTGCATGGTTGCCCATACAGTGTAATGTTCTCGATTCACACTCAAGGTCTGTGATGCCATCTCATGATCTCACCTTTCAGTGGAAACAAGGCCTTGTTGTGTATGGCTGCCCATACATTGTGGGGCATAATCTCTGAGGCACTCCACAGTCATGACATCATGGGTTGTATACACTTGATAGGTTGCTTGATGCACACATGACTTCTTAAGAAGTCCATCCCTTTTCCCTGGGGGTCTGCTCCTACCGAACCAGTTTTGATTGTGCATCTGTAGAGGTTGCAGCACAATCATTTGCTCCACAGAGTAACAGCTATTCTTTTCTCTGCACTACAGATTCCGATTATACAAGGTAAGAGCAATGCAAACTACAATATAATTAACAACAGCAGATTGGCTTAGACAGATCAGAACTGTAAATTATTGTAACTATATGACAGAAAACACGATGGATCGACGGTTTCTCAGTATATGCAGTAATCTATATAACGTAGCCAGCAGCAGGGACTCAGTGATTACATTCTGTCACCTACTTCAATGTATATGTTGAAAACTGATCCTGGTCACAGTACCTGGAAACCCCTACTAGCAGTCCCAGGAACTCTGAAACAAGTGGGCATGTTGGTGCACCCTGCACCCTTATTTATACAGACCTCACTGGCTCCCCTACTAGCGGACCAGTCCTGAGGGAAATTGATGAAACCAAACTCACTATTTTTCAGACTACCTGGAGCTCCTGCCAGCAAAATGATAAAGGCATTATGTCCTGTTCCCCCTACTAGCATTTCAGGACATCTCTAAGCCAGACAGCATATGATTCCTCTGTGCCTAACTGTAAACCCTGATCCTGTCAGCCCGCGAATTATTTTTCCTCACCAAAATTTCTCTCCCTACAACCACTGTAGTCATTAAAAAGTTCCCTTACCTCGCCCTAAGATGACATGGATGAATTATTGCTTTAGTGCCCCTCTATATTATGCAAATTATCCCTTTCCACGATCGCCATCTCCTCAGCTGCTTTCTCTGGCCTCCATGTTGATGGTGTGGCTCATGACAGGAAGCAATAATGCAAGATCTATTTAGGAGCTCCCATATTAGCTTTTACTCATCTCAGCAGCGTGAGACCTTCCTCCTAGTCACCTCTCTCAGACTCAAATCCCAAGTGACCACGAGACTGGAAAACTTTGCGAGTCTTGCAGTCACCATCTTATGAATGGCATTTCGGGAGAGCACATGCACGAACACTCGCATCATGCAAATAGCGCAATCACTCATTTGTGCGCTCACAAAACACCCTGCAAATTAAATTGTATTACTGGGCAATTTAAAGGTTCGAATAAAAAAGAAATGGCTATCTTTACCAATTCTACCTCTAACTCCTAAGACACCAGGACGATTGTATTCTACACTCACAAGATTCCTGGCTTAAAGAGACAGGATGAGTTTTGATAATTCCACCACACTATTACCACTGAGAGAGACAGCAATCATTCTACTAGTTTGCCTGTACTATTGGCATTACAGTATTGCAGTAATAAAACATTATGTGTATTGTATACTTATTTTGATTGATTCCCCTAACAAATATACATATATGTCCCATCTTTTCACAGACACATGTCTAAATCAAAGAGCTGCAGACTTTGCAAAGTCCCTATTATAGCAGGACAATTGGGCAGGCAATGTGCATCTTACACAGAAGACTGCCCCCCCCCCCGCCAGAAGAAACAGAGGATGCTGGGGAAGGCACTAGTGGGGAACATTCTAAAACCCAAACAGCTACGCCATCATCAAATAAAACTGTTACCCCCAGTAAGGGGTTAGATGCAGCAGCAATCACACTACAAAATAACCAGCTAATGCAAGCCCAGCAACAAATATTAAGTGCCATGCTGGATGAATTGTCAGAATTAGCTGGACCACAACCCCTCACCCCTCTTGATATTAACAGGGGAGTTTCCTCTAAGCATACAAGAAATCAACTCCCAACAGATCCTCAGCCTCAGTCACCACTGCCAGAGTCTGAAAATCATTCAGAGGAAGGAGGGGAAATGGAAGTTGATCCACAGTCGCTAACGGCCAAGTGGTGCTTTCCTGACCAAATTCCTGCCCTAGTTCGCAACATTATGGCAACGGTAGAATTTGAAACCTGCCCCCCAGTCAAAATTACTCCCATCATTACAGTCATCTGCAAAAAAGGTGGATGTCTTCCCCTGTGTGCTAGTCCATTGATGAGCTAGTATCTAAAGAATGGGAGTCAATGGAGCCGGCTCATTTACCTGAGTGCAGATCCTAGGATAAAATGTACCCACTTCAGGCAGACAAACTAGCATTATGGTGCACTCCACCTACACCGGACCCCCAAATTGCTTCACTCAATAAAAAGACTGTGTTACCAACCGAAACGGCAGTGGGTCTGAAAAACCCTATAGGCAGGACATTAAAAGACATCTTAAAGAAAAATGCCGAACTAGCAGGGTTAGGCGCAAGGGCTACAGCAACAGCAATATATGCCACCAGAGCCCAATTAGCATGGTTACAGTAGATTACAAAAAAAATTGACGCCAAAATTCACAGAGGCACAACTTTTAGAAAATGCTATGTTGCCAACCAATACCTGACTGACATGGCAGCCGATTCCTTGAAAATTAACTCACGTGCCACGGTGCTAATCAACAGGGCACAATTGGCACTGTGGATGAAGTTAATGGATGCAGACAATGAATCTAAGGCAGTGCTCCACAAGTTACCCTTCAAGGGCTCTTTGCTGTTTGGTGACAGCCTAGAGCAATACCTCAAGGGAAAGGAAGAAGGAAAGAATCTTTCCAAGGAGCAGGCAAATATCTGCCCGCTAGACAGTGATACTATGCACATTCCTTTCAAAACAAAAGAAGGGGAGGCCACAGCTATAGAGGAAACAGCTAAAGACAGGCATACCCACCCGCTACGCTACATTAGATATTGGCGTAGGGGAGGCCAAAGCAGAGGCAGAGGACAATACGGATCTCATAGAGTCTAGTCAAAGCAATGACTACATTTGCTACAAACATTACTAAGACACCCCTGTGAGTGCACGCCTCCTTTAATTTGCTCACGCCTGGGAACAATCCACAGAAGACACATGGATCCTGGAAATAATAAAAATGGGTTATGCCATAGAACTAGCTCAAATTCCCCAACAGAACCAGCTAATCACATCACCAATCTCAAAGAACAATGTCACACGACTGCAAGTCCAACAAGTATTAACAGACCTAATACACAACAAAGCCATAGCAGAGGTTCCACTACAAGAAAGCGGAAAAGGAGTATACTCCATATTTTTCATGGTACCCAAAAAGACAGAGGACTACGCCCGGTACTGGACCTGAAACATCTAAACAAATCAGTCCAATACAAACCCTTCAAAATGGAAACAATCCGATCCACCCTCAGGGTCATATGGCCAGGGGATTTTCTAATGTTGATAGATCTCGAAGACTCTTATCTTCACATACCAATGAGACCCTCCCACTACAAATTCATTCACGTCTATATAATGGGCCAACATTACCAATACCAGGTCTTACCATTTGGTCTGGCATCAGCTCTGAGGGTATTCACAAAAGCCACGATTGTCCTAGCAGCCAAACTGAGAGAAAAAGGAATACAGGTCATCCCATACCTAGACGATTGGTTAATCAGAACCTGATCAATTCAACAGTCTATTCGAGAGACTCAGCTGGTGGTACAATGCTTATACAGGCACGGATGGGTAATAAATCACTCAAAAAGCTGCCTTACTCCCGCTCAGTCCATTGAGCATCTAGGCATAAGAACAGACACAGTTCTGGGACTAGTGTACCCATCAGAGGCGAGAATTCAATCAATTATATCCGAGACAAATCAATTGCAGAAACTAAAAAACTCATCACTGCAACTAGTTTTGCAAGTACTGGGTTTAATGTCATCGTTGATAGAGATAGTCCCCGGGGCCAGATGGAACATGAGACATCTCAAGGCCTTTCTGATCAAGCAAGGCCCAACATACAATATAGACTTATCCCAGAAGGTGACACTACCACATCACATGGTAAAAAGCCTATCATGGTGGACAAACAGATGCAGACTCACCCTAGGAATGCCCCTAGATGTTCAACTAGAGAATATCATAGACACAGACGCCAGCCTGTATGGCTGGGGGGGGGTGTCTTGGAATGACAGTCAACACAAGGAAAATGGTCAATCGCCGAGGCAAGATTACCTATAAACATGCTGGAAATGAGGGCAGTCTTCCTGGCACTATTACATTTTGCCCAGCACAAACAGCACAAGCACGTACTCTTCAGATCCGACAACCAGGTGACAGTGTCATACATAAACAAACAGGAGGGAACCGGGAGCCAAGCAATGCTCAAAGAGACATCAGAGATTATTCCCTGAGCCCAGAAATATCTCAGGAGTATATCAGCAATTCACCTGGCAGAAAAGTTAAAAATGACAACAGATTGGCTGGGCAGCAAACAAATACACCTGGGAGAATGGCAACTTCACCCACACATATTCCAACAAATAAACAGAAGATAGGGTCCAGTGGAAATCGATCTCATGGCATCCAACAAAAACAATGTCCAAAATTCCTATCCAGATACAAAGACAGACTAGCCATGGGAGTAGATGCCCTGACAGCATGAAGATTATTCAACATAGCGTACATCTTCCCCCCGCTACCAGTCATTCCACAAGTGCTAAAGAAGATACGTACATCCAGGGCTAGGGTAATATTTATAACTCCACACTGGCCGTGAACAGCTTGGTTCACCACAGTAGTAGCCATGGCGCTAGATCATCCCTGGAGGCTTCCCAACAGGCATGATATTCTCAAACAGGGCCCAGTATTATACCCCAGTCCATACCATTTAAAGCTGATGGCCTGGCTCCTGAAAAGGCGAGACTGCTGAAAGCAGGCTGTCACTCACTGGTGATTAACACAATGGCAATGTCCAGAAGGACATCCATGACCACCACATATCAACGTCACTGGAACCTATTCTCAAAATGGTGCATGCACCACAAGGCAGACCCAAACAATTCCTCTATTGCAGAGATTCTAATATTCCTTCAAGAGGGATTGGACCTGGGACTATCTCCATCCTCGCTCTAGGTACAGGTGGCTGCAATAGGGGAAGCAAGGGGACAAATTCAGGGCACTACACCGGGTGCACACCAAGACATTGTGCGCTTCCTAAAGGCTACCACAAATATACAACCCAAGATAAAGCCCATTACAGCTCCTTGGGATTTAAACACGGTACTCAGGACCATGGCAGCATCTCCTTTCGAACCCTTAGAATTGATGGCTCTCAAGTGGTTGAACATTAAGACAGTATTTCTAGTAGTGATGTGTTCAGCAAGGAGACTTGGGGAACTTCAGGCTCTCTCATGCAAACCTCTATTTTTGACTTTCCATGGTGATCGAATATCCATGCAACCAATATTGTCCTTTGTACCCAAGGTGGCATCAGCATTCCATACCAGCCAAACTATTGACATTCCAGCTGAACTACCTGCACAAGAGGTACTGCAAGATCCTTCACTACAGGCACTAGGAATAAAAAGAATTATAACAACATATGTTGCTCACACAGAAGAACTATGCAAGACAGACAGACTGTTTATTACGGTACAAGGCAACAGAAAAGGGCATCTGGCGTCTAAATCCGCAATAGCCTCATGTCTCAAGACAGCAATTGCAGCATCCTACAGAACAAATAACTCTATGCTACCCAAGGACCTGAAAGCCCATTCTACAAAAGCAGTGGCCACGTCCTGGGCAGAGAAAAATATGGCCACAGTTGATGAAATATGCACCGCTGCCACTTGGTCATCACTACATACTTTCACTGGACACTACAGTTTAATGTGTCGCAAGACAATAAAAAAAACTTTGGCCGATCAGTACTACTAGCGGTAAAAATGTAAGCTACAGGAGAGAACACATCTAACCCATTCTAGGGTATGAGTACTACCTTTTAGGAACCCATGATGTCATGACTGTGGAGTGCCTCAGAGATTATCCCCCACAATGGTAGTTTACTCACCCAGTAAAGGTGATTGTGGGGGAATACATCTCTGTGGCACTCCACATCCAACCTTTTTAGACATGTAACAATACTGACATGCCATAAGGGGTCTGACATTTTAGAGTGTATTAATAGGAAAAAAAGCTTTCATTATTTAAAACTTTCTGGGTAGACAGTCACATGTTACATAACCACAAGCCAGTATATTTTTATGTTGATTGCACGCATGCGCAAG
This sequence comes from Neoceratodus forsteri, assembly GCA_016271365.2. Lineage (NCBI taxonomy): Eukaryota > Metazoa > Chordata > Ceratodontiformes > Ceratodontidae > Neoceratodus > Neoceratodus forsteri. The sequence continues at coordinate 1,092,310,430 of CM028133.1, read as the reverse complement.
AAACATATTGCGGCAGCTTTCTCCAGAAGCAGGTTGTGGAGGCATGGCAATGTTGTGGTCAATGACCCCACAGCCTTTAAAGGCTTAGCCCACTTCCCCCAATGCCATGGCATGCTGCTGCTGACACTAGTTCAGCCAGCGTGCCACAACCTTCTAACGTTTTAGCCACTGCAATCAGGGGCCGCCTCGTCATTGCAACATCAGCCATTTGTTGCAATGAGGGAGTGACCCATCATTGCAGGGCGGAACTAAACACTGATATTGTTTGTGAACATGGTGGCTTGCGCTGCGTGTTCTCAAACAATATCCCCGGATGCCAATCTCCTCGGCAACATGCCCCCCAATGTGTTTGTTTGCCGACGGGCCCCAATCCCCATCGGCTTCAGTGCCCTAAGGTTTTGTTGCCGACGGGGAGCCCACCTCTGCTGGCATTAAGGAACTCCCCTACTTTTGTTGTCTGCCGACGGGTGCCCAATCCACGTTGGCATAATGTCACCCCATCTTTTGCTGTGTGCTGAGGGGGTGCCCAATCCCCTATCGGCTACAGCTGCCCCCAGAAAAGACTCCGTTGGCATGCTGGGGCCCACCCCAGTGTGCCACATGCCCCTGTAAAATGAAAAAGCGGCCCCTTGATGTCTTTTTTTTTTACCTGTAAAAAGAAATGGTCCCTTAGCGGTTTCCCTGCCCCCCTCTCCACAACCCGCGCCCACCCTCACGCACCCTGCCTCTCCATACCCCCTCACCCATACTACCTCCGAGTCCTGCGATAATCTTGAGTGGACGGAGCACGTCTGCACTCCTAAAGCCGACAGTGAACTGAGAAAATGCCGGTAAACTATATAATGGAATAAATAGGGTTTTTTCAACTTTGATGCATATCTCAGACATTTTTGGGAATTTTGGAACCAAATTTTCAACCTGGGGTTTTTTGGACCCCTCCTCACGAATTCTGGCACTGTCATGACATTCTTCGGCCCCGAAAGGTGATTTTGCGGTCACTGCGCGTAATCCCTTTTCAGGACCGATTAACGAAACAACAGTGCCAGTGTGTTCAGCTAGGTGGGCTCTCAAAAAGCCTATACTGCAAATTTGGTGGAAAAATCAAAAAATGACTTTCTGGCGTGTATTTAGCGGTTGAAATGCATACGCTACGTAACTACAAATCTGCAATATTTTCACACCAGATTTTCAACATTGCCATTTTTTCAGACCTCCTTGAGAATAGTATAGCTGCCATTTTCCACATCCTGGCTGAAATGTGTTTTCGCACTTCCGGTGCAGGATAGCGCAGTCGCTGTGGAAAATCAGAGTCAGGATAGATTAAGAAAATGGCAGTGGCACTGTTCATGAGCAGAGGTCCCAAAATGCCTATGATGAAAATTTGTTGATGATACTCCATAAAATGACTGTGTCACGAGTGTGCGTTGCTCAGTTTGCACGCACGGTTGTAACTTCATGAATTAATATTATTTTCACTCCAGATTTTCAACATTGCCATTCTTCTGCACCTCCTTATGAACAGTACAGCTGTCATTTTTCACATCCTGACTGAAATGTGTTTTCGCAGTTCCGGTGCAGAATAACGTGGTAACTGCTGGGAAATCCGTGTTCAGGACACATTATGAAAATGACAGTGACACTGTTCATTAGCAGAGATCCTAAAATGCCTATGTTGAAAATTTGGTGATGAAAGTTCATAAAATGAATGCGTTACGAATGTGCATTGCGCAGTTTCCACGCACACTCGTACCTTTGCAACTTTGCAATATTTTCACTCCAGATTTTCAGCATTGCCATTTTGCCACACCTCCTTGTGAACAGTGCAGCTGTCATTTTCACATCCTGGACGAAATGTGTTTTCGCTCTTCCGGAGCACAATTGCGTGGTCGCTGTGGGAAATCAGTGTTCGGGACATATTAAGAAAATCACACTGACACTGTTCATGAGCAGAGGTCCTAAAATGCCTATGTTGAAAATTTTGTGTTTAAACTCCTTAAAATGACTGTGTTATGAGTGTGTGTTGTGCAGGTTCCACGCACCCTTGTAAGTTTGCAAATTAGTAATATTTTCATGCCAGATTTTCAACACTGATGTTTTTTCACACCTCCTTACGAACAGTACAGCTGTCATTTTTCACATCCTAGCTGAAATGTGTTTCCGCACTTCAGGCGCAGAATACCGCAGTCGCTGTTGGAAATCAGTGTTTGGGACAGATTCGGATCGAGCGACTGAGGGGGGGGAGGGGAGTGACCGAGCTCAACTGAGCTCTGTCAGGATTTTGCGGATTTCTTTCTGGGCAGGAAAATGCGACAATGCAGGCAGGAGCCCTGTACAAAAAGGCAGCCTGCAGCGCCGGGAGACACAGAACGAGCAAGAGAGGGAGGGGGAGTGACTGAGCCCAACGGAGCTCTGGTGGGACTGCTGCAGATTTCTTTGTGGGCAGAAAAAGATGCTGACAGAGGCAGGAGCCCAGTACTAAAGGGCAGCCTGCGGTGCCGGGAGAAACAGAATGAGTGAGTGAGAGAGGGGGAGTGACCGAGCTCAACGGAGGTGTATCGTGACTGCTGCAGATTTCTTTGTGGGCAGGAAAAGGCGGCAATGCAGGCAGGAGCCCAGTACAAAAGGCCAGCCTGCAGCGCCGGCGGAAACAGAACGAGCGAGTGAGAGAGGGTGAGTGAGCGAGCTCAACAGAGCTGTGCTGGGACTGCTGCAGATGTCTTTGTGGACAGAAAAAGCCACCAATGCAGGCAGGAACTCAGTACAAAAGGGCAGCCTGCAGCAGCAGGAGACACAGAATGATCAAGTGAGGAAGGGGGGGTGAGTGAGCTCAACGGAGCTCTGTTGGGACTGCTGCGGATTTCTTTGTGGGCAGAAAAAAGGCAGCAATGCCGCAGGGCCCTGTACAAAGGGCAGCCTGCAGCAGTGGGAGAAACAAGAATGAGCAGTGAGAGGGGAGTGAGTGAGTGAGCTCAACGGAGCTGTCGTGACTGCTGCAGATTTTTGTGGGCAGAAAGGGTGGCAATGCAGGCAGGAGCCCAGTAAAAAAGGGCAACCTACAGCACCGGCAGAAACGGAAGGAGTGAGTGAGACAGGGGGAGTGAATGAGGCCAACGGAGCTCTGTTGGGACTGCTGCAGATTTCTTTGTGGGCAGAAAAAAATGCTAACAGAGACAGAAGCCCAGTACAAAAGGGCAGCCTGCAGTGCCAGGAGAAACAGAATGAGCGAGTGAGACGGGGGAGTGAGTGAGCAACCTCAATGGAGCTCTGTTGGGACAGCTGCAGATTTCTTTGTGGGCAGCAAAGGTGCCAACACAGGCAGGAGCCCAGTACAAAGGGCAGCCTGCAGTGCCAGGAGAAACAGAATGAGCGGGTGAGGCGGGGAGTGGTGAGCAACCTCAATGGAGCTCTGTTGGGACAGCTGCAGATTTCTTTGTGGGCAGCAAAAGGTGCCAACACAGGCAGGAGCCAGTACAAAGGGCAGCCTGCAGCGCTGGGAGAAACAGAACAAGCGAGTGAGGGGGGAACAGAGCAAGCTCAACAGAGGTCTATCATGACTGCTGCGGATTTCTTTGTGGGTAGAAAAAGGCAGCAATGTAGGCAGGAGCCCAGTACAAAAGGCCAGCCTGCAGCCCCGGCAGAAACAGAACAAGCGAGTGAGAGAGAGGAAGTGAGAGACCTCAAAGGAGCTGTGTTGGGACTGCTGCACATGTCTTTGTGGGCAGACAAACCTGGCAATGCAGGCAGGAACCTAGTACAAAATGGCAGCCTGCAGCAGTGGCAGACACAGAATGAGCGAGTGAGGAAGGGGGAGTGAGTGAGCTCAACAGAGCTCTGTTGGGACTGATGCAGATTTGTTTGTGGGCAGAAAAAGGCAGTAATGCATGCAGGGGCCCAGAACAAAAGGGAACCTTGCAGAGGCGGAAGAAATAGAACGAACGAGTGAGAAGGGGAGTGAGTGAATGAGCTCAACAGAGCCTATCGTGACTGCTGCAGATTTCTCTGTGGCCAGAAGAAGGCAGCAGTGCAGGCAGGAGCCCAGTACAAAAGGGCAGCCTGCAGCGCTGACAGAAATGGAACAAGTGAGTGAGAGAGGGGGAGTGAGCGAGCTCAACAGAGCTCTGTCGGGACTGCTGCAGATTTCTTTGTGGGCAGAAAAAGGCACCAACAGAGGCAGGAGACCACTACAAAACGGCAGCCTGCAGCACCCGGAGGAAACAGCATGAGCGAGTGAGACAGGCGGAGTGAGCCACCTCAACAGAGCTCTGTTGGGACAGCTGCAGATTTCTTTGTGGGCAGAAAAATGTGCCGATGCAGACAGAATCCCAGTACAAAAGGGCAGCCTGCAGTGCTGGGAGAAACACAACGAGCAAGTGAGAGAGGGGGAGTGAGCAAGCTCAACGGAGCTCTATCATGACTGCTGTAGATTTCTTTGTGGGCAGAAAAAGGTGGCAACGCAGGCAGGAGCCCAGTACAAAAGGCCAGCCTGCAGCACCGGCAGAAACAGAATGAATGAGTGAGAGAGGGGGAGTGAGCTACCTCAATGGACCAGTGTCAGGACTGCTGCAGATTTCTTTGTGGGCAGAAAAAGCCACCAACAGAGGCAGGAGCCCAGTACAAAAGGGCAGCCTGCAGCGCCAGCAGAAACAGAATGAGCGAGTGAGAGAGGGGGAGTGACCCACCTCAACGGAGCTCAGTCGGGACAGCTGCAGATTTCTTTGTGGACAGCAAAACGTGCCAACACAGGCAGAAGCCCAGTACAAAAGAGCAGCCTGCAGCACCAGGGGAAACAGAATGAGCGAGTGAGACAGGCAGCGAGAACGACCTCAACGGAATTCTGTTTAGACAGCTGCAGATTTGTTTGTGGGCAGAAAAAGGTTCCAATGCAGTTAGAAGCCCAGTACAAAAGGGCAGCCAGCAGTGCTGGGAGAAACACAACATGCGGGTGAGAGAGGGGGAGTGAGCGAGCTCAACAGACCTCTATCGTGACTGCTGCGGATTGCTTTGTGGGCAGAAAAAGGCGGCAATGCAGGCAGGAGCCCTGTACAAAAGACCAGTCTACAGCACCGGCGAAGCGGAACAAGCGAAGAGTGAGCCGAGCTCCAACGGACATAGTGCCAGGACTGCTGCAGATTTCTTTGTGGGCAGAAAAAGCTGCCAACAGAGGCGGGAGCCCAGTACAAAAGGGCAGCCTGCAGCGCCAGCAGAAACAGAATGAGCGAGTGAGAGAGGGGGAGTGACCCACCTCAACAGAGCTATGTCAGGACAGCTGCAGATTTCTTTATGGGCAGAAAAACATGCCAACGCAGGCAGGAGCCCAGTACAAAAGAGCAGCCTGCAGCACCGGGAGAAACAGAACGAGCGCATGACACAGGGGCAGTGAGCGAGCTCAACGGACCAAAGCAATCAACATTCGGCATTGACAAATGCTTGTTGTTGTAGTATCTCATTTCAAATATAGCTTTGGAAAACATTGAACTGGTACAGTAGGAGCAGACCCTCAGGAAAAGGGGATGGACTTCTTTAGAAGTCACATGTGCATCAAGCAGCCTATCAGGTATATACAACCCATGATGTCATGATCGTGGAGTGCCTTAGAGAGATGTTTTCCCCCACAATCAGTTTTACCAAATAAGTAAACTATTATTACTCTATACATTACTCAAGCTTTGCACTCAAGTTCTGTGACTTTATCGCACTTCTAAATGGAAGCACAGCATTATTGTGTATAGAATGTAAAGTTACACATACTCCCATAATGCAAATCACCATAGGAAAGATATGCAAATCACCATGAAACAACATTAACTGGTTTTGCTTTAAGCTGAAGTGTTCGGTGCCAAATGGCTTCTCACACAATCTGCAAAGGCTGAAAAACAAAAGGACACAGCACAAGTTTTATCCTTCTCAGGACTCCTAAGTGTGCCTCAGATAAACAAGTCATATTTTGGTCTTACTGGTCTGTGTTATGGAGAGTGGAGCCCAAAATAGGGAAGTAAAGTAATCTAGAAGACAAAGAACCTCAGCACAAGAAAAGCATTAAGGCAAGGGTTGCCTGTAAGGGGCATAAGCAATAAAGCCAGGCTTCAAACAAAAGCAAAACTGCACATACTCCCATAATGCCTTGTTGTGTATAGTTTCCTATACATTCTCTTTACATTACTTGAGCTTTGCTCTCAGCTCTATGATGTCGTCGCATCTCTCAGTGGAAGCAAATCCTTGTTGTGTAGGATTTTCCATACATTATTTTATACATCCATCCAGCTTCGCTCTCAGATTTATGATAGCATCTGAATCCCTGGATGGGAAACGCAGCCTTGTTGTGCATGGTTACCCTACCTCATTCTGTATGCTTACTTGCACCACCTGAATATGATCTTTGTCATTATGAAATGGGTAGAAAGAATGCTGGCTCCCAATTGACCAACAGGTACTGGGCACGGGGTCATAATGTCGTCGCCAAAATCGCGCATTACAACAATGCTGCAGACAAAATGATGTGCGCTAAAATAAGGTTGGGACAAAACACCGACTGCAAGAGATACAGTGCACACTGTTCGAGATAACTCTATCTTTGTTTTTGCAGAGGTACCCCGCTCCCCCGCCCCCCCAACATGGGGAGCTTTGCCCCCCACACACACCCAGACTAAAAATAATTACCTCAGAGGGGGGGGTGTGGACTTAGCGGATGGGGCAAAAGTCAGGATCGGGGAAAATCTTTTCTTTTTTTAAAAGCCACAACACAATGGGACCTGGGGGAACCAAACCACGGCCCCAAGTCCCCGACACCACTGGATGCTGGTGCTCTAGCCACTCCACCACGGGATTGGCTCAACCAGGCACTGCACCAGCAGCCTCCTTGACAATCCCCCATGTGAGCCTACAGCGACAGCGGTAGCGGTTATTATCCCCTGCAACCTTTCCAGTGCTCCAAATCATCATAAATGGGTAGTCTCCATGACCCAATTGGCTGATGCACGATCATAAATTTTTTTAGTCTGCCAGCAGTCAAACCCTCTGCTACAAGCAGACATACAAGCTTACTTCATGCATCTGAAAATGTTGGTCATGATCTAGATTGCTCCCATATTACGGTAACTATTTTACTCCTTCTGAACCCTGTGCTCTCCATATAGTTAGGGCACGTCATCAGGCAAAGCACCAAAGCGCGTTGCTACCTAGGGCTTCCTCAACTCTGGTCATATTTCTTTTAAATTAAAAAAGAAAGAAGAAGAATCATGGCACTGCAGAAGCGGGGACCAGGTGGAGCCAGACCCTCCAGAAGCATCCGGCTGACTCCCCCTTCTTCAGTTAGGGACCCTCCAGTAGTGTCCCCAACTTGACTGTAATGCAGAGTGCATCTTCAGGCAGTGTCCACTCCTGATGCATTGCTGGCAGGACATAGCATCTAGCCCCTAGGGAGCATGAGGGAGCTAGCAGGCAGGAGGTGCAGAGCTGTCCTTGTGGTGCAGTGGTACCGTAAGGATATAGCATCTAGCCCCTCGGGAGCACAAGGGAGCTAGCAGGCAGAAGCTGCAGAGCTGTCCTTGTGGTGCAGTGGTACTGTAAGAACATAGCATCTAGCCCCTCGGGAGCATGAGGGAGCTAGCAGGCAGGAGCTGCAGAGCTGTCCTTGTGGTGCAGTGGTACTATACCGGCCTTCAGATCAGAAGGCTGCATGTTGGATCCTGGCAGGGTTGTTATTTTAACCAGCTGCATGTGCAGCTCTGTTTAATTCAGCGTGAAGCAGCACTGTCTGTACCTAATACCCGCCCAGCCTTCCTTCACCCCCAGCATACTAAGGCACTATTGACCTTACAGGGCTGCACTGTAGCCACCCTGTAGGCTCCATCCTTGGATTTTCAGGCTGCCGATGCCTCTGAACCACACGCTGAGAAACCCCTGTCACTGTAGCAACTTTTGCACTTTCTGCAGCGTGGTTCTTCATGTGCTGTTTCGACAGTGCTATACTGACCCAGTAACCAGCTACTGTCAGCCAGGCCATTATCCCAGACCAATAGTCCAGTTAAAAGTAGCTCAACAAACATTTGTTTAAAAAATTACATCCACCTTAATAAAAAGGATCCATTTCATAATAGCAATAAGGCACTCGTCCTTCAACCCACCCGAGGTGGGCCATTATCCCACTATGATGCATGCCGTGTTATGCCTTATTGCTTAACTATCTACTGCTGCATGCACTGTACTGCATGGTTTGCATGTTCTTACCTATTGAAGGGCATGTCTTTGATTCACTGTATGGCTATTTGGTGAATGTGAAAATTGGCAACTTTGGTTCAGATGCCTTGACTTCGGTTCAGCTTTGACACTTTGGTTAAAGACACTTTGGGCCATTGGTATACAGCCTGGCAACCTACAAATAGGGATAGATGCCCCCTTCCTTCACCCCTCACCCACTCCAGTCAATTCCGATGTCTTCCACATTCCCCTGGTCCTCCAGTCAGTTGAATTAAAAAATTCTTGGTGAACATCTGGCACAGTGCCGGGAGTCAGAATTTTGTTTTAATAAACAAAATGTCTTGGTGAAGGGTAAGGATGTGGAAAGTGACTGAGGTAGTGAAACCATAGAACGAGGCCTGGAAGCCAGGAAAGTGCTTGCATTTTGTTTCTTTAATTATCTGGTAGAAGGTCGCAGTGATCCGAAGTGGCCTGAATGTTCAACTGTGTCTAATTGATGGCAAAAGTGCCACATTTTGGCACATTAACTGAATACAAATTCAGCATTGGCTCATCCTTAAGCTGAAGTACAGTGTTGTGAGGTAATACCATCCTCAGTACACCAAACTGCAAAAGTCACAGTCGAGTGTGGTACCCCTTGGGGGTAGAGTTACCATTCAGTAGCCCACCTACCTTACTTATAAAATACAGTGGTTAAATTGGAAATGTTTAGGTTGGGGAACAGTTATATCTAGATTTCTAGGTGGTGGAACTGTCATTTTTAGGTGGTGGAACTCTCCTATAGTAGTCAAGGGAGAAAGATGACAGAGGTGGTGGAACTGTTATACAGTTTTTTAAGAGGTGGTGGAACAGAGTTCAAGGGGACATGCATTGAAGGTGGAAGGGGGAACTTTAAGGAGGGATATGAAGAAGTACTTCTTCATTGAAAGAGTGGTGGATGCCTGGCACAGTCTTCCAGTGGAGGTGTTAGGGATGAAAAGCGGGGCTTCAGGCATGCATGGGACAGGCATAAGGGTATTATTTGGGAAGTGAGAGGGAGACAGTCGATGATCAGGTAGTGTCTACAGTGACAGCATAGGTAGGGACAGACTGGGTGAACCTTATCTGCCGTCAAATTCTATGTTTCTTTCCTTCTGTGGGCTCCTGCCTAATTTAACCCCAGAATACATTATAAAATGGGTTGGGAAAATCCTGTGTGATGATTGGTGGAATTTGATTACATGACCACGTATTATTCCAACACAATGGCACTGGCCAGAAATGCTATTATAAAATGCAGTAAGGTACTGGAGATCCAATTTTAAATTTCAAAAGTAAGAACTAAAAACTTACCAAGCAGTTCAATGTGCATGCTCTGCATCATCAAATGGCAGGGTGCGTGCATGACCCCTGAGAATACCATGCGGTAAACACACAGGTACCAGCCAATCCAAAAGCTGGATTCACCGACTCATTTTTAAATGATAATCAAGTTCTTGGTATCTAACTTTTCAATTAAATAATTCAATATATGAAGGGGAGGAAGAGGGTAATCTTTTTTCTGAAATCTATTTCACACTTCATATAATCTTCTGCAAAGTACCACATGACATCAGGAGCATCTAGATTAAAGCAGACATCTTCGAGCCCCATACACGCACCACATGGTGTCAAATCAGAGTTCTAAGATCTTTCTCAGTGGTCATGATTCATAAATATTCTTTCACTAGTCTATCTTGATAATCACAAAAAAAGAAAAAAATCTGTCTGATGCCACTGCACGTTGAAGCACCCTGTTGGTATGCTGACGACCTGGGGTTCATCCCCTTGCCTGGGATGACAGAAGTGGAGGTCAGCAGAGATGGTGGAGGAGCCTCTATGTGGATGTTCTCCTCCTGGTGAAGGGTGCTGCTGACCACAACTCAGAGAGTGACACCTGGTCGAGGGCGGAGCTGTGGTTGGCATGGGTAACCATGTGCTGGTCAACTTCACCTACCAGGGTACTGTCATAGCGCACCACTGTGGTGAAAGGATCTACCCAAAATGTGGAGATAAGTACATAATTCACACATCAGATGAATGCGGCTCCAACCCATCTCCCCCACACTACCTGGCTTTCTAGCACACCAACGCCGCATCCCCTGACCGATATCCTTAGTCAACATAATGTGATTCTTCCCTTCTCTAGCTACTAACAGAGGTCCCCCTGAGCCAGACCCTCAGAGGACGTTGGGGTGTCTGGAGGTGGCTACTGGCAGCAAAGGGTGAATCTGGTAGGTAACATGGGACAGATATGCTGACCCCAAGGAGTAGGGGTGCCAAGGGCATTGAGAAGGAGCAAATAAAACCCAAACACTCTACATGTAATAAGAGTTATACAACACATGTTACATAAACCTCAAGCTTGCAGTTCGCTGTATGCAAATTTCAATCTTACAGCCTTGAAATGAACAAAAGGTGATTTCTCCTTAATTATGATGGTGCCCCTGTCTGCACTGGTCAATAGACTAGTAAAAGCTTATTCACAGTGGTCTGGGACAAAAAACAGCAGGTACTCTTCTCAGGTCTGGTAGAGGCTTCACTCCTGCTGATTTTTTCCCCCTTGTTTTGTTTCCCTCTCCACACTCTATAATATCTAAGCACTGAGGGCTTTAATCCTTAGCTGCAAGTTCATAAGAAAAGGGCTGACATGCAGCTGGAGACAAACCTCACCAGTGATGCCAGGCACAAAAGACAGCAGCGGGATGGATCTGAAAGCTCTCTGCAGTATACACACACACATACACATACACACACACACACACACACACACACACACACACACACACACACTAAAACAGTTGAAGCTGGTAAGTCACTTAAATGTCAGTTTCTGTTAAAACACATCTGTTTAACTTTACTAACCATTCTGGGTTCTAACAAGGCTTTTTTTCTTTTTTTAATAATTCCTTCCCCTTTCCTCTGCTGTATATTTCCAATTTCATTTTGTGCTGCATGCTTCAGTTCATACAACATGCGTCTCAGAGCACTTCACAGCTGAACAGCTAGGATTAAAGGAATGGCACAGATTGTGCATATCAGCTACAGATTACACATCCTAAGTAGGGACAGAAGTTAGTTCGGGGGGGGATAGGGAAGGATAAAGATGAAAAATCCTCCTCGAGCTGCGAGCTCAACAGTTCCATGTGCCCAGAGCAAGGAAAGGGTAGCTAGCCCCAAACAATGACAAAATCCAAAGAACAGTTTCTGTGCAATCGCAGAAACTGCACATAGGGAACTGATCTAATCAGGGCAGTTCAAGGGGGGCTTTTTCTTGCAGCTACAGGGCACGGCGATGAGTGGTGCCATAGCCCCTAGCTATGCCAGCCTCTTCTTTGGGCTACTGGAAATAAACAACATACTTTCAGTGTCCCAAAATCCATACTACAAGTACATTTAAATGTGGAATCATTTTATTGATTACATGTTATGTGTATAGGAGGGTCCGAGGAAGAAGTGGTGAAATTCATACAATGGATTAACAGCAATGATATGAATGATATGATTCTTAAATGTACATATTGTATGGATAAAGTGAACATTGATTTTCTGGACCCCAAGCTATTTGTGAACAGAGATTCAAAAGTACAGACTAGAAATTTTAAGGCCACTGCAACGAATAACTTACTAAGAGCAGATAGTGCCACCCATATGACCTGATTAGATCTATTCCCTACAGGCAGTTTCTGCGATTGTGCAGAAACTGTTCTCAGGAGGAGGACTTCGATATACAGGCTGAGGAATTATTTCTGAGATTTCAAAACAGATGGTATGAGAAAAACAACCTAATGTTGGCACTGGAAAGAGCCAAAAGGGAAAATAGAACAGAACTACTGAAACCTAAGAGGCAGAGAACAGACAATTGGGATAGCATGGAAAACAAACAACCTGTTACATTAGTTACGCAATTTAGTAACAACACTGGGAAGATAGGTGCAGTAGTAAGAATGTTTTGGCCAATCCACTTAAATGACCCGGTTCTGGCTAATGAGCTAGGGTAGAGCCCTAGAGTCACCTTTTCCAAAGCAGAAAGTTTTGAAGACATGCGTAAGGGGCAACAGACTTCTTGGAAAACATAAACTGAACTTAGAAACTTAAATGGGCAGACTGGGTGGGCCATAGGCCCTTATCTGCTGACACTGTCTATGTATCTATGTATCTATGCTAGTTCATAGCAGATGCACCCCGTCCCCACCACAAAAAGAGACACAAACTAGGGTGTGGCTACCACCGCCACTAGTGGGGATGTATAGATGTGGTCGTTGCAATGTCTGCCAATTCTGCAATCAAAGTAAACTCTTTGAGTTTGAGAACAATGTTTATAAAGTGAGGATAAAAAAGTTTCTTGAATTGCAGCAGTGATTATGTAGTTTATACAATATGGTTCCCCTGTAAACTCTTGCATGTGGGTCGTACAGTAAGAGCAGTCTGCCAGAGGATACAAGAACATGTGACAGATATTAAGGCAGGCCTTGTCAATACATCTCTGGGGAGACACTATGTGAGAAACATTCTGGGAAACCAGCTGGCACAAAGTAAATGGCACTGGGTAGGTAGAGAGAAACCTCGGGGGGGGGGGGGTGGATAGGTGAAATAAGCTATTACAAAAAGAAAGCTTTTGGATCTATACATTGGACAGTCTGCAACCAAGGGGCCGAATACAGAATGGGACCTCAAGCCCTTTTTGAAGAAAAGATAGATTAAAAGAAAATAATAAGATGAAAAACTGATCTGAGTTGAGCATATACGAATTCTAAGTTTAGTTAACAGTCAATATATTTAATTAAATATGCTCTTACTAATTTTTTTTTTTTTTGCTTTTAGTTTAAGATTGTACCCTGATTTGTGGACTGGTGGATCCCCCTGGCCTTGGCATGGACTAGAATATTTGGGAGTGATCACTAATTCTGCAGAGTGGCCCACTTTAGATTCGCTTGTTTGGTTTGAAGCCCTAAAAGAAAATATATTACATTATACAGTACGTAAAATTATTAGTAGAAGTCTTCACTTATTAAGTTGGGATGTATATTTAAGCGTATTAACTGAACCATATGAGATTCTTAGAAATATGTGATAAAATTAGCTTTTCTAGACATCCTGACACTAGAATTGTTTGTAATTAGCCCTAATACATGAGAGCATGAATTGTTAATTTTAGCTTTTGGATTAAAAATGAAAATTTGTGACAGTAGGTTTGAATCCTCCCAGAGCCACTTAATATAAAAAGAAATGTTGAATGTAATGCTGCATTGATGCAAAGGGGGCAACAAAGTGGCAGTAGTTTTGTACTTAAGGGAGGGTAATTCAAACCAACTCCACCCCCTGATGAAGACCTAGCATTGGTTGAAGCGCTGGGGAGATGGTTTGTCGGACACTGTATTTGAACAAAACACCACGATGAGGATTTTTGGAAATAAATGCATATCTGAATACTATTTTCTTTGTTGAACCTCATTTCAAGTCAATGAGTGGAGGGTGCCTTTGGATTAAGATGAACTGGTCTGGATTCACGCTGTCTCAGATGGGCTAGGATTATCCAAGTCAAACTCTTGGATATCTGGGCCCATCCGGCTCAGAACAGGATTCAGGCTATGAAAGGGTTGTCTATCCCTTAATGTTTGGCCTGGCTCATATTCAAATCCAGATGCCCTCCCTGCATTCAAATTACCAGGGTCAACTTTCCAGAAATCAGGTCACAGATCCTTTGTTTAGAAGCCATACTCCAAGCCATTTCCAGGTTGTTTTTTTTTTTTTAATTTAGTTGTTTAACCAGGTATAGCACACTAAGCTGAAAGCTTTTTTACAGGAGCAACCTGGGAGCACAAGGAGGTTAAGTGACTTGCTCAGGGTCACACAGTATGCAAGTGGAAGCTGTGGGATTCAAACACAGGTCTGGTCTGCTGGATGTCACCAGATTTACAGCTCAGAACCTTAGACCACTGCGCTATACTGCCTCAAGGTTTAGAAGCATAAGCGACACTCATGCTACATTAGAAGTCACAAGCCATGCACATTTCCTAGTTTAGAAGCATCAGCCATTCCCACCCATAAAAGCAATAAGCCTCACCCACCTTATGTTTTGAATCCATAAGCCATTCTCATTGCTAGTCTAGAAGTCATAAGTTATGTCTATTGCTAGTCTAGAAGTCACAAACCATACTCATAGCAAGTTTTAGAAGCCATAAGCCGTATCTATCATAATTTAAAAAGCCATAAGTCATGTCTGCCCATGGCTTAGAGGAAATAAACCACACCCATTTCCAGTAAGGAAGCCATCTGCCACATTCATCCTAAATTTAGAAGGCATAAGCTGTGCCAGTCCCAAGTTTAAAAGCCATAACTCATGTCCATCCCTAGTTTAGAAGCAATAAGCCACACCTGCCTCAAGTTAAGAAGCCATTAACTAGGCCAATCCCCAGTTTACAGGTCATAAACCATGCCCATCCCAGGTTTGGAAATCACAAGACGCACCCACTTCAGATTAAGGTGATGTAAGCCATGCCTATCCCAAGTTTAGAAATCATATGCCACCCCCACCCCCAGATTAAGATGATGTAAGCCATGCCCATCCGAAGTTTAGAAGTCATAAGGCATACCTACCCCATGTTTAGAAGCCAGAAGCTACACACATCCCTAGTTTACAAGTCATAAGGCAAGCCTATTTCTATCTTAGAATACATAAGCCATACCAGTGCCTAGTTTAGAGGCCATATGCCACACTCATACTGAGTTCAGATATCATAAGTCACATCCACTATTAATTTAGAAGTCATACGTAAAGGAGGAACAAGGCCTGAATTTTCCCTATGATTTTCACACTATAATAAATTGTATCTTTTATAGCATCTTTCATTCACCCTATCCTAAAACACTGTGGGTGGGATATTCAGAAATGCGCCTGGCAGGGGCGCAAGCCAGGTGCAGCGCAACTGGGATACGCCAGGGCGTGGACTGGGCGATATTCGATGGTGCTGTGCCATGGCTCAGCACCGCTGAATATGGCAACGTGGCCTCCCACATTGTGCATGGTGCAGTGGCACTGCGCCAGTGCAAGTGGCAAGAGAGATGCAGGGGGATGCACCAGCGCAAGTGCGATTGTGCTAGGCGCATGAACCGCGATATTCAGCAGTGGATATGCAAATGGAGCCATAATGCATACAAGGCACAACTGGGTCCATTAGCATGTCATTATGGCCCAATTTGCATGCAGGTGGTCCGATCCCCTGCGACTTGTGCCTGGCGCCCTGCCAGGCTGCAGCCGTCGGGGACTGACACCCCCTGCACATCACGGCAAAGTGCCCCAATGCCCAATTGTGGGCATAGGTATATAAAGAGAGATGTCCAATATCCCTGGTAGTCCAGTAGACCGCCTCCAGCCCGATCGTGGGCATAAGTATGATTAAATACATGTCCAATATCCCTGGTGGTCCAGTGGACCGCTTCCAGCCCGATCACAGGCATAAGTATTAGAGAAAACATTTTTAATTATCCCTGGTGGTCCAGCGGTACCCCTCTCCCCACCTGCCCACTAAGCCTCACCACCCCGCTCTCCCACCCCGGTCAGCGGCGAGCGGCTGCTCCCCACCTGCAAGCCACCTGACCACCCGCAGATTGACTGCGTACAGTACGGCTGTACACCCATTAGTCCACAGCGTGGGCCAATGGGCATGCAGACCATACCGTACTACACAGTCCAGATATGTGAATGGATCCATTCACATATCTGGATTATGTAGTATGGTATGGTCTGCATGCCCATTGGCCAACATTGTGGACCAATGGGCATACAGCCATACTGTACGCAGTCAGTCGCCGGGCGGACGGGCAGCTTGCAGGTGGGGAGCAGCCGCCCATCGCTGACCGAGGGGGGTGGGGTTGCTGGGCTTAGTGGGTGGGTATGGAGGGGAATACCGCTGGACCACCAGGGATAGTTTAAAATGTTTTTTCTAATACTTATTCCCGTGATCAGGCTGAAAGCGGTCCACTGGACCAACAGGGATATTGGACATGTATTTAATCATACTTATGCCCACGATTGGGCTGGAAGCGGTCCACTGGACCACCAGGGATATTGTTTCAATTACAATGCCCACGGGCGTGGGGGGGGGGATCGACGCCGACAGACCCTGGCCCTGGAGCTCGGGTGGCCACCCACAGCTGGTGGCTGTCGTGTTGCGCCCTGCAATATGGCAGCTCACCTGTGGGTGGCCAGTCCTTGCTCCTATTTCTTTTAGGCTCAACTTTGAACACCAGTATGTGGCAAGTAAGGGCTGCACCAGCATAGCGCGCCCGCACATCCCAGGCTGAATATCAGGATGCGGTTTATGCATGGGCACGCCCCACTCTGCGCTGTGTACGTTACTGGTGCGCCCCAGCACATCAGGATCTGTGCGGAGCAGCATCCCCTTTTGAATATCACGCCGGGATGCATTAGTGAGTTGCGCATGGCACAACACTGTTGCGCCATGCGCAACCCCTTTGAATATCCCACCCTGTGTTTACATATTTCTTCAGTTATTGATTTATTAGATTTTCTGTACTGGTGCAACTCACTGGAGATAAAATACAAATAGAGGAATAACCTCCCAGAGTTTTGCACTGGGGAAAGGTGCATTATATGCCAAAAAGAAAATATACATTCATATTTTTGAACAGTTGGATCACTAGGCCTTTATCTACTGACTTTTTCTGTTTCTATATTTCTTATCATGTAACAAATTAGCATTTAATAAATGGATAGCTGTGGGCCGGCCCAGTGCTAGCGCGCTTAAGCTCCCACACCCCACTCTGGAGACCCAGGTTCGGGAAGGAATGAATAAGGGTCGCTCCATGGGCCGGCAGGGTGAGGGAGGATCGAGCGCCCAATGGCAGCTCTCCTTCCTTGGGGAGGAGGGTCACCACTTCCTGCTGCAGGGACCGCCATGTGGTGGAGGCCGAGCAGCACTGCAGCGGGAGTGCATGCAAGCAAGGGGCAGGGCAGGAGTGTGAAATGCAAGTGCACAAAAAGATGCCAGGCTGCTCCGAGCCAGCACCTGCCCCGCAGGCTCTTGCATGGCTGACATAGCTTGCCACCCAACCACTGTGCAAGTGGTGGATAACCAGTGAGTCCACGAGGAGGTCAGTGATGGGCCGGGGGTGTCATCGAGCAGACTCAAGTGAAGGACAAAGTACTGGTTGAAAAAAATAAATAGAGAACTGTGTGAGAGAGAAATCGGAGTAAGTGATATTGTCAGTGCTACAGATATATGATACAAATATTTGAGATACAGTGTTGTATGTGAACAATTGCGATTATTGCAAAGCAGCGCCCTCTAGTAGTAAAACCTGTGAATTACAGTTAAAAACAATACAGTTATCTAGTGGTGGTCTATGACATAGCAAATGAAAAATAAATTCTCCCTAAAACCTTCCAGTGATTGGGGATATCTCAATACCCAAATGGATAGGGTTGCTGACTTGGGGGGTCAGTGTTCACAGTTTGATTCCTAGCAAGACAAGGAGGGGCATCTGCCCAAGCCAAAAACTTTGTTTCTTTCAGGGGTCTCTGCCCCCCACACCCCCATAACTCATATAATCAACTCCAAGTCGGAGCTGATTCAGGGAGGGGGTGCAAGACCCTGAGAAAGCAGTATTGGGGTCCCACAGTGACAGTACAGTGACCCATCACTGTGTCGCTGTACTGTCATTCACGATACAGGTGTCACTGTTCAGTCAGCATACGGAGACAGATATAACAGTGAGGATGAGGATCTGGGATGCTTCACCATTAAAAAAAGGGAAAGCAGTACTGTATATGAGAAAAGGCAGGTTGTGCACAAGAGTGCCATCTAGTAGTGACAGCAGAGAATTATAGTCAAATGCAATGCAGCCATCTAGTGGTGGCTTTTGAGATAGCAAGTATAAAGAAAAGGTGGTTTCTAACCTTCCAGCTAATTGGGATTTTCATTAAACTGAATAGTTAGAGTTGCTGCCTACAGGACTTGGAGTTAAAGGTTTGATTCCCACCAGTTGGAGCCGGTGCCTCTGCCCAAATAGAGGGGGAGCAGGTATAAGAAAATAGACAATTTCTTGTCTATTGTACTTACCTGGTGAACAAAACCAAAAAATAAATAAATAAATAAACATACAGTAACTCTCGAGCGGCTCCTGATGAATGCTTTTCAGAGATGCACTTGGGGCATGGATGACCACATACCCTCATTATCACCTGCCTTCCCAGAGCCCTGCCCCCCCAAAACAGCGTTTTGATGATGAGAAGTTGGGAATGGGTCTGTAGGGATAGTAACAGACAGAGTGCTGTCAGGGAAGGGGGCAGAAGAAACATAATATTATTCATCTGCAGGTCACTGCACATGTGTGGGACTGTGGATAAATGTGGTACTACCCACACACATGTACAGTGGCCTGCAATGTTGTATGACATTTTATTTCTAAAATCCCATCCCTCCCCTGCACCTGTTCCACTGTCAGTCTATTAAGATCCCTACAGTTCTGTTCCTTACTTTGTGCTATCCAAGTGCTATTCTAGGGGCACAGCTGTGGAGGACAGCAGCATGCCGCCAAAGCAACAAAGTTACAAGTGCCACAGTTAGGCTAGTATTTAATTAATGATTTAACAAAAACATTTTGACAGTGGCTAATTAATCCCCTTGGACAGGCAGCTCCTTCCTGTCAGCTGACTGCCCAGGGTATAAGAGTTGTTCAATGCTCTTTCGGCTTCATAACCAGGACAGTGTTCTATTGATTTTTGTGGAAAAACTAGTAGAAACAGAAACTGATGTTAGAAAGAGACTGATGACCCATGAAGTCTGTCCTTAGTATTATTACTTCACCGCCCCCCCCAAGACCTACTGTAGTGTTCTGGGGTGTTATCCCCTGTGCCCTTCCGCATCCATTCCCTCCCTGCCCCCCTTTGTGGTACTATAAGTCCCCTTGCTCTGTCTCAGCTGTGTTTGAACCCATTAAGGGTACCTGACCCTATCACTTCCATCTGCAATTTGTTCCATGACTATACCACCCTGGCAGTGAAAAACTCCCTTTACATCCCTTGTGAATTAAAACCCAACTAATCTCCAGTCATGACCCCTTGTCACTGCACCCCTGTTTCTAACAAACACATCTTCACTATTCACCCTATTTATACCCCTTAGGAATTTATAGGTCTCTATTATGTATTATATTTATACATTATAATTATATATTATCACCAGCAGGAAAAGGGAGGTCATAATTCCGCTATGCAAGACACTAGTGAGGCCCCACCTGGAGTACAGTGTATAGTTCTGGAGACCTTACCTACGTAAGGACATAGACAGGGTAGAGAAGGTTCAGAGGAGGGCAACAAAGATGGTGCATGGATTGCATCACAAGTCCTATGAAGACAGGTTGAAGGAACTGAACATGTACTCCCTGGAGGAGAGGAGGGAGAGAGGGGATATGATAGAGACATACAAGTATCTCACAGGGAGGAACAGGGTGCAGGAATACACTATTTTTAAGCGAAAAAGATGTTCCAGGACTAGAGGGCATGGGATGAAGTTGGAGGGAGGATGATTCAAAGGAAACATGAGGAAGAATTTCTTCACAGAACGGGTGGTGGACAAGTGGAACACCCTGCCAGAGGAAGTGGTGGGGGCTGAAACAATCACGGGATTTAAGAATGCATGGGGTAGACATAAAGGAATTCTGGAGGTCAGGGATAAGGGGCAACAGACTTCTAGGAAAACATAAACTGAACTTACAAGCTCAAATGGGCAGACTGGGTGGGCCATAGGCCCTTATCTGCCGACGCTGTCTATGTATCTATGTATCTATGTATGTCCCCCTTATACAATACTCCATATTGGGGTTATTTTTCTCTAAGGCATCACCTTGAACTTCTTGCTGTTGAATCTTAGCAGCCAAATCTTTAACCAAAGCTCCCATTATCCCAAATCCTTCTGAAGTTACCTCACCCCTTTCTTGCTGTCTACCCAGCCACAGAGCTTAATGCCGTCAGTGACTAGACATCTTGCCCTGGATACCTTCCACTGTGTCACTAATGAATATATCGAAAAGTACAGGTCCCAGGACTTGTCTCTGGGACACCATGCTAATGAGTCTCCATTCCCAGATTTGGCTCCATTTACTACTGCCCTCTTTTACTTCTTCTAACCAAAGCCTCACCCAACTGACATAACCCTTCTCTACTCCTAAGTCCTCCTGTTTATCAGCAGCCTCCTGTGTAGCACGGTATCAAAGGCTTTGCTGAAGCAGAGCATGGTACAGCAGACTGTGAGGCTCCACAGCCAGTCTTAACTCAGATGCAGGGAGATTTGGTGTGAATGGGGATCTTGCCTCCTGAGCAAGGGTGCCAGTAGACACTCAGGCCCTCCCCCAACCAAATGACGGACTGAAGAAAGAAAACCCGGGAAAGCAAACTTCACTTGTCTCAGCTGCAACTCTGGCTCAGCTAGGAAGAGCACAAAATTGAGCTCAAACCGCTACTACAGATGGGATATCAGATAAATCCACAAGAATGGTGGAGAATCCATGAAGCACTCTTGCAGTGGCAATCACCCAGGAGACCAAAGCAGCCTTTGCAATTATTGAAAGGCCACTAGAGCAGCCAATTACACCAGCATCAACTGAATTCTGGAAAAAAAACTGTACTCTTGATACTCTGGGCAGATCCATGGATCAAATTCTTGAATGTCTCCAACAATTCTTAGAAGGTTTGGAGCACTCACCTTGTAAGCTGAATTTTTGTAGTAAGATGCAAAAATAGAGAAACTATTAGTAAAATGATAGTACAAGTTACATCATACACCAAGGGCATTACTACTTTATCTGATACAGTTTCAGGCATTGAGGCTACCTCCTATGGACTTTTTTAAAGATAATTCTAATATTAACTTATAATATAGAAAATATAGATGCATGCAAATGGGGTCCCATATCAGAGCTTGTGAACTGTGGGTTTGCTTCTAGACTCACTCACTGATTTTGAGAGTGTTTGTGATTTGATAAAGGAGTTTTTTGGAAAGGTGTATTAACTGTGGGCTGGCCTGGTGCCATGGAGGGCTGAGGCACTGAGTGCCACACCTCACACCACACCCATGACCCAGGATCAGGAATGAGCTCGGGTTGCCGAGGGTCAGCCGGGGAGGAGAGGATCAAGTGTTCGGAGGACAGCTCTCCTCTCCTGAGGAGGATGAGTACTGGATTCCCTGGCAGCAGCAACTCGCAGTGGAGACTGGGGGTACAACAGCCCGGGGGGGTCGCGGCGATGGCCGATGTCCGCGAGAAGGGTGCGGGAGCACGCTCAGCTCGCACTGCAAGTCATTGCATGTCCATGCTTCTGGGGTTATGATCATGCTCACGAACAAGGGAAAAACCCCATCAGCACAGTAGACGACGACAATGGCCCCACATCCACTGCTGGATCCCGCCTACCTAGTCCCTCAATATCCTCCAGCACTCGGACTGCTTGTGGCCTGCTAGATGAGTGGAGCACCAGTGTAGTGGTGGTGGCCCCACCCTGGGGAGCCAGGGGCTGAAGAGCTGCAGGTAGGTCCTGGGGCTTCATGCACTAAATGGGGGGACTATGGATGGGGGTTCAGGCTGGTGGGACAAGTTGGTCATCTGAGGGAGCCTCGGATGGCGGTGACCGGAGGGAAAAAGAAGGTAAAAAAAAAAGATGTATATTAACTACCCCCTGACAATTTACATGTCATAAACAAGGCTTTTGGGGTATCTAAGAGAGAGAGAGAAAAATATCTGAAATGCAAACCTCACCTGTGACAGACTAATTCAAAAAACTACTATTTTCATGTATTTAGCCTTTGGCTCAGACTGTGACCTGATAATGGAATTATCCAAACTAAAAGATATTGCCATTTACAGAACATATGGAATTTATGTCTATCATATATATATATATATATATATATATATATATATATATATATATATTTATAAAATGGGTAGAAAAAATTCTCTCTGCTGGTTGGTTGAAACACATCACAACATATATCAGAGCGTGACTGCACACCTGCACTTTCACCTCCCTCCAAAACAATTTTGCCATTTTATAAGATAGATAACCCACTCTAGGGTGTACAGTCATGCTGCAATGTATGTATGCCTTGGGTGGTTGACACACTTGGCCTGTGGCCTTGTGCGTATATCAGAGCGCAACCACACACCTTAGAGTGGGTTATCTATTACATATATATCTGTGTATATATATATATATATATATATTTATATAAATATAAATATTTATATATTATATAAATCATGGCTATGGACAATGTTCTGTCCTGATTGGCCAAGACAGATCACCTGACCAGGGATTAATTCCCAAGTAATCCACGCTTGGGAGAATTAATCCATGGTTGGTAATGAGAATGAGTGCTGTCAGTGTGTGCTGGAGGGCAGGACAATCAAGATCACACTTCCCACTAACTGACTGGTTGTGGGAACATTTAGAGTTCAGATGTATGTGTTGGTCCATGACAGTAACTTCGACATCTAGTCAGCGTCAACTGCCTCGTTGCAGTCCAGAGCGAGCAGGAGTGTGCGTATCAGTGAACCGGCTTCTGTCTGTTTTGCTGTGTCTTACCCTCCCCCCAGGAAAGACTACCCTGACAATGATGTGCTCCTTCTGTCATCCCACAACACACTCACTGCTGCTGCCTGATCCATGGCTCAATTCTTGCTGTTGGTGTCATGACACGCCGCGTGCACTGTCGGTGTGGTACAGTGTTGGAGTCATTCAATTCACACTGACACTTCCTTTCTGTTACTCCCGAGGCCAGCTCAGCAGCTACAACCCATCAGAGACTGATCCGTTGGAGAGCCAAGGATGCCTTTCTGTTAGTCTTGATGGCAGTTCAGCAGCTATAGCAGGCAGGCAGAGGAATGGACCTGTCAGAGTGCGACCCCTCAGAGAGCCATGTTACAAGTGAATTAACCCACTCCAGAGTGTGGGTTAACACTAGAATTAATCCATGCCTGGGTGGTTGTCATCTGCAGACTCATACTACAATTCTCCTTCAAGCACCAGGCATGTATTAATTCCCCAGTAACCCACACTCTGTCATGGGTTAATCCTTACATACATATTCTTTGAAAAAGAAACTTAGTTAATGCATCAGTTAGGATTAAAGTGACAAAAGTATGGAAATGTGGCATTAGGGTTTCCAACCTTAGCACCCCACCCCTACCCTGTAGGCAGTAACAAGTGTGGTGTGTGCCTTAATGCTAACCCTAGTGCTCACCCCATTCTATGAGTAAATAAGCTGAGATGGGTGCAGTATATGAGAACGGGTAAGCATTAGGGTTGACAACCCCAAGGCACGCCCCACACGTGTTGCTGCCTGCAGGGTGGGGTGTTAGGGTTGGAAACTCTATTGCCACATTTCCCTACTTTTGTCACTTTAACCCTAACTGATGCATTAACAGAGTTTTTTTTTTTTACAAATTATTTTCTTACTTTTTAAGACAGTATAATTGTATCCTCATTTGGCTGTGGGAGCACAGAGCCCACTGGGCCCTGCACTCCCACTCCTCCACAGATGCGTACATGTAGGTTGCCATGGAACCAGTTCAGCCAAAACAGCAATCAAATTGTCAGCATAGCCTTGTTATTATGCCACCTCATGAATGCTGGGCTGAGAATTGTCAAATCCCCACCAAAACAGCATTCCACTCCACTGCAAGGTCATTCTATGCCACAGATGAAAAGACACATTTTGGCCAGGATTTAAAAAAATGACAGCTGTCATGTTCATGAGGTGATACAAAATATGGCCAAGTTGAAAATTTGGGGTCAAAATATTTAAAATACCGAAGTTATGAGTGAGCGTAGTTAAAATTAAATGCATGTGCATAACTTCGCCATTTTTACATATTTTGACCCAAAATTTTCAATATAGCATTCTTATGACTCACCTCATGAACAAAGGCAGTGAATATTTTCAAATCACACTTGAAAGGTAATTTTGCCAACTGACTGCGAAATTGTCTTTCTGGATGGATTTATGAAACTCCACTGACATTGTCCATGAGGTGAGGTCCCCAAAAGGCATGCTGAAAATGTAGTGTCAAAATACACAAAAATGGCAAAGTTGAAAACCCCAATGAAATACACTGAACCACATTTACCTTATTTTCTCATATTGCAGTCGCTGGTTCCAACAGCAAGACTTGTCTTCGATTAGAGAGTGGATCTTTGCCCTGTCACCTGTCCAGGTGAGACAGGATGTGTGGTGGTGTACTGGAGGGTGTGGGGTGGTGGGTCCTCAGTGGGAGGTGGGGCTGGGGGATTCAGATCACCGAGGGGCCTTCTAGAAAAAAAAACACATTGAGGACCATTTTCTTTTTCACAGGCAGAGGTAGCAATCAGCGGGTGGGGAGTGTCCCTAGACACCAGGGAAACTGAAAAAAAAATGAGGACAGCAATCCAAGGGTGGAAGTTACTACTAGACACCAGGGAAATGGGGAACTAAATGGGGACAGCAATCAGAGGGTGGGAGTTGCCAGTAGACAGCAGGAAAAAGGGGAAAAAGGGGACAGCAATCAGAGGGAGGGTGGGTGGTGCCACTAGACACCAGGGAACCATTTATGAATATGGGGATGGTGATTGGAGGGTGGTGGGTACTACTAGACACCAGGGAAATGTATTAAATTAATGGACAAGGTGATCAGAGGGTGGGGGTGCCACTACACACCAGGGAATAAGGTATGGCAAAGGGAGAAGGATTTTCTCTTCATGAAAAAGAATATTTTTTCATGACTCGTGATATGAAAAAAGATTCTCCTTCATATCATAGGGTCACAAAAATGGATGTAAATGTAACAAAAAACACATTTTGGGATCATGTTTTCAACATTTAAGTGCAGCATCCACCCAACGGGGTCCCAATGAGCCAGATAAATGTGTTGAGCTCTCTCCAGGATGTCATTTTTGTGGCTTTTGAAATTCACTAACTGAAAAACAAAATGGTGGCAGCATGAAAAAAGATTTCCCATTTGTGACACAGTATGACCCATTTGTGAAAAAGGATTACCTATTTGCGACAAAGGATCCTTTTTCGAATGGGACATCTAACTGGAGAGTGAACTTCCCATTGAAAATAATGGGAGCTTTAAAACTGAATAACTTTGGAATGGGATAATATTTTTTTCACCAAACCAGTGAAAGGCACATCTACAAGGTGAGGTTTATGTACCCTGAAAATTTCAGACCAAAATACCAAACCGTTTCTGCACTGCGGCGTGACTAAGAAATGGCAAAAAAGGTAAATTACACACTTCTTGACACTCCATATCTCCACACCATCATATCCAACCGGAATGAAATTGGGCACATCAAGAGATCTTTGGTCCCTGATGGTGTTTACAAAATGTCGTACAAATCAACTGAATGGTTGTGAACTTATTAAAGTGCAAAATTTCAAGTTTAACACAGAAGTGACCGTTCAACCCTAACTATAACCCTAACGCAATTGGGAAATCTTTGTTCATGCTGCCATCATTTTGTTTTTCAGTTAGTGAATTTCAAAAGCCACAAAAAATGACATCCTGGAGAGAGCTCAACACATCTATCTATAATATATTCTTTGCAAAAAACTTTGCCAATGCACTAGTTAGGGTTCCAGTGTCAAAAGTAGGGAAATGTGCTGTTAGGGTTTCCAATCCTAACACCCCACTCCCACCCTGCAGGCAGCAACAGGGATGTGGGTGTGTGCCTTGGGGTTGTCAGCACTAATGCTCACCCCATTCAATGAGTTAATAAGCTGAGATGCATATAGTATTTGAGAATGGGGTGAGCATTAGTGTTGACAACCACAAGGAACACCCCCACACCTGTTGCTGCCTGCAGGGTGGGGTTGAGATGTTAGGGTTGAAACACTAAGAGCACATTTCCCTACTTTTGTCACTGGAACCCTAACTAGTGCATTAATGAAGTTTTTTGCAAAGAATTTCCTTACTTTTTGAGATAGTATAATCATATTCTTACTTTGCCTGTGGGAACACAGGGCCCAGCTCCCATTCATCCATAATTTTTGAGATAGTGTAATCATATTCTTATGTCCCTGTCCCATCAATCCATAATCATATTGTTATTTGCGTGTGGGAGCGCAGGGCCCTCTGGGCCCTGCGATCCCATCCCTCCATGGATGCATACATGTATGTTGCTGTAGAAGCACTGCAGCCAAAACAGCAACCAAATTGTCAGCATAGCCCTGTTATGAGCCCACCTCATGAGCACTGTGCTGTGAATTTTTAAATCCCCACCAAAACATCATTCCGCACCATTGCAACGTCATTCCAAGCCAGAGGTGAGAAAAGACATTTGCAGCAGGATTTGAGAAATGGCAGCTGTCATGTTCTGAGGTGGAGTAAAAAAATGGCTATGTTGAAAATTTGCAGTGAAAATGTTCAAAATTACTGAAGTTACGAAGCAGCATAGTTAAATTTAAACACATGCACATAACTTCACTATTTTTACATATTTGGACCCCAAAAAACATACCCTTCTTATGACTCCATCTCATGAACAAAGGCATTGAAAAGTTTTAAATAATGTCTGAAAGGTGATTTCACTAAGCAACCGTGAAATCACATTTTGGGACAGATTTTAAAAATTCCAGTGACATTGCCGATGAGGTAGGGTCCTGAAAAAGCCATGTTGGCAATCTGTTGTCAAAATCTGCAAAAATGGCCACGTTATACATCAACGTTGAAAACCCCATTGAAATACTTTGAACTGCATTTCTCATATTACAGTCGCTGGTTCCAGCAGCAAGGCATGTCTTCGATCAGAGAGTGGATCTTTGCCCTGTCATCTGTTCAGGTGAGTGAGGGTGTGTGTGGGGGTGCACTGGAGGATGTGGAGTGGTGATTGCTGAGTGGGAGGTGGGAATGGGGGGTCAGATTGGTGAGGCAGCTTTTATTTTTTACGAAAAAAACATTGAGGACCATTTTCTTTTTTACAGGCAAGGGAACAATGGGCTGGTGGGGTACCACTAGACACCAGGGAAAGGGAAAAAAATAATGGGGACAGTGATCACAGGGTGGGGGTACCACTAGACACCAGAGAAAAAGAGACAATCACAGGGACAGCAATCAGAGGGTGGGGGTTACCACTGCACATGACTGAAACAACTGGGACAGGAATCAGAGTGTAGAGGCACCACTAGACATAAGAGAAACAATGGAGACAGCGACTGGAGCATGGGGGGGTGACAGTACACACCATGGAAGCAATGGGAATGGCAATCTAAGGGTAGGAGGTGCATCTAGTCAACAGGGGAGGTCTGGGAATGGCGATCGGAGGGTGGGGTGCCACTAGACACCAGAGAAATAATGGGGCCAGTGATTGGAGGGTGGAGGGTGCCACTATACAGCAGGGATATTTCATTAATATATGGGGAGGGCATTGGAGGATGGGGGGGGTGCCACTAGACACCAGGGAGATTTGAATTTGACTAATAAAAAAACTATATAGTAACTTTAAAGCAACACATGCGTTTCACTAATCGGGGGCTGTTCCACCCGAGTCTGCAGTTACTCTTCAGAAAAATGACTTGGAAATCTGTTTTTCAAACACTTTGAATCCTGTTCCATAGTCTGTTTTGCAAATTACAGAGCAGGATCCCCTTTTCACGTTTCCTTGTCTGCAATTTGCTAAAAAAAAACAAATCCTTTTTTGCTAATTGCAAAACAGGATCTAGTTTCATGTTTCTTTTTAACCAATTTGCAAAAAAGGATTCCAACATCTCTGAAAAACACATTTCCAGTTGATTTACAAAAAAAACTAGCAGCCAAATCCGATAGAATGGATCCCGTTTAACAAAACACGTGTTGGTTACTTCAGAAAAAAGCCTCTTTTTCAGTTCTTCACTTTTGTTTTCTTTGCTAAGAGAAAACAAGATGGCAGCAGCATGGGAAAAGATTCCCCATTTGTGACACAGGATGACCCATTTGCAAAAAAGGATCCTTTTTCAAGTGGGACATCTAACTGGAGAGTGAAATTCTCATAAGAAATAATTGGATACTTAAAAATGTAATAACTTTTTAACTGATTAATATTTTTTCACCAAATCTTCAAAAGGCACATCTGTGACCCAAGACCTTTCTGCCTTAAAAAGTTCAGATCAAAATTCCAAAGTATTTTTGCACTTCAGCGTGACTAAGAAATGACAAAAAAAAATGTAATTTTAAAATTTTTTCACACTCTATATCTTTGCACCCACACATCCAACTGAACCAAAACATGGCACATTAAGAGATCTTTCATCCCTGATGGCACATGCAAAATGTCATGCACATTGGTTGAATGGTTGCAAAGTTATTAAAGTGCAAACTTTTGAGTTTAACATAGCCATTGATAGCCATTGATCCTTAACTATTGGTGGCATGATTGTACCCCTGTACTATATAGATGGTTATATATATCTATCTGTCTGTCTATCTATCTATCTACACATCTATATAATAAAATATGGACTATATTGAAATGCCATAGCTTTAAATAACTGATTTTCACATAGACTAAATGTGGCATGACAAATATCTTTCTCTGATACACTGTGTAGATTGAAGAAAGGCAAGAAATTGTTGAAATTTAAGATATTAATGGATAATATAATGATATAGCTTTAAACAATTTGAATTTTCTTAGAGATTCAACTAGATTAAATAAGGTGTAATACATATTTATGTCTACAATACTGTGTAGACTAATGAATGGTAAGAAACAGCAAGACTATTGTAAAGATTTCAGCTAGTCTGTTATGATTATCTGTTAAGCTGATTTCAATTTGCTATTAATGGAGAGTCAGTCACCTGACTCACCAGACAGGATTATGGCTTGGGCGCACCTCGGACCCTCCTTGGCCCCTCGTTCACAGCTCCAGAATTGGCTAATAGCAGTCCTGTGCTACAGGAGACCACCCGCCCACCCTCGAGTCAAGCAAGGATTACATCGCCCGCTTGGACGCACCTCGGATCCTCCACAGCCCCTCATCCACAGCCCCAGAATCAGCTAATAGTGGTCCTGTGCTACAGGAGACCGCCTGCCCACCCTCGAGTCAAGCAAGGATTACACTGCCTGCTTGGGCGTGCCTCGGAGCCTCCACGGCCCCTTGTCCACAGCCCCAGAATTGGCTAATAGCAGGCCTGTGCTGCAGGAGACCACCTGAACACCCTCGAGTCAAGCAAGGATTACACCGCCAACTTGGGCGAACCTTGGACCATCCACAGCCCCTCATCCACAGCCTCAGAATTGGCTAATAGTGATCCTATGCTACAGAAGACCGCACGTCCACCCTTAAGTCAAGCAAGGATTACACCGCCCATTTGGGCGTGCCTCGGACCCTCCACAGCCCCTTATTCACAGCCCCAGAATTGGCTACTAGCAGTCCTGTGCTACAGGAGACCACCGACCCACCCACCCTCAAGTCAAGCAAAAGATTACACCGCCCGCTTGGGCATGCCTCGGACCCTCCACAGCCCCTCATCCACAGCCCCAGAATCAGCTAATAGCGGTCCTGTCCTACAGGAGACCACCCATCCACCCTCAAGTCAAGCAAGGATTACACCACCCACTGGCACACCTCGGACCCTCCATGACCCCTCGTTCACAGCCCCAGAATTGGCTAATAGCGGTCCTGTGCTACAGGAGACCACCCACCTACCCTCAAGTCAAGCAAGGATTACACTGCCCACTTTGGTGTGCCTCAGACCCTCCACGGCCCCTCATCCACAGTCCCAGAATCAGCTAATAGTGGTCCTGTGCTACAGGAGACTGCCCGCCCACCCTTGAGTCAAGCAAGAGATTACACCGCCCACTTGGGCGCGCCTCAGACCCTCCATGACCCCTCATCCACAGCCCCAGAATCGGATAATAGCGGTCCTGTGCTACAGGAGACCGACAGCCCACCCACGAGTCAAGCAAGGATTACACCACCCACTTGGTCGCGCCTCGAGCCCTCCATGACCCCTCGTTCACAGCCCCAGAATTGGTTAATAGCGGTTCTGTACTGCAGAAGACCACCTGAACACCCTTGAGTCAAGCAAGGATTACACCGCCCACTTGGGCATGCCTTGGACCCTCCACGGCCCCTCGTCCACAGCCCCAGAATCAGCTAATAGCAGTCCTGTGCTACAGGAGACTGCCTGCCCACCCTTGAGTCAAGCAAGAGATTACACCGCCCACTTGGGCACGCCTCAGACCCTCCACGGCCCCTCATCCACAGCCCCAGAATTGGATAATAGCGGTCCTGTGCTACAGGAGACCGACAGCCCACCCACGAGTCAAGCAAGGATTACATCACCCACTTGGGCGCACCTCGAGCCCTCCATGACCCCTCGTTCACAGCCCCAGAATTGGCTGATAGCGGTCCTGTACTGCAGAAGACCACCTGAACACCCTCGAGTCAAGCAAGGATTACACCGCCCACTTGGGCGTGCCTCGGACCCTCCACGGCCCCTTATTCACAGCCCCAGAATTGGCTACTAGCAGTCCTGTGCTACAGGAGACCACCCACCCACCGACCCTCAAGTCAAGCAAAAGATTACACCGCCCGCTTGGGCATGCCTCGGACCCTCCACAGCCCCTCATCCACAGCCCCAGAATCAGCTAATAGCAGTCCTGTGCTACAGGAGACCACCCGCCCACCCTTGAGTCAAGCAAGGATTACACCGCCCATTTGGGCGTGCCTCGGACCCTCCACGGCCCCTCATCCACAGCTCCAGAATCAGCTAATAGCGGTCCTGTCCTACAGGAGACCACCCATCCACCCTCAAGTCAAGCAAGGATTACACCACCCACTGGCACACCTCGGACCCTCCATGACCCCTTGTTCAGAGCCCCAGAATTGGCTAATAGCGGTCCTGTGCTACAGGAGACCACCCACCTACCCTCAAGTCAAGCAAGGATTACACCGCCCACTTTGGTGTGCCTCAGACCCTCCACAGCCCCTCATCCACAGTCCCAGAATCAGCTAATAGTGGTCCTGTGCTACAGGAGACCACCCACCCACCCTTGAGTCAAGCAAGGATTACACCACCCGCTTCGGCGTGCCTCGGATCCTCCACGGCCCCTTGTCCACAGCCTCAGAATCAGCTAATAGCGGTCCTGTGCTAGCAGGAGACCGCCCACCCAACCTCGAGTCAAGCAAGGATTACACTGCCCGCTTGGGCGCACCTCGGACCCTCCACAGCCCCTCATCCACAGCCCCAGAATCAGCTAATAGTGGTCCTTTGCTACAGGAGACCACCTGCCCACCCTCGAGCCAAGCAAGGATTACACTGCCTGCTTGGCGTGCCTCAGAGCCTCCACGGCCCCTCATCCACAGCCCCAGAATTGGCTAATAGTGGTACTGTACTGCAGGAGACCACCTGAACACCCTTGAGTCAAGCAAGGATTACACCGCCCACTTGGGCATGCCTTGGACCCTCCACGGCCCCTCGTCCACAGCCCCAGAATCAGCTAATAGCAGTCCTGTGCTACAGGAGACTGCCCGCCCACCCTTGAGTCAAGCAAGAGATTACACCGCCCACTTGGGCGCGCCTCAGACCCTCCACGGCCCCTCATCCACAGCCCCAGAATCAGATAATAGCGGTCCTGTGCTACAGGAGACCGACTGCCCACCCACGAGTCAAGCAAGGATTACACCACCCACTTGGGCGCGCCTCGAGCCCTCCATGACCCCTCGTTCACAGCCCCAGAATTGGCTGATAGCGGTCCTGTACTGCAGAAGACCACCTGAACACCCTCGAGTCAAGCAAGGATTACACCGCCCACTTGGGCATGCCTTGGACCCTCCACGGCCCCTCGTCCACAGCCCCAGAATCAGCTAATAGCGGTCCTGTGCTACAGGAGACCGCCCGCCCACCCTTGAGTCAAGCAAGAGATTACACCGCCCGCTTGGGCGCGCCTCAGACTCTCCACGGCCCCTCATCCACAGCCCCAGAATCGGATAATAGTGGTCCTGTGCTACA
Organism: Neoceratodus forsteri; assembly: GCA_016271365.2. Classification (NCBI taxonomy): domain Eukaryota; kingdom Metazoa; phylum Chordata; order Ceratodontiformes; family Ceratodontidae; genus Neoceratodus; species Neoceratodus forsteri. The sequence continues at coordinate 1,092,278,219 of CM028133.1, read as the reverse complement.
GGAGACTGCCCGCCCACCCTTGAGTCAAGCAAGGATTACACCGCCCACTTGGGTGCACCTCGAACCCTCCACGGCCCCTCATCCACAGCTCCAGAATTGGCTAATAGTGGTCCTGTGCTACAGGAGACCGCCTGCCCACTCTCAAGTCAAGCAAGGATTACACCGCCTGCTTGAGCGCGCCTCCGACCCTCCATAGCCCCTCATCCTCAACCCCAGAATCAGCTAATAGTGGTCCTGTGCTACAGAAGACCACCTGCCCACCCTCGAGTCAAGCAAGGATTACACTGCCTGCTTGGGCGTGCCTCGGAGCCTCCACGGCCCCTCATCCACAGCCCCAGAATTGGCTAATAGCGGTCCTGTGCTACAGGAGAGCGACCGCCCACCCTCGAGTCAAGCAAGAATTACACCACCCACTTGGGCGCGCCTCGGACCCTCCATGACCCCTCATTCACAGCCCCAATATGTATAGCCTCGAGGAAAGAAGAAAGAGGGGGGACATGATAGAAACTTTCAAGTATCTCAAGGGAATCAACAAAGTCCAAGAGGGTAGCATCTTTCAAAAAAAGAGGTGTGCAGGAACAAGGATGCACAATTTGGAGATAGAAGGGGGGTGGCTCAGAGGTAATTTAAGGAAGTATTTTTTCACAGAGAGGGTTGTGGATGCATGGAATGGCCTTCCGGAGGAGGTTGTGGAGTCAAAAACAGTGGTGGAATTCAAGCATGCATGGGACAGTCATAAGGCAATTCTAGGGGGGGGGGTAGGAAGAAGTAGGCTGCTGGTTAACTAGGATCTGCAGCTTATCCAATAGATAGGGAAATGGGCAGACTGGGTGGGCCAAGCAGTCCTTATCTGCCGTCAAAATCTATGTTTCTATGTTTCTGTGTTGCAGGAGACCACCTGAACACCCTTGCGTCAAGCAAGGATTACACCGCCCACTTGGGTGTGCCTTAGACCATCCACAGCCCCTCGTCCACAGCCTCAGAATCGGCTAATAGTGGTCCTGTGCTACAGGAGACCACCCAACCACCCTCAAGTCAAACAAGGATTACACCACCCACTTGGGTGCGCCTCGGATCCTCCACGGCCCCTTGTCCACAGCCCCAGAATCAGTCAATAGCGGTCCTGTGCTAGCAGAAGACCGCCCGCCCACCCTCGAGTCAAGCAAGGATTACACCGCCCACTTGGGCGTGCCTTAGACCATCCACAGCCCCTCGTCCACAGCCTCAGAATCGGCTAATAGTGGTCCTGTGCTACAGGAGACCACCCGACCACCATCAAGTCAAACAAGGATTACACCACCCGCTTGGGCGCACCTCGGACCCTCCACAGCCCCTCATCCGCAGCCCCAGAATCAGCTAATAGTGGTCCTGTGCTACAGGAGACCACCTGCCCACCCTCGAGTCAAGCAAGGATTACACTGCCTGCTTGGGCGTGCCTCGGAGCCTCCACGGCCCCTCATCCACAGCCCCAGAATTGGCTAATAGCGGTCCTGTACTGCAGGAGACCACCTGAACACCCTCAAGTCAAGCAAGGATTACACCGCCCACTTGGGCATGCCTTGGACCCTCCACGGCCCCTCGTCCACAGCCCCAGAATCAGTCAATAGCGGTCCTGTGCTAGCAGAAGACCGCCCGCCCACCCTCGAGTCAAGCAAGGATTACACCGCCCACTTGGGCGTGCCTTAGACCATCCACAGCCCCTCGTCCACAGCCTCAGAATCGGCTAATAGTGGTCCTGTGCTACAGGAGACCATCCGACCACCCTCAAGTCAAACAAGGATTACACCACCCACTTGGGTGCACCTCGGACCCTCCACGGCCCCTTGTCCACAGCCCCAGAATCAGTCAATAGCGGTCCTGTGCTAGCAGAAGACCGCCCGCCCACCCTCGAGTCAAGCAAGGATTACACCGCCCACTTGGGCGTGCCTTAGACCATCCACAGCCCCTCATCCACAGCCTCAGAATCGGCTAATAGTGGTCCTGTGCTACAGGAGACCACCCGACCACCCTCAAGTCAAACAAGGATTACACCACCCGCTTGGGCGCACCTCGGACCCTCCACAGCCCCTCATCCACAGCCTCAGAATTGGCTAATAGCGGTCCTGTGCTACAGGAGACCACCCACCCACCCTTCAGTGAAGCAAGAGATTACACTGCCCACTTGGGTGTGCCTCAGACCCTCCATGGCCCCTCATCCACAGCCCCAGAATCGGATAATAGCGGTCCTGTGCTACAGGAGACCGACCGCCCACCCTCGAGTCAAGCAAGGATTACACCACCCACTTGGGCACGCCTCGGACCCTCCACGACCCCTCATTCACAGCCCCAGAATTGGCTGATAGCGGTCCTGTGCTACAGGAGACTGCCCGCCCACCCTTGAGTCAAGCAAGGATTACACCGCCCACTTGAGCGCACCTCCGACCCTCCACAGCCCCTCATCCTCAACCCCAGAATCAGCTAATAGTGGTCCTGTGCTACAGGAGACCGCCTGCCCACCCTCGAGTCAAGCAAGGATTACACTGCCTGCTTGGGCGTGCCTCGGAGCCTCCACGGCCCCTCATCCACAGCCCCAGAATTGGCTAATAGCGGTCCTGTGCTACAGGAGACCGACCGCCCACCCTCGAGTCAAGCAAGGATTACACCACCCACTTGGGCATGCCTCGAACCCTCCACGACCCCTCGTTCACAGCCCCAATATGTATAGCCTCAAGGAAAGGAGAGAGAGGGGGGGACATGATAGAAACTTTCAAGTATCTCAAGGGAATCAACAAAGTCCAAGAGGGTAGCATCTTTCAAAAAAAGAGGTGTGCAAGAACAAGGGGGCACAATTTGAAGATAGAAGGGGGGCGACTCAGAGGTAATTTAAGGAAGTATTTTTTTCACAGAGAGGGTTGTGGATGCATGGAATGGCCTTCCGGAGGAGGTTGTGGAGTCAAAAACAGTGGTGGAATTCAAGCATGCATGGGACAGTCATAAGGCAATTCTAGGGGGAGGGGGTAGGAAGAAGTAGGCTGCTGGTTAACTAGGATCTGCAGCTTATCCAATAGGTAGGGAAATGGGCAGACTGGGAGGGCCAAGCGGTCCTTATCTGCCATCAAAATCTATGTTTCTATGTTTCTGTGCTGCAGGAGACCACCTGAACACCCTTGAGTCAAGCAAGGATTACACCGCCCACTTGGGCGTGCCTTAGACCATCCACAGCCCCTCGTCCACAGCCTCAGAATCGGCTAATAGTGGTCCTGTGCTACAGGAGACCACCCACCCACCCTCAAGTCAAAAAAGGATTACACCGCCCACTTGAGCGCGCCTCTGACCCTCCACAGCCCCTCATCCTCAGCCCCAGAATCGGCTAATAGCAGTCCTGTGCTACAGGAGACCGCCCGCCCACCCTCGAGTCAAGCAAGGATTACACTGCCCACTTGGGCACGCCTTGGACACTCCACAGCCCCTCATCCACAGCCCCAGAATTGGCTAATAGCGGTTCTGTGCTACAGGAGACCGCCCACCCACCCTCGAGTCAAGTAAGGATTACACCGCCCGCTTGGGTGCGCTTTGAATCCTCCACGGCCCCTCGTCCACAGCCCGACAATCAGCTAATAGCGGCCCCGTGCTACAGGAGACCACCTGCCCACCCTTGAGTCAAGCAAGGATTACACCGCCCGATTGGGCGCACCTCGGACCCTCCACGGCCCCTCATCCACAGCCTCAGAATTGGCTAATAGCGGTCCTGTGCTACAGGAGACCACCCGCCCACCCTCGAGTCAAGCAAAAGATTACACCGCCCACTTGGACGCACCTCAGACCCTCCACGGCCCCTCATCCACAGCCCCAGAATTGGCTAATAATGGTCCTGTGCTACAGGAGACCGACTGCCCACCCTCGAGTCAAGCAAGGATTACACCACCCATTTGGGCGTGCCTCAGACCCTCCACGGCTCCTCGTCCACAGCCCCAGAATTGGCTAATAGCGGTCCTGTGCTACAGGAGACCACCCGCCACCTCGAGTCAAGAAAGGTAATTGAGAACAGGAGCACGGCCGGTTGCTTTGTCTGAGGACACAAGTCGTAAAGTTTGAATGTGTTCATTTGGCGCCTTTTTTCCCGAACTTTAAAATCGCACTACTACTGCTCACAACCCCTTTCGGGCAGCACTGTGGGCACAGCTGCATGGCAACATTGTATTGGTTTTGCACCGAAGCGCTTGTACTGCAGTTTACTTTTTATTTGTTTTTGGAACAATTCTGCCTGGTCCAGGGGTATAGTCAAAGCCGTACTCAATACTTATGACAAAGCTTACTACTAAGCTGCTAAGGACAACATAACTCTGGTATTGTTTGCATCAATCCTACCTGTACCAGCTTGTTTGTATCTATGTCTTAAGTTACTGTTATACTGTGTTGTACTGTTATACTGTGTATTTTCGTTCGTCTTACTGTGACAAGGTACCTTTGTAAATGAGCCTATGGCTCAAAGGTTTTCCAAACTGCTGTTTAAATAAATAAATAAATATTTCCAGCCACAGCTGCAAGTTCTCCTAGTCAAGATGTACCTGTGCCAGCAGTAGAAAACTCGGAGTTGCACTCTGATCAAATTGAGCACAGTGATTTTAAGTTCAGTCTACTTTTCTCCCTGTTAGAACTGTGAATGCATAGGAGAATTAAGTTGTTAGCTGCCTAAGTTTTATCTCTCCCTGAACTTTAAATGTTAGGAGATCTAAGTTATTAGCTGCATTAGTTTTATTTCTCCCTGAACTTTAAAAGTAAGTAGCAGAAAGTTGTAATCAGCTTGCGTTTTATTTTCTCCCTGAACTTTAAATGTAAGTAAAGGAAAGTTGTAAGCAGCTTAGCCTTTATTTCTCCCTGCTCACTGCAATCGAAAACTGCTTTAGCTTACTGACTGTGTGCTGAGGTTACCGAGTTTCTGACCTTTGTTCTAACCCCTCCCAGTTCTGCCTTTGTGTTCTGTAGCCCTGCCTCCTCTCTACCCTACCTAACCCTGCCCTTCTCTCCTCTCTCCCAGGATTACACCGCCCGCTTGGGTGTGTCTCGGACCCTCCATGGCCCTCGTCCACAGCCTCAGAATCAGCTAATAGCGGTCCTCTGCTACAGGAGACCACCTGCCCACCCTTGAATCAAGCAAGGTAATTGAGAACAGGAGCACGGCCGTTTGCTTTGTCTCAGGATACAAGCCGTAAAGTTTGAATGTGCTCGTTTGCGTCTTTTTTCCCAAACTTTAAAATCGCAGTACTGCTACTCACAACCCCTCTCGGGCGGCACTGTGGGCACAGCTGCACTGCAACATTGTATTGGATTTTGCACTGAAGCCCCTGTACTGCAGTTTACTTTTTATTTGTTTTTGGAACAATTCTGCCCGGTCCTGGGGTATTTCCAGCCACAGCTGCAAGTTTTCCTAGTCCCAGCCCCGCCAGCGCTCTGCACCGGCTCACCACCCACCCGCCCTATCTGGACATTTACTTATATAGCCCTTGTATGTCAATTTCATCCAGAACCAATCAGGTCATTTTGCCATTAGCTCCTTATATAATTCCAACACTAGGGGCGTCTGGTTATTTCTCATGCTTACAGTTCCATATAAAACTAGTTCTGTTCCATGTATGCTGACTTCTTTCTGAACTGTAAATCTTTCACACACAATGACGCAGAAATTTCCGCTCTTGCTTGCAACCAGCCTGCTGGTCCTCTCATTTGCTAAGCTCTCCCTAGCTACAAGCTCCCATAGGAATTCCTGGGAGCATTACTCTCCTAATGATTTCCTCTTTTCAAACTTGCTTGGCAGACAGATAGTGCATTTCAACCTCACTCCACTACTGATCCCCAAATTCCTCAACTACCTAATTGCTGCCTACTTGAATTTCAATCTCAGCCCTAGAAAGAAGACTGTTACCACTTTTTTCCATCGTAGACTCTGGTATCTCATGCTACTAGCCATCCTGCTAGCAGGGGATGTGGAACGGAATCCTGGTTCCTCACAGCATCACTCTAGCAATGCTGTCTCCTGGACTACTTCATCTGGGCTCCTCATAGCCCACCTAAACATAAGGAGCCTGACGCGTAATTTCCCTGATCTTGAGGTGTCGGTCTCCATCTATAACCCAGACATTTGGGGTCAATCTGAGACATGGCTTAAGCCCTCTACTCCTGATTCTGTCTGCTCACTAAGTGGCTACAGTCTCCCTAGGCATGACCGATTATCTTCTAAGCGGGGTGGGGGTGTTGCGCTGTTTTATAAATCACATCTCCATATCACTCAGACTAATATTCCTCAACCTTCCTTATGTGAATCCCTTCATGCACTCCTCCACCTGGGTCCTAAAAAGCTTCACATAGTCGTTGCCTATAATCCACCCCTTGGGGTGCTGCCTGCCTTCTCCAATCTGTTGGAGAAATCAATAAAAATATCAGGCCACAATGAACTGCTCATTCTTGCGGATATGAACCTAAACTGGCTCAGGCAAACTCATAGCTCCCATCTATCTTTGATCCAAAGCTACCACCTCCACCAAGTCATATCTGTACCCACTAGGGTCTCCCCTAAAGAAATTTCTAGTACGCTATTGGACTGGGTACTATCGAACAGGATAGACTGAATTTTAAATGCAGGCATCCTGCCAAATTCTGTATCTGACCACTCCCCCATCTTTTGCGTGTGGCAACACTCTATCCCCCAGCCTTCTCCACCATGCTTGATCACCTTTAGGAACTTTGCCAACCTAGATGAAGCAAAGTTCCTACATGACATCGCGGCTATTGACTGGACCTATGTTTTGCAGACCCTAGATGTCCAAGCAGCTCTTGAATATTTTCTAGAACAATTTCTAGCAGTTCAAAATAAACACACACCCCTCGTGACCTGACGTGTTTGAGTGAAACCTTCTAGGTGGTTACACAAAAATCTACTAACTGCACTCCATGCCAGAGACAAAAGCTGGAAATGCTTTAGGAAATTCTGCCTTAACACAGACTACCAGATCTATAGGGCCCAGCGTAGAGAGTGTAAAAAGCAGATCAGACAAGCAAAAAGCTCCTACTGTAAGGGTCTTTTGTTGGACGCATCTGGTGGTCCTAGAAAATTCTGGGTGCATGTGAAAACATTTCTAGGTGCTAAGAAACCTCACTTAGACAACGATATGATCACTGATGGAAACCACTGCAATGACCCCCGATCTATTGCTGAAGTGTTTAACAAGCAATTCTCTGACCTGTCCCGGCTCACATCTATGTTCCTCCCTGCACAGCTTTCATCCCAATTTACTTTGCCTTCCCCTTCTGTGCTTGCCCCTCCCTTTCACTTTAAGCCGGTATCTAAATCGCAAGTCCTGTACTTACTTAACACCATTTCTGATAATACTAGTGTAGGCTCGGATGAAGTTGAGCCCTAACATTTAAAGCTTGCCGCGCCACTCATTGCCCTGCTACCGTCTAGGATTTTCACCCTCTCCCTCTGCGCTGGATTTGTCCCTGAGATCTGGAAAGTGGCTAAAGTCACCCCGGTTCCAAAGAAAGGAGACAAAAGAGATATGGCAAATTACTGTCCCATTGCTATCCTGTCAGTCTTGTGCAAACTCATGGAAAAACTTGTATCTATCCAAGTTACTGAATTCCTGACCAAATACAACCTTCTCTCATCAGTTCAGTATGGCTTTCGTAAAGGTCATAGCACCTCCACTGCCTTACTTCACCTTACAAATGACACCCTTACTGCAACGGACAAAGGCCAACTAATGGGAGCAGTATTTATTGACCTCACCAAGGCATTTGACCTCATTGATCATCCTCTCCTACTTGATAGCCTCCAAGCCCTTGGTTTCTCACTTAACTCAGTAACCTGGTTTAGGAACTACCTATCAAACAGAACCCAGATTGTAAGATTCAATTCTGTGGTGTCCAGCCCTGTGGCAATTAACCTAGGTGCTCCACAAGGATCAATATTAGGCCCCCTTCTCTTCACCATGTTCGTTAATAGTATCTCATCAGCTATCCCGGGTTGTAATGCAATCCTTTATGCTGATGATCTGGTCCTGTACTGTAGTGACAACAATATACACCGCATCAACCAGTTTCTTTCTTCTGCTTTCATGTCTACTCATCTTGGCTTCTCCACCATAAGTTAATTTTTAATGCAAATAAAATGCAAACAATGCTGTTTGGGACGGTTGTCAAATTAAAACACAACTGAGACTTATTTAAGGTGTCAGAAGGTCAGGGTGGGCTAGACCTTGAATCGGTACGCTCCTTCAAGTATCTTGGACTCCTCCTTGGTGAAAACCTTAACTTTGACAAACACATACTGAACACCTGTAAATCAGTTAATACTAAAACTGGAGTAGCCTTCAAAGCCAGCTATATCCTCACACCGTCGGCTAGATTAGCCATCGCTAGGGGGATCCTGCTCCTGTCGCTATCCTATGGGGTAGTCTCATATCTATACATATCCCAATCTATTCTCAGGAAATGGGATACCACCTACAACAGTATCTGCAGGTATGCTTCTGCTTCCCCCTGGTCTGAACACCACTGCCATCTCTATACAGACCTAAACTGGCTTCCCCCCACTTCTGTCCGTACTCTGGCCCTTAGCACCCTGACTGACAATATACTCAGAAATGGCATCCCAACTTCGCTTGCCTCCTTGTTATCTCCGCTGCCCTCCTCGCATGGCCTTCAATCAGCTGATAAATCACTGCTGCTTATAACTAGATGTAAATCTAAGAAAGGGACCCTAGCATTTGCACACTCAGCGGCCAAACTTTGGAACTTCCTACCTCTGGACATCCGCCTAGCATCCAGTCATGTCCAATTTAAAAGCAAATGTCGCTCCTTCCTCTTAAGTCAGGTCTCCTGTACCTGCTTCAAACCCCCCTAAATGTGCCTTTCCATCTCTACGGTCTCTACAGTCCTGCTGTCTTACCTCTCACTGCTGCTAGCTGAACCCTAAACTTATCCAGCCTACCTAGTCCTGTTGTCAAGGCACTTATGACGCGACCGACTATGCCACTTATACCAAACTGTTGATTGCTAATTGTGTTACTGTTATCTGAACCTTGTTTTGTGTCTGAACTCTATAACATTACTGTAAACAACCATGTACTTGTGTACCTTGGTTTCTCTGTAATACTGTTTTCTCCCCTGCCCAAATATATTCCCATTTGTTCTACCTCTCTATCAGCTGAAATATTGGCTATTGCTAAAGTATGTTGTTATTAGTCATGTTTGTTTCTGTATGCACTGTTGTACTGTAACCTCCCAGGTCGTGCCTGAAAATAGTCATTTCCATGGCTAGTGCACATACCCGGTAAACAAAAACTAAATAAATAAATAATGAACGAACCCAGATATTCTTTAGTGTATAATCTATATGTATACAGAGAGAGAGAGAGAGAGAGAGAGAGAAGGAGGATATATATATATATATATATATATATATATATATATATATATATATATTATGGTAGAACAGTAGTGCTACCATAGTTAGTTTAGGTTGAGTAGCACTTTAAGGTTAAAGGGTGAAACTTTGCACCTTAATAACTTTGCCACTGCCAAACAGATTTGTTTGAAATTTGTCGTGTATGATTGGGCATGGTAGATCTTGTGATCTGCCAACTTTCGCTCGGTCAGATATCGGCTGAGGAGTTGATAGCGACAACCAAAAGCGCAATTACGTTTTTTGTGAATTCTTTTGCTCACCTACAGGTCACATGTGTCAAGTGGACTGGTCCAAAACTTCAGGGAATGTGCAGCCGGGGTCCCCGATGTGCCTTTTGAAGATTTCGTAAAAAAATATTGAACAGTTCAAAAGTTATTCAAAAAACAATTTCCCATTATAAGTCAGTGGGAAAAGTTAACAAAAAGTTTGAAAGTGTCGCAAATGCACTTTTTAGTGTTGCAAATGGCCCTAGTAGTGTCACAAATCTGCCATTTTGTTTTCAGTTAGTGATCAGAAAAATGCTTGGTATTTAAAATTGGGACCCTTTAGGGACACAATTCTTTCTGTGTTCACCTAGTCAGACCCTGAGGATGCTAGCCATGTCTTTATTTTGGGGTTAAACACCCCAGAAATACGTTTTCCAAATTTCCAGAAACAGTAGTGTCGTAAAGTAGTGTCGCACTTGCGACATTTTCGCAAATTTTTGCGAAAGTGTTGCAACACTACTTTTGCAGACTATGGCCAAAATGACAGGATTTCTTTGCCATCCTGCTGCGAAAGAACGGTTTGGTTGTTTGGGCTGAAATTTGGAGGGAAAGCAGCCAACATCTCACAGATGTGCCTTTTTATGGTTTGGTGACAAAATATTGCATAGATGCCAAGTTATGGTACTCTGAAGTTGGTGTTTTTTCCCATAGACTAACATGGTGGCATATGCCGTGCCTTTCGGGGCTCGTATCTTGAAAATGGTGTGAGATACGGAATTTTCATCGTGGCAATAAAAATGTAGCCAGGAAAATCATGAATCATATGAATTTTTTTTTACGTTGTACGGTTACTGAGATATAAGCAATTTAGTATTCCTACACCTCATTTTTGGCTCCGAGGCCCATTTTTATGCATACATTCTTTGTACACACTGTGTTTCTCTATGCAGCTGCTGGGGAAAAACAGGGTATGCACTTCTGTTAATGTTACAGTTACTGTTTCCACTTGCATTTACATACCCGTTTGGGTTACCATTCCCATATACGCCACCGTGTGTGTTACCCTTT